>JAVRXN010000002.1:40945743-41540403 GCA_033556935.1 Timema podura
ACGTCAATATTACAGTGACATAACGTGTTTTCTACTTGTTTCTTCTGTCAACGTCAATATAAGGGTAGCATGAAATGTTTGATACGTGTTGCTACTGTCAACGTCAATATAAGGGTAACATGAAATGTTTACTATTTGTTGTTCCTATCAACTTACATATAAGGGTAATATGAAATGTTTGCTATTTGTTGTTCCTATCAATTTAAATATAAGGGTAACATGAAATGTTTGCTATTTGTAGTTCCTATTAACGTCAATGCAAGGGTAACATGAAATGTTTGCTACTGTTTCTGTGAATTAAAGGAGTACATTGAAAATATTGCAAAATCACATTCAGACGTTTAGAGAGAGGGATTTTATTTTTTAGTACCGTGTCTTACTACCCGTTTGGGCTGTAAGCTCATATATTAATTACGCTAATGGTTTAGGGATAGGACAGATTATATTTATAGGAAGTGTACCGTAATTTGCGTCGAGGAAACGGGGGAAACAATTTTGGAAAAACCACCCACAGTAGACCAAACCGAGATTCGATCCTTGATCTCCCAGTCATCGACAGTCTAGTCTTCTGCGAAAGCGCCTTAGTCCATGAGGCCAGCAAAGTGGGTAGTAAGACTACTAATCGACATTATTAATACAATACATTGCTGCAATAATAATGATCATGTAAGGGCTCCCTAAGGCAATTTTAGGTAAAGATAGACCTAATTGGTGGACACGTGACCTTAACGTCATTCTCGTCTTATTTGGTGACAAGGGAGGTCAGGGTTCGAGCTAAAGCTGGGTTTACTATGGGGTGGTAGTATTATTATTTCCCACTCTTCCTTCACGAAAATGGAGGTACAGTTATTTTAAAGTATACCCTCCTCATCCCTACCCTATCTATTATCGATGTAAAGTGTTGGTAGCCAAAACGGATAGTAATCCGTGTTTACGAAATATGCAAGTTATTAAATTATAAACACTATATAGTTATGGTATATAATTTTATGTTGCCAGAATTTTGACATGAACTATTTAAACTAAGAAAGCAAGATGATAAAGTATAATTTTAAATGTCTCATCATTCGTATGAATTAAGAATGGCAAATAGTGTTTTTAGAAAGATTTTAATTTGGTTTATGATTATACCTAATTTTGTATAAAATGTTTCTTTTTATAAAATTTATAAAATAAAATAACATATGAAAAAAATCGCGATTCCCTAATGTCATCTTGAGCTGAAAAATGCAAAACCACGCATGACCCTGTGGCCTCCAAGAAGCAACCCTAGAAACAAGCACGCCATACAAGGCTGCAGATACTACCAGGGGTTACCCGCCATTCGGAACAAGGCGCCCGAGGAAATCGATACCGCTTTCGACGACCTCTGCCGTGTTAGTTGGGGAAATGGTGTACACAAACGTTTAAACAATGCATGTAAGTCCACAGACGCACACTTTACTTGCTTTCCATAACTGGCCACAATCAACAAGTTCCTACTTGACAAACAAACATAATCCTTGCACCAATCACATACATGGTCAGATGTGCCACTTTGCTTTCGCAGTCATAAAATTATTTGGGAGAGAAGCAGGCTATTGGTGTATTCCAATATCATACTCATAATATTAAATAATATTTTATTTTTATCCTTATTTAGAAGAAATCTTTTTATTTTATTAAATAAAATATGTATTTTAGATATCAATACCAGGGCTACCTTAATTGTGTTTTTATAAAAAAGAGTGTGATCAACACATACACAACTACCTTTTCTTATAAACATTAAGAAAATAATTACTAACATGTGTACAAAATATATAAATGTTTGTCATGTGCTATAAATACTAGGATATGACCCACTTCAGTGGCCGCATGGTTGAAGGCGTTACTCTCCCAGTAGAATTAATAGGGTGACCTGGTGGTCTAGGGGTAAGGTGTCGGACTTTTGTGTTGGGTGTCTGGGGTTCAATACTCGGTCCCGGCACAGATTCATCTGATTGCCAAACCCTTCCTTCATCTCTGACAAGACGTGTATTAATCACAACTTGTGAATGTGAGGAATGCCAGGCCTCTACCGTGGTTCGGATCCCACGTTAAACTGTAGGTCCTCCATTTCATCTGTTAATCACCCTACCATTACACATTAGCGTAAGTGCGTACAACCCAAACGGGTAGTAAGATGCGGTGCTAATAATAATAATAGTAGTAATAATAAAAAATACTAGAACTAAACTGCCGATGACGGGGATATAGAGGTTAAAATCTCGGTCAGTTGTACTGAGGTTGGTTTTTTCAAAATGGTTTGCCACTTTCCCTTCATGCAAATGCGGGTACACATCCTCTGAATATAACCTTCCTCATCCTTAAAACTACTATCGTAATTAGTACATAAGCGTATGGCCCAAACGGGTGGTAAGACACGGTGCTAAAATAAATAAAAAATAACCGTTTAAATTACATAAAAGCTAAGAAATAAAATATCTTTTTTTACGAGCAATGCTATTTATTTTTAGTGTACATATTTCATGAATACATACCTTGGCATTCTAAAATATAGGCTTTACTAAAATATTTAGAAAAAATGCAGCAAACCATTTTGTGACCTTTTCATCACATAACCAATAGAGAAAGGAGATAGGTTAAGTCAGCTCAATCAAACATTTCTATTTTATGTGGCGAGATTCACATATTTATGACGAAAGATTAGATCTAAAAAAAGAAGAAACAATTTTGTCAAATTTATTGTGATTTGTTAATCGTTTCAAAACATTCTAAACACTACTATAATATTTTTTTATATAAAAGTGTTTCTATGCAAATGTTAATAAAACTATATCAACGAGCTTCAAATTACAAAACAAGTTTTATTTTTAAATATCATTCTAAATCATTTGTGAAGTGCCTATTCTGGAAATAGTTTAATTTTGCATGAAAGTAGAACTAATAAAAAAATAGGCTTATTTTTTCAATAGATTATTATATTCTCTTTTGTATTTCTTGTTTCTGCAAGAAAACCACCAAATTTGGTGCGCAAGTAAGTTGATTATTCTGTGAGATTTCACGGCCATAAAACACATATTACTTTTAGAAGTATTTTTAAATTGTTTGTTAAGCTTATCACTTAATTTTTACATCACACAATTTCACACATCGCGGGAATTATGTAAACCTAGCCATAATACATATTTAAAGTATTAAGTGGTCCAATTTTATTTGAAAAAAATTATACCGACGCAAGGCCCACTATCGGAGAATACACTTGTCAATCAAATCCCAAGTAGACATAAATATAGTAGCTTAGCCGTGGCCTGCACAAGGTCAAATAAGAAATATGTCATATTTTTTTCCTGAATATAAATCATATACTTTTTTGATTTAAATAGAGAAGTAGATAGGAGTGCTATATCTAATATATATATATATACCAGAAAAAGCCTTGATTCACAAAATTAATTTTTCAATTCAAAATAATTATTAGGTCACGTGTCACAACCCCACATTGATTAATTTTTAATGATTTTTAAACATGAAATGTCCTGATTTCACACAAGTTTTAGGGTTTTATTAAAATTATTTTCATTAATAAGCCTTACCAATGCTTTAACCTCGAATTTCAAATATATTAATTTATTTAAAAGAACATTTTTTTTGTTACACTCGGGAATTTTGTTTCTTTCTTAGTTTAAAAAAAATATCATAAATTTTATCGAATTATCTTATGAATTATTTTATTATCATAATTAAAGCTAGTAACCAAAATTATAAAGGTGAGCATGTATTTTAATGTCTAACTTTAGCTTAGTTTATTTTGGTGTACAGCGTTAACTTTTATAGATGTTGCAAAATATAATAACGATTCTTACCAGTTTTTTCATGTTTTATTTTAAATAGTTGTAAGCCAAAATTTTTTTGAATAATATGTACTATATGGAATATTTTGAGTGGTGAACTCAAGAATAATAAATACAAACATATCTATTCGAACGATTAAGGTGGGAAAGAATGGCCCGCTAATTAAGGTGGGGATGTAGAGGACGCGAGAATGGGTGTTTTTGCAGTTTTTATTTCAAAACTTTTGTTGTTAAAATAAATCAAATATCTTAGGTACAAACATAGAGTTTAATTTTCTTCACATGGTGATATAAAAAATTTAATATTTATCAAGGGTGTCATGGAATTTAATGACAACTTTTTCTCTTGATTTAAAAAAGTTTCTTATCTAATGTTACTATACTCATGACATGATATTAAAGAACTATTGATATAAACATGTGAAGAAAATTAAACTCTCTGTTTGTACTGAAGCAATATTTTTTGACAAAAAAAAAAATAAAAGCGCCAAAAACAGCAAAAATACTAGTCTTAACTAGCGTTCCTTTCCATCTCACCTTAATTTTATGATGTGTCTAGAGGATGCTATACATTAATTACCTCAAATACACAAACATAAAACGCTCCTTCACATACTGTTCACTTCACTGGTCACGTGGTTGTTTAACTAGGGAATGCAATTAATTACCATAAACAGAATGAAGGGATCCACAGGGTAGTAGTGGTAGCCCAATATTCATCAATAAAGGTGGTGGTCATATGGACGTGTGTGTGTGTGTGTGTATGGAGGTAGCCTTGAGCGACCACAGAGTAAATGAGCTGTATCAGGGGACTTGATAAGATAGGTATTGACTTACCTGAGGATGGCCCCCTGGTCCCCCGCCCTTCCCCTACCCTTCCCAACACCTCTTCTTCCCTTCTATAACGCTATTTAGATATCTCTCCTCTCATAGAACGGAACAACTCGGCCCTTGATCGTCTTTGCGTTGTCTAGTTTTAGCGCCGCCTATAGAACGTTTACGGGTACCAAGGATAATTGAATCTTGCAAAACATCAATGTGTAAGCTTCCCAGGGCTAAAGATTTAGTTTATATATGTTCCTAAGGATTATAATAGTATAATAGTGGGATATTCACACCTCCCTCCCTCTTCCGTTGTTTACTTGCTCGCTTATTAAAGGAAGAATGACGTGAAAATGTAGAGTGAATGTCGGTCGGATGCTATTTATCGTGTAAAGATGCAGTACTACTATCATAAGAAGAGGCTTTTTGAAAATACAAACTTTTTTTTTGCAGTCAAGGTTGATATAACATTTTAATTTTATATGAATTTATAATTAGTACCCATCAAAAAGCTACAACTGAAGAATTTTTAAAAATCACACATAAGTAAACTATCCATAAACCAATTTTAGAGCTATTTTTCGTAAAAATTTGGAATTTAAAAAAGTCAATAATCAGTAAACGTCCCTTAATTTGAGGGCTAGGGTAGTAATAAATAAATGTCCAGAGGTATGACCATATAATATCTAAATATCGAATTTGAACCAAATGCATCACACCGTTTAAGGCCCTCGGCCCTCTCGATACAAGTCTAAAACCTATTTTGTATGACGGTGTGCGGGAGGGTGATGGGCGTGGCGTGGCTTTACAACCAACCAAAGTACTCGTCCGCGCCAACAAGAACAGATGGATCATGGAAACCGTAGATGGTGCTAGCTACCCGACAGGTCTTGCAGAAAAATCATACGTTTGGAATTATCAGTTTTCTCGAGAAAAAGTAAAATTATTTAGTTAATATTTTCAACACCCCTTCTAAGATAATGTATCGATGGTTATTAATTATTACATTTTCTTATTTTTTGTTGTAAAGCCGGCAGTTCTCTATTGAAAAACGTCAATTTTATCTATACTTAATCACTGTTAAAATTAAAGAGGAGGTGTCTATATACAATGTATAACTTAATCAACATACTTATATTCTTGAACAAACCATTTCTGAAAATAAAATTGCAAAACAATAAAAAGTCTTGAAGATAACCGTTTGTTCCCATGGATCTGCATTTCCACGTTAAATGGAAAGGGCTAATCGCCTTAACATCTATGCTCAGGATCAGACAAACAGAGAAAGAAGCAAACAAAAAATTAAAATCCAATTTTTCAGGGGCACATAAAACGTGAATTTTCATCATAATCTCGAGGTCAACATCTTTTAAGATTACAATTCTTTCTCTTTATATGAAAAAGTAAACATAGTCAAGCGAATTCTTCAGATGTGATTCAGAGTGATTAGATTAACTAGTGGTTAAAAAAACATCCGCACCAGTGGGACTGTGTAAAAAGGCGTCAGTCTCGTCTTATTTGGTTAGCCAGTGACGTAAGATACAAGGTTAAACAGCCTGCCGAATGTCTAGTTGAGTTTTTTTCCCACTCTAACGCATCTGTGTATATTTACTCTAAATTCTAAACTTAGCTATCCCAACTTCATTAGTATAAATATTCGGATTGTCCGGACGGGTAATTAGACGTAATACACTTTAAAAACTCCAAAACATTTGAATCAATCCCCCTTTATTCGGCTTCTTACTGTTTACAAAATTACACAAGGAGAATAAAATTCGATACTAGGCAGTCAACCCAATCATCAGTAATGATTAGTCTGTGTATTAGACAAACACAGAAATAAATAATTTATCATTAACATGTACTGACATCGAATCAGAGTCCCTTTATAGTCGGTTCCTACCGGACCAATAAGTACAAGGCATTAAAACATAGTAATTTCTACTACGTGCAGTAAATTATAAATAGAGTTGTATTATACTTGTAGATGACTTAGGACGCAATTCTTAGAGCAAAATGTTAGTTGAGGTAATAACAGTTGCTAAAATAATAAAACCAGTTTTAGTGTCATGTCCATTAGCATAAAACTCAATCTAAAATCTCGTAAAACGAACATGCCAAATTGTTACCTAGCTCTTACAATCATAATATTCTCTAACCTAATTTATTTTCGCCACCTTCCTACACTCGTAATGTTGGTTTACCCTTTAAAAGGAAAATACATTAGACATGTTGGTATTACTGGTGGAGTATAAACACCCCATTTCATAGCTAATGCGACATGTTAAACAGCCTCGGACGTCTACTTGTTGTGTAGAGACATTTTAACAGGTCATCGCAAAAACAACTATTATTTCAGCCCATTGATTTTGTAAGAGTCCAATCGCCATAGGAGTTGTGGTAGCTGACAATGACAGCTAGCAGAAGATGTAAAAACGGTTTTACGAAAAATAATAATTGTTTGTTGTGAAAGTTTTGACTTCCAAAAGTGAAAGCAAATCAACAAATGGTATTGAATATCATATGGTTTGGCGAATGGATACATGAGAGTAGATCTTGTAGCCTTTACTACCTGTAAGTTAACTACACTCCTATAGTAAATGGGGTGTAGCTACACTGCCTAAAACATTTTATAAAACGGTAATAAAAGAGTAATAATGCTAAAAGACATCCACATTGGTAGAACAAAAACGGTTAAATTTACGAAAACAAACAATTAGTTTTTGTTTTGTCCAAACCACTTGTTGCCTTCCCAAGATATTCAAAACCTTCACTGTTTAAGCCAAATATATAAGATAAGGAAATTGAATTCCAAGAATAATAAAAAACAGTTCTATGCAAAAATAAACACTAATAAAACATCCTAAGTGAAACCGATTGGAGCTTGAGCCCCGGTCTTCTAGGTCAACGATCCCCAAACCCCCAGGGGGTTCGTGACGTCTTCCAAGGGGTTTGCCAAAATATTTCTATAATGGCGGATTTTTTCCACCCTTTGTGAGGAAAGGGGAAGCATTTACAAATGTTAATTGCCTCACATTGAAGTCAAGTGGTTATTTCGAAGTAGAACTCTTACAAGATTGTTTGAATTTAAACACGAAGTTTTCGTTTTTCTTACCAACGATACCTTTCACAAAGCAAAGTGCATGCAAGATCAAATGTGGCTCAAGGTTTTGGGCTATTCGGCAGACATTTTCTCAAACACGAACAGTTCAAACCTCTCTCTTCAGGGGTCAAATATTAACGTTTTTACTCTGCATCGAGCCATTCATAAAACCAATAAGTTTGGGGAAACGTGTTTAGTTAGCAATCAAACGAAGTGGTTTGATACAGTTCACGACCTAATATAATTGGTGCCCAGCTGTGGGGCAATACCACTATAATTGGTGACCAACTGCGGGGCAATACCACTATAATTGGTGCCCAATTGCGGGGCAAATATCACTATAATTGGTGCCCAACTGCGGAGCAATACCACTATAATTGATGACCAACTGCGGAGCAATACCACTATAATTGGTGCCCAACTGCGGGGCAATACTACTATAATTGGTGCCCAATTGCGGGGCAAATATCACTATAATTGGTGCCCAATCGAGGGGCAATATCACTCTAATTGATGCCCAATTGCGGGACAATATCACTTTAATTGATGCCCTATCGCGGGGCATATCTCATTATAATTGATGTCCAACCGCGGGGCAGATATCATTATACATGTCCAATAATAACAATTAGATTCGCAATCCTCTGGAAGAGACAGCAGTTTTGAAATCCTCCACATTAAGCGTGAGTGAAACAGAGCATCTCCTTGAAATTTCCACTGATTTTGAATTAAAGAAAAGCTATAAATCTTTGTCATTAATTGGTTTCTGGTTAAGTTTAAAGGAGGATTTCTCATTGTTAGAGAAAAAAGCTACTTCAGTTTTGTTACCATTTTATTCTACGCATTTGAGCGAGAAACGTTTTCTTCATATGCCTATTTAAAAAATAAATACAGAAACAGGCTCAATTATGAAAATGACTTGATACTTTATTTATCGTCTGTGATTCCTGACTTTAAAGACCTGTGCCATCCAAAGCAAGCGCATCCTTCTCAATAAGGCACGTGAAGAGGTGAGTAGCTGTTAAAACTTGTTAACAATTTTGAATCTAAAATTGGCATGGAATTTTGTGATTAAAGGAGGGTATTTCAGTTATGTTAATGCAGCAATTTCCAGTACCACTTTAAAAAACATATGAAATGTGATAATATTGTGACAGTGAAGATAATAAAATGTTACTACAGTACTTTGCTTAAATAATTTCAGTTTTAATTTTTAAAACAAATATATATAATTATTTGAACTTGTACTTATGTAGTTTCAATATTATTCCATTGTATTTGGCGGGGTATCCCAAAGTACCTACCGAGCTATAGTAGGTTAATTTAAAGGTAGTAGACATTTTGATTATAATTAATAACTAAATTTCATAGAAATTAGTTATAAAATTAAATGAGTGGCTATGGATATTTACCGGGGGTTCGTGCAACTAAGATGTTTGTGAAAGGGGTTCGCAAGTCGAGAAAGTTTGGGAACCGTTATTCTAGGTCAATGTCAAATACGAAGGCGCCGAGCTAACTCTACTGGTAGGTATAATGTTAGGTGAAATAATTATTTATATATTTTATATTGCTCTTTTAAAAATTGTAAACACAATCTCTTTTCATATATTTTAATATTATTTTATGTCTTTACACAACCCCACCCCACCCACACACCCTAATGAACACACACATACTATTTCACTTTATGTATGACGTTTCAATGATTTCAGAACAATGTATTTTTTTAAATTTTTGTTTAAAATTATTATCACATTGCTATGCACACTACACAGGAATGTTAACATAATAAATGTACTTCAAAGTTTTAAGTTAAATTTTAAAAAAGGATTCCATTTTATTTTTTTAAGTTTATGTGATCTGAGGGATATATGATAAATTTGTGTTGTTAAAGTGGGAGTCTCACATATGTGTATACAATTTTACTAATTTTTTTTAACACCACGTCTTATTACCCATTTGGGCTACACGCTTATGTAGGATCTACTAATTGAACTAATGGCTTAGGGACTAGGAAGGTTATATTTAGAGGAGTTTTACCTGAATTTGCGTGGAGGAAGAGTGTAAAACCATTTTGGAAAAACCACCTTCAGTACACCCGATCGAGATTCGAACTTCAACCTTCCAGTAAAAGGCAGTCTAGTCTACTGCGAGAGTAGTGCCTTAGACCATGTGGCCACCGAAGTGGGGCCAACATTTGTTAATTAGTTCAAAAGCTATACGGTAGACCCAGCACATACATGTTAAATCATAACATCAAACCAATAAAGCTAGTTTTGAAAGATGGGTTGGTAGTTCAGTTAAATAAAACGTATTCTGATTTGAAGTTTCCTATGAGCCAACCCGCATCAGTACAGTTAGAACGCCACGTGTATTAAAAGTCATGCTTGTCTGGCAAGGACTGGAAGGTCAAGGTTTGAATCCCAGCCAGTTATACAGAGTGTGAGATTTTTACTTTTCCAGTCTATAACTAAAAAAATGTGGGTACATTTTCTCTAAATTCTACCTTACTTATCTCTAATATATTAGTGTGGTTAAATGTAAATATCTTCGAAGACTCCAAAAAGTAGTCTTTATTTATTAAACGTAAAATGTTCCGATACCTAAATTCAGTCGGTAGCGTGTTTGTCTACTGAGCTAAAGGTTCCGAGTTTGATTCCTGGCATGGCTGAAAATTTTATCTTTGGTGAAATGTGGGTTTCCCCTTTCACATTGATGAAATAATGGTTAAGGGCAGGGTGTTGTGTCTGTTCTAGGTTTAAGTTAAGGTATAAGTCATGCGCTGATTTAATCAGTCAGTTCATAAAGCGTACGTTAGTAAAACCCTCATACGAGTAACAAACACTTTCGATACATTTCAAATTGTAAATCATGTATATAAATCAGTATTAATGAGTGGTAAACACCCGAGCACTAACAAGGCCAAACGTTGCTCACTTCCTCACCGTTTCCATCAAATATTGTCGAATCACACTATTACACTGTTCCTCCGACCCGCCCCCCTTTCCAACCCCCGGGCAAGTATACAAGTTAGTTACCTTATCAAGCCAAAGTCTTCTGTGTACTAGACTCGCTTTACTACAATATTACCCCACACAGGAAAGGGGGTGAGCCCGCAGGTAAACATTAGCTCTGAACCTAGGCAGCCTCTCTTTGACGCCCAATTAACCCCGAAACAGCATATACATTCTAGAGAAGATTGCCTGGATAGTTTATCTGGAGGGATGGTTGAGCCCCAGCTATGTCCTTACCCTCCTCTACACCCCTCCTCTTACCCATACAACTTCGTTTGCCTCCCATTCCTAACCCCTCTACCCCCTCCCCCCCACCCCCTTTTCCACGGTAATGAATTGATTGCAAGCCCGGCCGACCAAAACTTGGCACAATGGTAGCTGCTGCAGTCCTTTTTATTCTTTACCCACTCTGGCGCATGCGTACAAGTAACTACTTTTGTAGTGTGCGGGATTTACTTTTTTAGAACTTCCCTGCTGCGGAGTAATATAAATGGGTTGTAAAAAATGGAAAGATCAGGTCAATAACGGTATAAAACATCCGAACGTTAATAGATTCATTCAGCACTGTGGATACATGGCTAAAGTAGGCCTACTCGTCCACACGTGTTAAGTATCCTGGTTTGATTCCAGGTGATGCTAAATAAGTTATTTATTATTTGTGTGCGGGTTCGTCTAGCTACCCATCTAGTAAATATATGGTTATTAAGTCAGTGTATGTAGGCCTAGTATTAAACTTTATGGCTTATGTTAACGTATTATGATGTGCATAGAAAGGGCCTTTTAAAGACAATAATGGTCTTTTAAAGACAACAGTAGCATTTTAAAGACAACAATAGCATTTTAAAGAAACATAATGGTCTTGAAATAAATGGGTAAATATGCATTTTTTACCAGTTTTATAATATTTAACATGCATGTGGGGTTAACAGATTATAATGCCACACTCATTGTGAACTCTTGATCCCTCATCCATAATTTGCTTTCGCACTAAATGAAAAAAATACATTTACACTTCACCGTAATTTGATAAAATTCTCAAAGTGAAGGTTGGTAATCTGTAGAATTAGCTCAAAAATCATCAAGATGAAATATTAGCTACTTTATTTATATCAACTTGTAAAGGTATACCTTAATTCCTTATGAATGGACATTTGGGGCAACTTTTAGAAAATTAGAACAGATTTTTTTTATGGTCAACATTGAAACCACTTAACTATAATATTATTAGAGTTATTTTGTTGGTATTGGTAATATCTATCAAAAGTGACATGACCTTACGTATTAATACGTGAAAATCAAGCTAGTAGCTTTTACTAGTAGTCAGTTATGTCTATTTGTAAGAAAATTGGGGTATACCTGACAATTACAAATGTTACTAAAACATATTTCATAATAGTAGTCATACATAGAAATCATGTTATGCACCTGTCAATTTTGTAGATAGTATACAAGGACGATAAAATCTTAGTATAACTAGTTTTTCTTAGAATATTTCTATCAAAAAGTTGTTTGAATTTTTACTTCCTATCTCAATCACTATACTTGTTTATATTTAAAACACCGCAGTATGTAAAAATAACATAAATTTAGCTTACAGAGTTATACCCCCGACATTCACCTAGCACCAATGTATTACACTTTATTATTTTTTAATTCTGTGGTGCCAAAACTTAAGGATTCCCTTCAACTGAAATGTGACGCCGTTCCATCCCACATGAGGATAATCTAGCATCGTGTATATAACCCGGCGCTCTTAGCCAAAGGCTGCAATTGTGGAACTTTTAGCGACCACGGTAGGGAACCATCATACTGTCACAGGGCTCTTCTAACCCACAGGACCCGTACCCTCTGAGTGGAGCCACGCGTGCAGGTACACGCAGTTAGCATTTTGGATCCACCAATCCCTACCAGTGGGTGAACCCATCATCATTTGGTTGGTAGCTTTGGAAACCTTCGCTACCCCCCTCACTGTTTATTGGTCCATGGCAGGAGAAGTAGCACCCTACATGCGTAACCACCAGCGTCACTGGAGGTCAGAAACTCAGCTTTACAGCTCTTTCCCTATATCAGGTTTCCCTGATCCGGTAAAAAACCTGAAGAAAAAGGTCGGATCAGATTTTCATTAGGTCCGGTTTTGACGATAGGTTTTGATTGTGTGTGTATACTCAAAACCTATCGTTGAAATACTGTCATAAAAAATATGTATATATTAGGGGTGGTTGGGCACCCAAAATTTTGGGCAATAAATCGGGCATCTAAAAATCCCGGAATGTCGGGTAAGTATTTTTTATGTCCGTATTTCGATCGCGAATCTAAAGAACTTGGTATGTATATAATAGGTTTACCATGTTAGCACTAACCTCTAATTCAAACTTTGAAAAAAATAGTGTTTAACTGATGAATTATTTCAATTCAACTAATGTTAAACAAAGATAAGTATTATTTTTTATTAATTCATAAATTATTATGTTTGATTTCAACAAAACTACGATAACGTTTCTCACAGGTTACAAGTCTACAACATAGTGAAATCAAGATTTATACGATTTAGTTTTTATCTGCCAATGCCAAAAACATAACAAATTCAACATTTCCACATTGAGATTTTTAGGCCCTATGCTTGCGAAAACTTAATTTAAATTAATTTTCTTTACATCTCTTTAATTCATTATTACTAGCCATATTTGTTAGGATATAAAAGAAAAGTACGCATCAAATAAACATTAAATAGGAAACGGTCATTTTACATTTTGTGACTGTTTTAACTTGTAATTTGAAATTTAATAGGCAAAGTTGTTTCTATCTTTAAAAAAAATAAATTAGACTGTTAAACTTATAATTTGAAATCTAATAGGCCTGTGACAAAGTTATTTGCAAAATGAAATGCCCGCTCAAATCTGCCCGTGCCTGAGTGTAATTTTGTAATGCCCACCCGATACAAATATTTGACCACCCCTAATATATACATAGTAGGGGTGGTTGGCCAGCAAATATTTGTATATTCATACACTCAAAATGTTTCTATATAACTAAAGTGATGTACTTATCAAAGGCTGTTTTTTCTTGGTCAGGTAACCTATCAAAATCTTCTCTCAGGACAGAGCAAGTATCCTTCCACCCCTTGTTTTTTTTCATTTAGTCTCTGTACTCATTACTTGTTTTGCCCCAAAACCTGTTTTGTTGGCTCTCAATAAATGAAATCAATAGTTATACATCAATATTCATTATTAACACGATTCAAACACAACACAAACTTGTACGACACTCCTCTCATTATGACTATACACTGAAAACCTGATAGTTTGAAAGCGCGCATTCATCCCGGACTACACCCCACCACAGAGCCATCCGGCGTTAGGGAATCTGACAGCCCAGATGAACTTGTCCGGTTGCAATCAGGTGCCTGACTTGAACCTGGTAGTGTGAAGAACCTCATTTACATCGATGTACGACTACTGATCAGGTTTCCATCAGATAAGGAACCTTACCGGCCAAATCTGATAGTGTGAAAGGGTTGTAAGGTATAGCCTCAGT
This sequence comes from Timema podura, assembly GCA_033556935.1. Lineage (NCBI taxonomy): Eukaryota > Metazoa > Arthropoda > Insecta > Phasmatodea > Timematidae > Timema > Timema podura. Next base: position 40,960,053 of record JAVRXN010000002.1, read on the forward strand.
TACCCGAGAAATCTTTGGTACAACGAATGGTCAATAAATACAACACTTTTATGATTCATATAATCTCTTTAAAAGTCAATTTTAATTAATTGTAATATAAGTTGATGTTTCAGAAGAGTGTTGGCCAACCATCAAAACATCCTTTAACATTAACTACGTGCCTATTTATAAAATAAATTATTTAGCACATAATAAAATATATACTAATTTGTGGTCCAGCATTGTAAACTTTGATTTCAAAATGTTATTAATTATCAAAAAACATTTCCTACATCCAATCAAATATTCTTGTATTTATGGTTTGTTTCCTTTCGACTTCTAGATTAGACCTTTTTAAAATCACCAAAGAAATAAATGATTCGTGAATCAGATCTAGATGTTTGAAATGATCTAAAGTAATCAAAGGTAAAGAAAAGATTTTTGTTAATATCGATCCAAGATCAGCCGCTTCGGTGGTTGTATGGTCTAAATCGCTACTCTCGCAGTAGATAAGACTACTGTTGACAACGAGATTGAGGTTCGAATCTCGGTCGGGTGTGCTGAAGGTTTTTTTTCCAAAATGGTTTTCCACTTTTCCTCCGGGCAAATACGGGTACACTTCCTTTAAATAAAGCCTTACTAATCCCAAAGGTACTATAGTATTTAGTATATAAACGTATAACCTGAACGAGTAGTAAGACGAGGTGCTAAAAAAGAAAGAAGGAAAATAAGATCCAAGATGAAATATCACTACGGTCAACCGACCAGCCGAGTGATAAGGACGTAGAGCCAGGGAGCCGCCGGCATGGAGGCACTTTGTAGAGGTTTTGAGCGAGTCAATACGAGGCAGGCAGATCTATCATTTCTCACACTCTACCACCGGGAATCTGGGACTGATGCATACCCCCACGAGGGAAGAGCCACTTGCTCAGCCATAAAGAGTGGAGAAATCCAGGCACAGTTACCCACTATGGTGCAAAAACAATAATAAAGGGTTTTTTTAGATGCTAAAATAAAATATTATTTAAAATCCTCGAGAAATATTTTAGTAAAAAACAAAAAGGTTTATTCGCACCTAATGTCACGACTAATTAGTAAGGTAGTAAAACAGTATTGAGGGGGTGGGGGTTGATAAAATTATTCGCTCCTCAATTAACCATACTGTTTTCACATGATTATGAGAACATCAAATTGTCTTTATGACGAAGCATGATATTGGATTATAGTAGCTATTGATCCACGTCATTTCCATCTGTTAACAAGACTTCACTTGTTCCAGCCTCCACCGTATTTCAACTTACACCTACAAACTATCAAAATAACAAATGAACTACCTTTTGTTCAATTCACCTCAGCGTTTTAACCATGTTTAAGTTGTAAAATAATATTCCCCTGATCATTCGACAAACTGGGTTAGATGAGTTTTGATGAATGATATTGAAACAATTTCGAAATATTATGCAACGACATAATATAGTTAATATTATCACTCACCAAGGTATTTCAGTTATTCAATATGACGGTGGTTGAATCGTTCAGAGGGGTAGTAGCAGAAGGGATGATGGTCTTCTACACGCTACGTCCAAGGACATTTTCTGGAAACTTGACACTCGTTCTGAAACAAAAAAATTTAAATATTTTATATTAGTCACATTGCTTCATATTTTATATTTTACTTGAATTTGAACAAATGTGTGTTTTAAGAATTTTATTTGTTAAAAATATGGACAAGAAATAAATAAAAAATTCTCCCCATCAGGTTTAATATTTCATATAAACAATTACTATAAAAATTAAGAATTTATACCCAAAGTTATGGCCAAAAAGAGACGATATAGAGAATTTAGACAAAACAATAGAATAGATTTCGTTTAACAACAAAATTAAGATATAACTTTTGAAAAACCAACAAACACAAGTATGGCATCAAGGAAACAATAAATCTGAGTATTCGATGCTAGGTTAGGTGGGTAATTTTAGAACACGATGACGCTATAAACATAAGTGTGTTTTTCTTCAATCCTCGCGAGTTGAGATTATTTCTTTACACTCGCTGAATATTACTAACTACCCGGATTATTCGCATATTTACACTAATTAGGGAGAGATAAGGAAGATAGGATTGATTGAAAACATATCATCATTTGTATGACAGTGAGAGGGTAGGAGGGAAAAGGGAGGGCTTCTCAATTTTTTTACACTCATGCCTCACTTGACAACAAGAATAATTATTGTTAAAGCCTCTTTGCCATAAATAAAGTCTTTAAAAACGCTTTAAGTTGAAAAACACACCAAAATAAATTACCGGTATATGATTTTGACATTGATTACATTGATTTTTTTTATTGAAGCCATGATTATTTTTTATAAAACCCAATAAAATAATTATTTTTATTTTATTATGATTTTATATTGGATGATATGAATACTATTTATGATAAAAATATTAAATTGAATAACACGTATTTTTTAAAAGTATGTTAAATCTTACCTGTCAGTGAGAAGGATGAGATTGTTTCCTATCATAGGTGTGGTTCAAGTCTGGTTCTATTTTTGTGAAAGTCAGACGAAGATTGTTTTCTACTGCTAGTCGATTTATATATTTAATTTTTCTTTTCATCATTGCTGGAAAACCACTTTTACATAGATATGTTGATGCTATTGGAATGCTCGTTTTTATAACCTCATTTGCCAAAGCAGGATATTCATTTTGTACAGTTAACCAAAACTTCACCAAGTCAGAAGAGGAACTATGCAATTGCTTCAAAGATATGTCACAAGTCATGTCTGCAAGGTTTTCTTGTGCTTGCAATGGAAGATGAATAACACTTTCATAATTTGCTACAAAAGGATTAAGAATCCAGAGAGAGTTTTCTACACTAATGTCTTTATAATAATCGCTAAATCTTTCGTATAAAGTTGGAAATGGTTGAACAAAACTTTCTGACCAGTTGCTTTATTGAAATTTAGTTTAATTTATTCTAAAAATCCATCCAACAAAGCAAACATTTCCATTCTAAACTCTACTTTTCCATAACAACTTTTTCATGAACAATACATTTGCATAATGACCCTTCAGAGACATATACAATAAGTTCAACTTGTCAAAAATATCACACAAATTTGCTGTGGAATACCCTTTTATTTCCTATCTCACACGCTCGTCTAACATTAAATTACATATATCAACAGCACATGGCTATTATAAGATTCTCTGAAATTTGATGTTCCTTTTTTGATTTATCAACTCGAAGCGCAAATGTGTATGATGCCATTAATGCTTTTGTTGACACGAAAGCTTGTTTGGAAATACAGTAGTTCTCTTTTTTTGTTAATTCTTCGTAGAAAAAAAAAGCAAATTCACTTCAGTGGTGCACTATATTCTAAAGAAATCTGGCGCCAACATGGTCATTATCATAATTTATCAACTCTCTATTCTCAAAATTGAAGATTCATTTTTTATTAATTTCCTAATTTAGTTCAAATGTTGGTAGTTAATACTGTAAATGTATAGCAAACCTCCTCCCCACCCCCACCACAAGCTGAGCCCTATATCAGTTTGCTTCGTAACTAGTTGAATATAGAGGCTGCGTTATGAACTAAATATATTATTAATCAACCTAATAATTGTTTGGAAGAGGAGTGGCTTAGAGTTGCCGTTGCGAACCGCTGATGCTACCTCTTTCCACCAAGCACTTCTTATTCATAGACGTATAATAGCTGGCGTTGACGAAGTCTTAGTATTTTTTTATACACATTGTGTTTACGTTTTAACACAAAGGTTATTTTTCAGATTCATTAAAAATAATTTAAAAATTACACCTGGACACGAGAATTGAACCTAATACCTCACACACACAGGATGATTCTTGAATATCTCAGTGGTAAGAACTTTGGTGCGCTAAGCAAAATACTTCCGGTTATGTTCCCGTGTCCAGGTGTAATTTTTAAACAGTTTTTAAATTAATTGGAAGATGTATTCAGTGGTGGCTGTACCCGTAGCCAAAGTCAATTTAAATCTTTATAAACATTTTATTGACGATTTCATTACTCACACTGGTGGTCATATATTCATACATCAGGCTCATATAGGATTGGACAGATGATAACGTGAAGATCGATGTTCAAATTTCGATACATTGGGGATAGTTTTCAACATGAGAATTTACCCTGTGGGTTTTTAATCCCTCCTCACTCCAATGAATGTACTCTTTCTCTAATAACCCTTCTCATCTCTACACCTGAATTGAGTTTTTTAATAGATTTTGTTTTGAACTATTAGTAAAAAAAACCACGAGATTTTAAGCACCGTGTTTTACTAGCAGTTTAGGCTATACACATATGTATTAATTACGTTAGAAAATTAGGGATGCGGAAGGTTGGATTTGGACGAAGTGTTACCGCATTTACGTGAAGGGAGATTGGAAAACCATTGAGTGAAAACCCCCTTCAGTACACCCGACCGGGGTTTGTGCCAAGATCTTCCTGTCATCGGCAGGCTAGTCTAACACGAGAGTGACGAACACGAGTTAATCTAAAATGTAGGTAAAAGGAGAGTAGCGTGGAAGGATGATAAGAAAATAAAACCAGTGTACTCAGTAGAGGCTCGAACCCCAAACTCCCCATAACCAAGTGTCAATGTTGAGGATCTATGACAGTGTGGTTAGGAAGACTGTCCACAGGTTGTAGAGACAAAGTGCCTAAAATAATTGAGATTATATGTGTATTGGCGTGGGGAGGGCAAGTATTTGAGGAAGGGTTAATTCATCCCCTAGACTAAGCCTCAGCTGTGGCCAAGAACGTCGAGACGTTGTGTTTCAGATGACGATAAAACCTCTAACGGTGCTTTGGTTCAATCAGTGTGTGTGAATAGAGGAGGAATGATGGGAGGGGAGTCTTAATAAAGTTATGTTTAAGTATGATCATAGATGTGAATATCCTCAAATGTGAGCTAAGTGCCCATAAAATTCTAAATACCATACTCACTTTTAAATTGATTTACCCCCCGTGGCCCAAAGCTTTTAAAGCGCTTGGTTTATCAATGCTTTGAACTTTCAGATTTTAATGGGCTCTGAAACCACTCATATTGTCCGACCAGGTACTGCCCCACCTTTTCAAAGTGTTCAGTTATGATCTACCCCTAGAACAAAACGTTGTATTGATTCGTGTTTTGATCTCAGAAGAGAGCAGTAGCCGAACAGTTTAATAGAAACCTTATCTGAGACACTGGATTGGATATTGACAATGAGGGGGTAGAGAGGAATGTTTATAAAATACAATAAACCACTGTACAGTGTTTTATGACGACCAATATGATTGTATTTATGTTACGTTATAAATGTAATTCAACCATTAATCGGTGTTAAAATAGGCTACTTTTAGTAGCCGTTTTCTGTGTTTATTTGTTGCCACTACTTTCTTATTACCGAATTCTCTTAATTTTCTAGGTTTTCCAGAAGGATTCCCATTTTTACAGGCAGCATAGTTGAGGCCAATAATAAAAATAAATGGTATGGAACTCCGCACGGACTTTCTCGCTCTATTGTTTAAAAATGAAGATATTTACTCAAAATTCGTAATATATGTGAAACGAAATAATATACACTAGCAAATTCAAGTATAAATTGCACTATATATATATATATATATATATATATATATATATATATGTGTGTAAAACTTTTTTGAGTCACGGTTTTAAATTTTATCATTTTATTTTTAAAGAATTAATGTGCTCATTTGTATGTCTGGACCGGTAAAAAAGACCAATATTGGTTCTATAAGGGTCTTAAAATTTGGACCTCCGGTTATTATTTTCTATATTTTATTAGGTCTTGCACATCTTCATGTCATCGCATTGCTATTAACCTCCTCATTTATAAATTTTGACCAATAAAAAATGCAAATATTTACTATTGAGTCTAAAATTGAGATAGATCATTGTTGTACAAACATTTCTCCTAAGAGGTTTAAGGAAAAATAACAAACTTTTTGAGAGACTTACTTATATCTAATTACTCTATGGCATTGGAGTATTATTGCGTTAAAACTTAAGTAGTATCACTTTACAAATAAAGCTCACAAAATTGTATTAATATATTTGCCAATATCTCAAAAACTGCTGCTTTTATAAAAATATATTTCATATAAAAGCTTTTGATTTATAATAGTCCTACAATTTTGCAATGATAAGTTGTTTAGTATCTCAAATAGTTGCGGAGATAAGGAAATTTCCGCTTCTGTAAAGTACCCTAAAATTCATTTACATGGGAAAATGAAAACAACCAGTTTATTTATATTCTTAATCAACGCTTAGATTCGAATTTTAATCAAAATCGTTAGAGCCAATTTTGAGAAAATTAATTTTTTCTCTTCCCGTCCTTTATCAAACTACTCTTAATTTTAAGTTTAAACAGACACACAGACAGACGGCATTGCAAAGACAACTTTTTAGGGTTCAGGGGGTCATGAGAAGTCGACATCCATAACACTTCAGGTTAGATTTTTTTTACGGTCGCAATACCCTTTAGTGTTCGAAAAGTTTAAAAAATAATATATATATATATATATATATATATATATATATATATATATATATGCGTATAACTTGAAAGTTATTGGTTTTATAAAAGTATGCTTAGAATAAAATATTTGTATCATAAATAGATCTACATATTTGTAATGATGAGTAATTTCAAATCTCAAATAGTTTTGGAGATATGATAAAAAAAAAGATAATTTACGCATCATATCTGAGTCCTTAAAGTCATTAAAGAGTGTTCTATCCATATCCAGTGTGATAGCCAAGTGGTTTAAGGTATTAGACTCACCATCACCTGACTTTGAATCCCACCACGGGGCTAGGATATTTCACGTGTGATTTTCGTATCTTTTGCACATACAAATTTGTGTGTGTATAATTCATTCATGACCTAAGTTTACTTGGATGACAGCTCAAAAAGCTACTAGAAATAGTCCCTAATATATCCGTAAGCCAACAGCTGACACCTACCACTTTGGATCACTGTAATGAAAACATATGGTAATATAAGTATGTGATAGTTAACGACAGTAATTTTGGCCAATATTCTTTATATATTTATTTGAGGTCGGACAAAAAGCTTATTTATCGTTTTATTCCACTTTAAAAAAATATTATTCACAGCCCTTCCACAAAAGGTCTAACAAAAATAGCTCCAAAATGGCGACCGACGAATTAAAACCATGTGGTTGAACATGACGGAAACAAGTTTTATACAATGATGCACCCACGTAGTGGATAAACATATTTTATACAGTTAAATATTTAGAAATACGATAAAATATTCATAAAATAATTCATTATATATCTTTATATATATAATTCTTCTGTACGTGTGTATGTCACTGAACTCCTCCTAAACGGCTGGACGGATTTTGATGAAATTTTGTGTGTGTGTTTGAGTGGGTTCGTGGATGGTTTAGATTCACAATTGGACCCGGTAGGTGGCGTTGCAATCGGGTTATAGGATTTTTTTATTTTTTAGGGATTTATTTTTTAAGGAATTTTTTTGGGGGATTTTTTTTTTTTTTTTGCATATCAGAACATTTAACCTCAAAATTTCATACCCCCCTACCATCCCCCAATATTTATAATAATGAATATAATATTAATAATTGATAATATCGGTCTAGCTTCTCACATGGCCAATTATATGTTGCGTGTTCTTGCGTTGGCAAACCATCAAGTTTGTTAATTTATACAACTAAGGGATTGAGGAAAAACATTGGTCATCAACTCGCATTAAGATAAAAACAAAATCAACTTTATTCATTTTGTCGGACCGTTTTTTTTAACTTCTGAGAATAATTCATAGTTATGTTTGTGTAACATAGGTGGCGTTGATGTCGAATTCTGTGGTATTTGACGTACATGCGCAAGTCTCTTGGGCCGTGACTCGGCGTTGTTTGGACATTTAAATTTCTGTACTATGTGTCTCGATATTCCATCTATCACAATTGCGTGAATATTGAGTGTATTTTTCATCAAGTGTACTCAGATACATACATTGGGCAAATGTGTAAGGTGATGTGTTGAAATTAATATCTTACATGATCTTCCATAAATTTAAATTTTATATATATGCGTATTCAATAACAATCAATCTAACCTGAAAATTTTAATATAAAGTGCTTATTTGTGTCGATGATTCTATAAAAGTGTTAAACGTCTCATCGAAAATAAACATTATTTTCCTTTAATTTAAATTATATACATGCGTATTCAATGACAATTAATCTAACCTGCAAATTTTTTTTAAGTGCTTATTTGTGTCGATGATTCTATCATATTTACGGAGTGTAATCCATAAAATTCAAATATAAGTTACATATATTTAGGTGTTGTGTGTTTATTAAAGAACAATGCCACGTCTTCGTGGATGAGGAGGAAATATTGGTCGACGTACACAGAATTCACAAATAGTCCAAACCCGTCGATTAAATCGAACGGAAGAAGATCAATTGATGGACAATGCAAATTTAAGAGTCCAGGTTGCAAACACACGTGTAAATGAAAGTCAACAGCAACGCAACAAACGGCTTCGAGCTAATTCTTTGAGACAAAGACAGGCGCGTCAACGAGCCGCCGACGCACACAGAGCACATGAACAACAGCGCCTGCAAGTACATCGCGCATTGACACGTGCATCACTTCTCCGCCTTGCGTTCGAATATGAAACGGACATCGACTATTCGTCACATTCACAAATTGTCATCGGTGCTATGGACAAAGAATGCCAACACTGCCATGCATTCAAATTCAAAGGTGAATCGGCCGGTTTCTGCTGCGCGTCTGGAAAAGTTATACTGCCACCATTGAGTTCGCCGCCAGAACCATTGATAACACTATTGGCTGGAGCCACACATCAATCAAATTTTTTTTGCGTAAAATTCGCAAATTCAATTCTTGCTTCCAAATGACATCATTTGGAGCCACAAAAATCGTTCAGAATGAGGATGGTCACAATTTTGAATCAACGTTTAAGATTCAGGGCCAAATATATCATCAAATAGGTTCTTTAATCTCAATGCCTGATGCCGATCCAAAATTCTTGCAAATATACTTCATGGGCGATGAGGAGCAACAAATAAACGCACGCTGCCAGTACAACCACATCGAGCAGATGGAGGAGCGAGAAATTGTGGCGACCTTGGAACAGTTTTTGCGAAATCACAACCAGTTGGTCCAGTTGTTTTATACCGTTTCAAACAGACTGCAAAACGACAACTACATGATCGTCATCAAGGCAGACAAAGTACCATCTGGAGAGCACGCGGGCCGATACAATGCACCAACCGTTAATGAAGTTGCAGTTGTTATGGTTGGTGACGCATATGAACGTCGAGATATAAGGATCCAACGCAGAGATAACACGGTGCACACAATTCAAGACAGTCATCGTTCTTACGACGCTTTGCAATATCCGTTGATATTTTGGGAAGGAGAAGATGGATATCATTTTAACATCAATCAAAGAAATCCAGTGACAGGTACAATCTACATATTATTTACTTTTTTTCTTATTCTGTAAGATTAATTTATTTTTGTCTTATTTATATTTTTACTTTGCAGGTGCAGAAACCAACAAGAAAGTGAGCGCGATGAACTTCTACGCATATCGGTTGATGATTCGTGCCAATGAAGACAACCACATTCTCCGATGCCGCCAGCTGTTTCATCAATACATCGTTGATATGTATGCGAAAATTGAAAGTGAACGATTACGGTACATCAAGTATAATCAAGCGAAGTTGCGTTCTGAGGAGTACATTCATTTGCGTGATGCTATTGTCGGTAACGTCAGTAACGTAGATCGAACCACTAACATCAACGACATTGGTACTGCATATATTCTTCCATCATCATATTTGGTAGTCCACGTCATATGCAAGAATACATTCAAGACGCCATGATTTACGTGCGCGCGTACGGCCGACCAGATTTGTTCATTACATTCACGTGCAATCCTAACTGGGATGAAATTAAAATTTTGTTATTGCCAGGTCAAACATCAATGCATCGCCATGATATCACTGCACGTGTCTTCAAACAAAAATTAAAATCGTTGATGAACTTGATTACACATCACTCTTTATTCGGCGAAACACGTTGCTGGCTGTATTCTGTTGAATGGCAAAAACGAGGTTTGCCACATGCACATATTTTGATTTGGTTCGTTGACAAAGTACGGTCAGAAGAAATTGATAAAATTATTTCAGCAGAAATTCCGGATAGGAATATTGATAAAGAGTTGTTTGACATTGTTACCGCTAACATGGTCCATGGTCCATGTGGTGCTCTAAATATGACGGCGCCGTGCATGGACAATGGAAAATGTACGAAACGTTTCCCAAAAGCGTGTATAAATGATACTGTCACTAATATCGATGGTTATCCATTGTATTGTCGTAGAGACACAGATAATGGTGGCCGATCATATCAATTGCGCATGTCAAACGGTGGAACGGTTGACATTGACAATCGCTGGGTGGTTCCGTATTCGCCATTGCTGTGCAAAACCTACAAAGCTCACATAAACGTTGAGTTCTGCAGTTCGGTGAAGTCCATAAAATACATTTGCAAATACGTTCATAAGGGCAGCGATATGGCTGTATTTTCTGTTCAAAATGTAAATGATAACGACGAAATAGCACGTTATAAAATGGGCCGATACATTAGCAGCAATGAAGCAGTTTGGCGCATTTTGAGTTTTCCCATACACGAAAGAGACCCTGCTGTTATACATTTGGCCGTGCACCTTGAAAATGGACAGCGTGTTTATTTCACAGAAGAGACTGCTCTACAACGAGCATTAACTGCCCCAAAAACCACACTAACTGATTTATTCGAACTATGCAACCGACCAGGTATTTTAGGTCGATTCGCAAAGACATTAATTTATACTGATGTGCCACGATTTTTCACGTGGAACAAACAGTCAAAAAAATGGGACCCACGAAAGCGAGGCGTTCCAGTCCAAGGATACGACGGCATATTTATGGGAAATACATTAGGCCGATTATACACAGTCCATCCAAAGCAACGCGAATGCTTCTTCTTGCGTTTGTTGTTGGTTAACGTTCCTGGACCTACGTCCTTCCAATACTTGCGGACAGTCAATGGTATTTTGTATGACACGTACCAGGATGCGTGTCGCGAATTGCATTTACTGGAAGATGACAACCATTGGGATCTCACACTTGCAGATGCAGTACTGAGTTCCTCTCCTCATCAAATTCGCCAATTATTCGCCATATTATTGACGACGTGTTTTCCGTCGCAAGCTTCTGTTCTCTGGGATAAATATAAAGATTCCATGAGCAACGACATTCTGCATCGCATTCGGACCGCTGATCAAGATTCCAATATCGATTTTTCGCCGGAAATATATAACGAGTCGTTAATAAAGATTGAGGATATTTGCATTCTCATTTCTAATATGCTACTCATTCATTTCGGTATGCCATCGCCTAACCGCCCAACAACAGACATCATTAACAACGATTTTCAGCGCGAACAACAGTTCGATGAGGCCTCTTTGACTACTTTCGTAGCAAATAATGAGCAACTGCTCACTGCTGAACAAAAGAACATATACGATCGAATTAATTTGTCAATTGCAGCACAACAAGGTGGGTTCTTTTTTTTGGACGCACCAGGCAGTACTGGCAAAACATTCCTCATCTCACTGATACTAGCGCGCATTCGATCACAAAATCATATTGCATTGGCAATTGCTTCATCAGGCATTGCAGCGACTTTGATTGATGGTGGACGGACTGCACATTCAGCACTCAGGTTGCCATTGAAAGTTCACACAAATTCAGACGCAATGTGCAACATAAAGAAGCATTCCGGCATGGCTAAAGTTTTGCAAAAATGCAAAATTATTATCTGGGATGAATGCACTATGGCCCACAAGCATTCACTTGAAGCTCTCGATAGAACGATGAAAGATCTCAACGATAATACCAGACTTTTCGGTGGCGCTCTACTACTGCTGTCCGGTGATTTTAGACAGACATTGCCGGTCATTCCACGCGCTACATATGCAGATGAAGTTAACGCATGTTTGAAACAATCATACCTATGGCGAAATGTTAATACATTACGGCTTAACATAAATATACGTGTTCAACTGCAAAACGATCCATTGGCACTGTCATTCTCCGAACAATTGCTCAACATTGGCAATGGAAAAATTCTATTGTATGGAAATACACAATGCATAAAATTGCCAGACAATTTTTGCAAAATGGTAGCCACGAAAGATGCTCTGATTGAAAGCATATTCCCAGATTTGAGCGCTAATTACATTAATCATGCGTGGATACGTGAACGAGCTATTTTGGCCGCAAAAAATATCGATGTTGACGCTATTAATTTCAAAATACAACAATCATTGCCTGGCAATGAGATGTCGTTTAAATCGATCAACACTGTTGTCGATCCTGACGAAGCAGTCAACTATCCTGTTGAATTCTTAAATTCACTGGATTTACCAGGAATGCCACCACATAACTTGCGATTGAAAATTGGCTCACCAATCATTTTGCTTCGAAATTTAAATGCACCTAAGCTATGCAATGGCACGCGATTGGTCATAAAAAAAATTATGGCCAATGTTCTTGAAGCTACCATTTTGAACGGCAAGTTTCAAGGTGACGTTGTTCTCCTGCCACGGATCCCAATGATCCCTTCAGACTGGCCCATTCCATTCAGATGCCTGCAATTTCCAATTAGCTTGGCATTCGAAATGACTATTAATAAGTCACAAGGCCAAACAATGTCCATTTGTGGATTGGATCTAGAAAATCAGTGCTTCTCACATGGCCAATTATATGTTGCGTGTTCTCGCGTTGGCAAACCATCAAGTTTGTTCATTTATACACCTCAGGGATTGACGAAAAACATTGTTCATCACCTCGCATTAAGATAAAAATAAAATAAACTTTAGTGATTTTGCCGGACCGTTTTTTATAACATTACAACCCTAGGTATAAGAGGGGGTGAGGTTTCTATGCAGCTGACTGTACGTATCATCAAAATAGTATGTACTTCGTATAGCATACTATTTCGATGGTACGTATATGGATGAGTTGTTCTGCGTAAGCCTGCAAAGGTTCTAGGCCCAAAACAGTATATATTTTGCACTATGAAAATAGAAGCAATTAAAAAGTCATTTGACATTTGTCATATTTGAAGGTATGTCAGTAAAATAAAAATAGCTGTACCCGGCATACAAATTTGTAAGCAAGCTTCTCAATTTTTTTCGATACAGCTAATATTTGTGGAGTTGTGGGCGAAATGCCAAAAATGAAAAGATGTTTTATTTTGTATGTTGTTTTGACAAACACTGAATTTGTAATATTTGTGTAACTCACTAATTGGAGTTAATTGTGAATTTGTAATTGTGATGATCACATAGTATTTGTTTTATTATAGAAATCAATTATGCCATCCAAACGAAAAGCCAACAGACGTCCTGCCCGAAGTACATACTATTTCGATGATACGTATATGGATGAGTTGTTCTGCGTAAGCCCGCAAAGGTTCTAGGCCCAAAACAGTATATATTTTGCACTATGAAAATAGAAACAATTAAAAAGTCATTTGACATTTGTCATATTTGAAGGTACGTCAGTAAAATAAAAATATCTGTACCCGGCATACAAATTTGTAAGCAAGCTTCTCAATTTTTTTTGATACAGCTGATATTTGTGGAGTTGTGGGCGAAATGCCAAAAATGAAAATAGGTTTTATTTTGTATGTTGTCTTGACAAACACTGAATTTGTAATATTTGTGTAACTCACTAATTGGAGTTCATTGTGAATTTGTAATTGTGATGATCACATAGTATTTGTTTTATTATCGAAATCAATTATGCCATCCAAACAAAAAGCCAACGTTCGGGCAGGACAACGTCTGTCGGGTCCGCTAGTATATATATATAATTGACAGTATTTTCTCTTTTACAAGTAAATACGATGCTTGTATTAAAAGGTATTGATGTATGCACTATATTACACATAGTCAATAACGTTCCAAACGAAGAATAAGTACTTGTAATTATATTTAAAATATTGTTTCGTGTTGGGTCAAAAAAATTATTAAAAGTAATGAAATAGTGGGAGAAAACTTAAGTTTACGTTATCTTAAATGTAAAATATAACAGGTAATTAAAAAAACCAAACATTTATAACAAAACAGTGATCTTTTACAAGTGTTGGCAACCCAAAACCTAAACATATGATTTTTGAACTGTTATCCAAGTAAAAACCTATCATGAACATAATCTCTCTTCTGTGTGTGTGTGTGAGTGTGTATGTGTGTGTGTAAGGGAGGGGAGGGTTGGATATAAGAGGTCCATCCTAATCACAAATGGCGTAGATTAATAAGTTAACAACCTTTTTGGGGGATTAATCACTCACGCAAAGTTCTCTCTCTTTTGGTGGTCACAATGGCCTTTTTGATTTTTCAGATGCCAACTTATACGTCTACGCCTCGTCCTCAGCTAAATGCCCTGAAGCAAGCAATATTTCGAGCACACACACATACAGAGAGTTTGCTGGGTTGTATAATTAACTCTCGCAGGCTATTCCTCGATCGCGTGAATGCGGTTTTGATCCGTCTAGCTTCTACACGGGCCAATGGCTTAATCTGCGTCCTTCAGCCTTCCTCAGATTCATGAATATACCATTCCAACAACTACTTCTTCTTTTTATTCTGTCAGGTAATCAACATATTAACACGGCTGGTATCTAAACTAGCAACCGCTTCAGTGCCCGAATGGTCTAAGGCGTCATCCTCGTGTGTGGATGGGTTTGTTGATTGACTGGGAGATCAAGGTTCAAATCCCAATCAGGTCTATTGAAGGTGGTTTTTCCTAAATGGTTTTCCTATTTACCCTCATGCAAATGCCAGTAAATTATCATAAAAAATGCTTACTTCTTCATCCCTACGCTATATGAGTAATCATCATATATAATTATAACTTAAACAGGTAGTAAGACATGGTGCTAAAAAAAAATCTACATTCAGAGTCGGGGGAACTGGCCATTCGAATTTCAAATGCTTGATTTACACCTCAACTCACATTTGAACATTTTTTTATCTTTTTTTGTGGATTTTTTTAAAACACGATGTGCACCAGAAACGGTAACCAGGAGGTCCAAGCCATCTTTTAATATTATTATTTCTTACGATTTATATTCATACGTCTTCTTACTAAAACAAAATGTTCTTCAAAACTCTTGAATATTTTCATGAGCATCGCAAAACTTGAATATACAAACTTTTAAATTAAGAGAAAAAGTTCTGGTCGAATGTAGCAAGGCCCAAGACAAATATTCAAGAAATGTTGAGATTATTATGTATGGAGAATTAAACTAAAATATGTATTGAAGCAACATTTTATTTATTTTGGCCTTTCCGGTAAGCACTGACCATGTGTTAGCTTGAGCAGTTAGCGATCTTGTCTCCGACAAAATATTGTCTTTAGCGGCCTTACTCCGGTAATTTTTAACCTCTCCAAAATGTTTTATGTCCCTCTCATGCCAGACGGAAGCTTTTGCAGTCCCTTAAATTCCAAAATTTACTTCTTGTACTTTTAAAACCAGCGAGATGAAATCATTGATAAACAGTGCTAACATTAGAATGTGATTTTAATAATTAATTAATTAATAATAATAATATAATAATAATAATAAAATAATAATAATAATAATAATGTGGGCATACACATAACATTTGGACTTTCTAGTCTGGTTGGACACTGACAATGTAGCCTCTATAACATTTTGTAATGGAAAAACACATTTTTATAAAACACTTTACTTTCATGTAATAAAACCATAAATCTTACTTGACTTAAATATATGTTTAGTGTTTATCTAACAGGATGTTAATATTTGAATCTCAAGGTGAAATGTCAAAGCTAAAGATTAAAGTTAAGATACGAGTGCTTCGTAATTTACTTCAATATGGTCTTTTCAGCTCAACAAGTGGCATCTTAAGATATAGAACGAATTCTATTGAGTTAGAAAACATATCAAAGGCGAATAAAATAAGCAGAAGTTAAAATAAATATAGCTTAAAAACAATTTAATTGCTGAAATATTTATTTTTAAGAATGATAAGAACTCATAAATAAACAAAAAACAATGTTGAATTTACTCATGAATATTCAACTATAGCTCTTACTTAATAGTAAACAGAACTCTTTAAAAAAAACTATATGCAAACCTGTGCTAAAAATCGAAATATAACACTAACTTTAAAAAAATATATCACAATATGTCATCATATTATATTAAATATACGAACATAAAAAAAAACTTTCACTGGGAAAAGCCATTATAATTTGTGTAGTAAATTATTTTTAATTAAAAAGTTTTTCTGAGGGGAGTAGGTGTGTGTGTGTGTGTGTGTTTTTATGTGCAACTAGGGACGAGACACAGTGAAAAAAAAAAAGAAGAGTGGTTTGGGTGTGGATTATAATTACTAGTTTTACAACTGGAGGTGAACGCCGGATAAAGACTCAACCACGGCCCCTGTAATATTGTGTTATGTTGGTGTCTAGGGGGTTACAGCTCACTCGCCGGCGGGGCCAGGAAACTCGACTGATGCTAGGATTTATACAGGATCATCATTTCACGAACACCGCTTTTGTTTCACAGGGTCCGTGAACATGTTTTTTTTAATACTACTACCGAGACAATCAACATGCATAGTAAGTTAATGTATCTACTTTCCATCCATTCTTTGAGTCTTACTATCCGTTCGGGCTGTTTAACCAATGACTGATTACTTAGAATTTAGAGAAAGTACACCCATATTTTCATGCAAGGAAAGTTAAAAATTAAAATATCTATGTATCTAGCCGATATCCGAGTCCCTTCCTCTACGTCACCAACCAACACCACAAGACGAGTGTGATGACTTTGTACATGTGTCTACCAGCGTAGATTCATACTAATACTACCTAGATTAGCCAGGGATTCACAAACATTTTTAGACCGCGCCTCCTTCACATGTCAGATTTTCTGTGCGACGCCTCTGTACCCAATATTTTTTTTTAATGCCCTAATCAGTTTTATGGCATTAAAAAAAAAGTCATCCAATTATATCACAAAAAATTATGTGTTTTCTTGTATGATTTAATCCATTCCTAAAAAAAAAATATGTACGAGTACACGTATTGAAAATTTGCATGTTTAATTTCACTATACATTATAAGTTTTAGTTTTTCCTTATAGCCATGACGCCCTGGACCAAAACTGGCACGGATTGAGAACCCCTGACCTAGATACTTTAATTGCTTAGCTAATAACCAGCGCATCAATTATTTATAGCGATGGTGGTGTGGAGGAAAGGGGGATATGAACTGGGTGGATACAAAAAAAAATGTATCTAGAAACAATTTTGGCAGTAAAGATAGATTATTGCCCTGCAGGTTTGGTTTGGTGGAGTAAGAAGACTTATAATACAACTTTCAAGCTCTTCAGTTTTGTTTTTCTCTCGGTGGCTCTTTAGTTAACTGGGCTAACCATACTGCTGGTTACGCGTGAGTTTCATCTTAACTGGTTTTAAGGTGGTAAGGGGATTGATTTCCCCACCTTCCCGCCACAAAAATTTGGGAATATTATCCCTCACACTCTTCCTATATAATCCCTGCCATTTTACTGTACACGTGCTGATATCCTAGACAGGTAGTAAGACGGGGAGCACAAAAAAAACCTGACTATTGATTTTAGTGGTCTCTCGGTTTTTCTAAACCTTGGAGTCAGTATATTTACAAATTAAACTAATCCAAATCGTTGATTTATATTTTTCAGTATTTTTTTATATTTGTTCATAACGAAACCAAAACTAAAGGATAAATTAAAACTAACTTAAAACATCCAAACATAAATAATGAACACACAAACAAAAAAAAATCTTTAAATAACTCTCGTTACCGTATTGATATTGTTCCGATATTTATTGAAATAAATTGATAAACTGATGTAAATTGAGAGAGAACTAATGTAACCTGTACCTAAACAGTAGTTAACAAACCACTTCGGTGGTCACATGGTCTAAGGTGCTATTCTCGCAATAGACTGGACTTCCAAAGAAGGGGCTGATAGGGGTCGATCCAGTTTGGGTTCAATGAGGGTGGTTTTACCTAAATGGTTTTCCACTCTCCCTCCACGCGGGTGCATTTAATTAAACTTAAACCTTACTAATCCCTAACACATTAGTATCATTAGTACAAAGGCATATAATCCAAACAGATAGTAACACGCGGTGCAAACAAAAGTTTTTATTAGATGCGAAGCTTGGGGAATGAGTTAATATAGTTACGGAAATAAATCCATCAAAGACTCCAACTTAAAATATGAATGAATAATGACTCTGAGCGTGGGACGATCGCTAGATAGTTCATTAGTAAAGCAATGCTAAGCCAAAGATCCTGAGTTCAATTCCCGTATCCTAGTATAATTTTTCAATGTTTTCGAATAAATAAGAGTTATACAAATATTATTTCATAAAAAACAACTGAAGAAACAAGTACAAGTTTGAACCTAAGTAGTTTTTTAAATATAAATCTATATTCTCATAATTTTTAAATAGAATTTAGCATACATTTTCTAAATATAAATCAAAATCAGTTAGTGACTTGAAAACTGAAGGTTTCTAAATTAAAAATCATTTATAAGTGAACTACTACTAAATTATTTTTTTAGAGAAAAATTAACAAATACAATTATTTATAATGTAAAATACTTAACAGATACTCATATTGAACCAAATCTTTACAGACATTCTTAAATATTCTAACAAAAAAATAAATAATTTGTCATCAGTGATCTGTCCTTGAACGAACTTTTCCCCGAAAAAAGTTCACAGTTTTATTTTTCATATCAAACACTCCATAGTTGTAAATTTTAATTAAAATTCTTAAAGCTATTTTTGAAATATTTATAATTTTCAGAAATAACTCTCTAGTAAACGGCCCTCCATCCCAAGACTAATTATTTAGTGTTTTATGTTAGGTTAAACACATCTTGGATATAAATTATAAACAAAATCGTTAAAGATATTTTAGAAAAATTTGGAACTCAAATAGATCACTCATAATTAAACTAGCCTTAATTTAAGAGCTAGAGTCTAAATTATAAAAGCCCTGATGTATAGCCCTATAATATATAAATATTAAGTTTAAACAAAGTTCATCAAACAATTTTGGATCTGTGGTCAGGCACAGCTGACAGACAGATATTTAAAAATCCACATTTTTGTGTTCGGGCTCATATAAAACATAAATATTAATAATTTTCTCGAAATCAACTTTTTTTCTCCCCGTTAACCATACTTTATCTTGATATGAGAAAATATAAAGAGAGAGAACATGAAAATAAAAACCTAGTGACGGTAAAAGGTCAGACAATTTAAACTGTAAATGGCCCCTACACTTTTAATCCATTTCAGTGACAAAGTTGACTAGATTAACTCTTTTAAAAGCGGGGTCTGGGGGAGGAAGAGGTGTTATAAAGCGAGCAACGCTACAATCAGAACAAATCAGGGCACACAGGCAGAACTGTAAACTGAAAGCTGCAGAGTTTCATTGTGATGTAGCCTGCTGTACAACCAGAGTACATCTGCACACACTCCTACCTGTACTGAAAAGAGTTTTGGGTGCAACAAGTGTATACATGACATATTAATCTTCAACAGTAATTTAAGGTCAGATGAAAGTGACCAAGGGTTGAGCTAGAGTGAAAGCCACCATAAACTAAGCTGGGACGGAATAACCCATAAACGTAGACTTAATTAAAGTCTGCAAAATTTAAGATCTGATGGAAGTCTCCACTAAAAGGTCGTCATGGGTTAAGGTAAAATAAAAGTCACCACGTTTTAAGAAAATGTGGAAGTCACCGCGAGTTGGGGAGCAGTTGAATTAATATGGGTCAAGGCAGGATGAACGTCACCACAATTTAAGGTTGGATGGAAGTCACCACAAGTTAAGGTCAGGTGGAAGTTACCACGATTTCAGGAATTGATGAATCACCATAAATCAAGGCAGGATGGAAGTCACTATAAGTTAAGGTCAAATGGAAGTCACCACAAGTTAAGGTAGGATGGAGGTCACCACAAGTTAAGGTAAGATGGAAGTCACCAAAAGTTAAGGTCTGATGGAAGTCACAAAAGTTAAGGTCAGATGGAGGTCACAAAAGTTAAGGTCAGATGGAGGTCACCAAAAGTTAAGGTCAGATGGAAGTCACCAAAAGTTAAGGTCAGATGGAAGTTAGCATATGTTGGAATAAGTTGAAATCTTTCACAAATTAAGATATGATCGAAATAACCAAGAGTAACTAGCTACAACTGTAAAATAATGAGCCCATCAAGACTCAAACTTGTTTATACCAGAAGTAAAATGAGCCATATCATCACTTTCTAATCATTATCTACCTGTAAAATAACCATGGATTTAAAAAAAAACAATAATTCAATGTGTGTTATTAAATAGTATTGTCATTCCGCTTCAGTGGATGCATGGTCTAAGGCGCTACTCTTGCAGTAGACTAGACTGCCGAAGACGGGGAATTAATGGTTCGATCTTAGTCGGATCTATTAAGGGTAGTTTTTCCTAAATGGGTTCACTCTCCTTACATGCAAATGCGGGGACACTTTCTCTAGAAAATCAAAACCTTCCTAGTCCTTATCAAAAAAAAAATTAGTGACTTTTTGGTGACCTTTTTTGACCATAGAATTCCTTCGGTAAACGGTCGAACATTATATAATGCATACATAGGCATATTGCACTCACACGCAACATTATACTTTAACTATGAGTAGATGGCGAACGTTAACTTTGTCCTTGGTATCACGGTAAGAACAATCATGCACTTTGCGGCTAGCGCATAACATCATGATTAGTGGGTGGCTTGACATATGATGCATTGGTGTTATTACGATGAGCGGGAAATTCAAACAAAAATATTTTCGTGATTTTATCATCAAAATATTGTAAATTTATGAATTTTCAGGGACTTTTGTAGCTTTTTTTTTTCAATTTTCAATTAGTAACTTTTTCGTCACCTAAGTGATATTTCTCATATAAATAAAAGTTATAGTAGACCTACATATTTTCAAACTTAAAAGATTATTATATAGGTAGACATACCATGATATGAGCAAGTCACTTAACGAAATTTCCCCTTTCTTCATAAATGTTTTGTGTGAATTAGCATATAGAGTATAATTTATATGGAAGAGGTTTCATGTGATATGTATAAATTGTTAGCTACCTTATATTCTATAAGTTTGTTGTAGATTAAAATAGTGGGACGTTGTGAAGTTAAGAGTCTGGTTCTAGCCCTATACATTAGCTAAATTTAATATTTTTATTTTTAAATCAGTGAAGAGAATTCAAACATATTATACTTTTTTTATTAATGTATTCGTTTGGTCACCTTCATAAGTTCTGTTAACATTTCTGTGTCCCAGTAAACATTATTTAATAATTACTATAAGGTTATTTAATATTGTTTTTACAAATCACATAACTATTCAATATTTAATTTTAATCTGCCACAGGTACTTTGTTTAGGTGTCAGTAAAATTGATTTAGACAAAAATATTTTTACAAATCATAAACAATAATTATAAGTCAATAAACAAATGACTTTCTTATTTTAAAACTTGAACAAGACCAAAACCTTCTACTACAGGTGTTCACAACACTGTGTATCACATAATTTTAATATATCGATTTGTATTAAATCATGTCAGACCATTTGGGTGTGTAATTAATTATTTGATATTATATTAAAATAAGGTCAAGTATTGTGAAGGAACTAGGACCTTTTTACTTTTTACAAATAATTTAGTATATAGTTTTAAGGCTTCGCAATAAAAGAGTCTCAATAATTATATATATGCCTTTCCTATATTTCTTTGAGCGGCACTGGTTTAAATTTTGGTATGAAGCTGTACGAGGTTGGTGATGTATTTTTAATTAGTAGGTCAACCGCAACTGTGTTCACGCGGAATAAATTCCAGGCTCATCTAGTATGGGTCACTGGTAATGGTGAGGTCAGGGTTCTAATCCCATCCGAGCATAATTGAGCGTAGTTTTCTTACGAATGGATTGCCACATTCTCTTCACGCAAATACGAGTAGATTTCCTTTAAATTCTACTTTCCTTTACTTCATAACCTTCCCCATTAGCGTAATTAAAAAGCCTTTATAGCCTGGACGTGGTGGAATAAAAATATAGGTAGATACAAGCCCTAGAAGCTATCTATAGTATACAGCTATAGAGGCTAGTGCAGCAAAGTGGTGGTCTCTCATTGATTAATATTTCTGGATCGAATCCCGTCTGTGTATGTTAAGTTATTATCAAGAAGTAATAATAATAATAATAATAATAATAATAATAATAATAATAATAATAATAATAATAATAATAATAATAATAATATAGTAATGCTATGTACCTGAAATACTAACAAATAAAAATGGCTGATAAAACGATCAAGACCAAGGCTAGGGATGGCAAATCTATGGTACGCGTGACTATTTTCTTATCACGCGGTATAGTATGAAGTTATGGATATAGTATTTATTGGAATTCTTACCAAACTACTACGTTAGTGAATAATTTCTTAAACATATTTACATATATTGCCTAAATAAGTTTCCTAAGAATGCTTTAAATTATTTTACTGAGGATACCTTGAATGATACCCTTGAATGGAAAACCCCAGCTCTTTGTTCTACATCTCCGTAATATATATGTATATGTTTTTTAAAAATATTTTAGTTTATAATAATGATGATGATGATCATGATGAATAAATACTTCAATATATCATTTTGCTGCTCGAGATTTCTAAAAGCACGCAAAAGGATTTCTTCGAAAACCCTCGACCAATTGGACACGCACTCTCAAAAAGGTTCACCAACCTTCATCTAGGCTTTGTATAGAATAATCGTGGGGTTGTATTTCGGATAATGAACAGCTACTTATGATATACGGATTTAATTGCTGTCCCAGGCCTTAATAATCCCACTTTTATGTCAAGTGTGTCTGAAATCGATCATTAAAAAAACCCGGCACTATTTAAAGTAGAAACGCCCGGAGATAGATTGAGCGCGCAACTTGTCTAGCAGCGCTGCATTCCTGGAAGTATTACGCCCCCTTATATTTTTTAAAGCCAATTCCACCAGATTCAGGAGGGGGGAGCTTGGTTGGCCTGTCTGCCCTTGCACAGATTGAGTTGACGTGTCTGCAAGTCTGCCTGTCGTGGATTTAACAAGAGTAAGGAAGAAGAAAAATGAGTAAGGGAAACAAAGTAAGAGAAATGGCGAACGAAGACAGACTTTTGGAATGAAGAAAAATATAGAGCATTAGAGAGGATACAAGAGGAGAGATATTTGTAGAGTGATGAGACGGAACGTACAACGAAAAGCATAAATCCCCGAGTATTTTTACTTTCTCTCTATCTTACAGGTAAAGAAAGTATTGTGATCGTAAAAAAAAATCGAGCTCGAGAATTTGATGAATCTCAACGTTTCATGACCCCCTGAATCCGAAAAAGTGGTTTTTGAATTTCCGTCTGTTTGTACCTCCAGCTAGAGCCTAAACTATTTTATTTATCGGGCTAAAACTTGGTATCTAGGGTTTTCATAGGGTTGCCCCGAGGTTTTTTTGGTAATTGGATATCCAAACCTAAAATTAAGGGTAGTTTACTGAAAGGCAAAAATATAAAAAGTCAATTTTCTCAAATTCGCTCTAATAATTTTGATTAAAGTTCATTTATAAACATATATAAATATTACAACAAAATGGCTACTCTCAATATTTCAGCAAAATAACTTTAAGGGCTCCGGTTTGATGCGTAAATTATAATTTTTTTTTATCATATCTCTGAAACTATTTGAGATATTAGATTATTTATCATTACAAATATGTAGATCTATTTATAATGCAAATATTTTATTCGAAGCATATTTTTATAAAATCAATAACTTTCAAGCTATACGCAAATATTTATATGTTTTAACTTTTTGAACACAAAGGGTAAAGTATAAAAAAATCTAACCTGAAATGTTGATGGAAGTTGACGTCTCATGCCCCTTCGAACCCTAAAAAGTTGTCTTTGCAATTCGTCTATCTGTGTGTCTATTTAAATTTAAAGTTAATATTAGTTTAACAAAGGGCAAAAAGAGAAAAAAATCGATTTTTTTCAAAATCGGCTTTAACGATTTTGACTAAAATTCGTACCAGGCGTTGATTAAGATTATAAATGAACTGGCTACTTTCATTTTCCCATGAAAATGACTTAGTATACTTTACAGAAGCTGAAATGTCCGTATCTCCGTAATTATTTTAGATACTAAATAACTTATCATTGCAAAATTGTAGTACTATTAAAAATAAAAAAATTATGAAATATATTTTTATAAAACCAACAGTTTCTGAGATATTGGCAAATATATTAATACAATTTTGTGAACTTTAGTTGTAAAGAGATACTACTTAAATCTTAACGCAATAATTCTCCAATGCAATAGCGTAATTAAATATAAGTAAGTCTATCAAAATGTTTATGTTATTTTTACTTAAACCTCTTAGGAGAAATGTTTGTACAACAATGATCTATCTTCATTTTAGACTCAATAGTCAATATTTGCATTTTTTATTGGTCAAAATTTATAAATGAGGAAGTTAATAGCAATGCGATGACATGAAGATGTGCAACACCTAATAAAATGTGAAAATGCTAACCGGAGGTCGAAATTTTAATATGAAGTGTTGACCCTTGTGGACCCAATATTGGTCTTTTTTTACAGGTCCAGACATACAAATGAGCACATTAATTCTTTAAAAATAAAATTATAACATTTAAAACCGGGACTCATAGAATGTTTAAAATAAATATAGTGCCAATGTATGCTTGGGTTTGCTAATTATATCGTTTCACATATATTACGAGTTTAGAGTAAATATCTCCATTTTAAACAATAGAGCGAGAAAGTCCGTGCGGAGTTCCGTATCATTTATTTACATTTATTTTAGTGACCCCATTAAATCTAACAGTAAATTTGGATTATATAGATTCCAGCACGCTTCGTGGTCAAATGGTCTAATGTTTTATTCTCACAATAGACTGGAATGACATCGACAGCAAATCGAAGTTCGAATACCGGTTGGGTGTACTAATGGTGTTTTTATTTATAAATGGTGTTTTACTTTCACTAAACGCAAATGTCGGTACATTTTCCATATATTAGTCCTTCCTCATTCCCACCATCTTAGCGTAATAAATACATATATTCGTACGATCCGAACGGCTGATGAAACGCGGTGGAAAGGAGAAGGAAAATCAAACTAAGGGAACTGTGGGTCTTATTGAGATTTTGCATTTTCCCTTAAGAGCAAACCCTGGGGCACTTATTTTTAATAACCCACCTCATTTATAGTCTTGGGTTAAACTTATCAAACATAAAATAGTTTTTTAGAGGTGATTAGGATGCCCGCGTTACTGGTGCCTTTGAACCTCCTGATTCCGCTTAAGATCTAATTTATTTATTAGCTAGTGATTTATTTAATTATAAACATTTGAGAAATCACCTGGGGTAGTCTATTAGCACTTTAAGGTTTCGTTTTCTTGGCCACGACGGAACAGAAACTTGATTAAGAACAATGACGCTTCATAGGCCTACTATTACGCCAATATATATATAACTATGTGCACTTTCAAATAAAATATATAATATAGGTTTGAATGGAAAAAATCCAAATTATAAAAGGTCGTAGTTTACGATGTCTGGATAAAGGTAAGATAACTTTTTACTCTGTCGATAGTTTCTTAACTACAATGTTTCGACACCTGCATCAGTGGGAACGTGGGATAAAGCATATTAGTTGGTTTTATGGTGAAGTAAAGGCAAAGATTCGAATACCGATCTGGTGTATTTAAGGGTGTGTTTTTTCTAAATTATTTCCCACTTTATTCAAAGTAAATTCGGGTATATTCCCTCTAAATTCTACCGTTCTCATTCTTTTACCATAATTGTGGTTAAATGTGAATAACCGAAATATCTTGCAAGACGTGGGTTAAAAAAAAAGTTTTTTGAAACTATTTAATTGCCCTTGCACATGCACTGGATAGTACTTATCTGAATGATAACTTTAACGAGACATGGTATAACTAGTCATGAGAGGTGCAAACCTTCAATTAATAAAGGTTTACATGCATATACTCTTGTGTCATTTTATGAGCAAATTATGTTATTTCACGTTGAAAACATTCTGTCACGAAAAAGTTAAGTTTCAACGATAAAATTTACCTATTTCCTAAATTAAACTAAAACATATTTTGTTTAAAAATGGTACCTATATTTGGTTTTAAAATGTACTTTTGTTGGTTTTCATCCAAATTTTAGCCGATCAAATTTCCACATTAATATCTGTGATATCTGAAAGTATTAGATAATGTAAATATACGAGTCGATGAAGAAGGATGTGAGACAAGACAATCTGAAATTTATAAATGACTAATGACCAGTAGAAGTACGTACCTAGTATTCGTTGCCCGGGGTAACACTTTTTTTTTCTTCAAAGAGACAGAAAAAACTCTATTTTATTTCTTCCAACCCAGTTTTTTTTAATAAATGTAAAAAAAATATAATTAAGAATTTAAAATTCCTGCTTTGAGGTACAGAAGTTTGTGGTAGGAGGTTTCTAATTTCAAACCTCTGTGTGAGGTAAATATCGCGCAATGAACAAGACAGACAGACGAACAAACTCCTTTATTTTATTAATATAGATAAATAATACTTTTCTTGATTGTTTAGTTCCTGATTCACATTTACGATAGCAACACATACAAATTCTATTTCAATTTACTTTGTCATAATCGTTGCATTCCACGTCTTACTACCACAACCGTCCTATCCTTGTATTTCCTACAAATATGGTAGGTATAAGGAAGGTACAACTTAGAGTAAGCGTATCAGAATTTGCTTTGAAAGAGAGTGGTGAATAATTTAGGAAAATAAATGGCACAGTAAACCCAGCTGGGAAGAGACCCCGGGATTACCATAAACCACCAACGAGGTAATATGTCACTATGCCCATCGCCGCGTAGTTTTGACATAGTTACTTATTCAAAAGTCTAAATGAAACTCTATGAATTATAACATAATTTTTAACAAAGTTGATTGAATGAAAGTGTCACATATTGTGAGAGTATTGCATGACGGGTATCAAAGTATTAATGTCAGTGCAAGACTTAGTTGTAAATTCATTGCTATATCACAAACAGTTTCATGATGGAAGTACGTACATTTGTCAACATTCATTTTGAAATTTTATTTTTAAAACCATAAATAAAAAGAAATACTTAAAAAGATGTATATTAAGAAGTATAAACTTAAAATATTGTTGAAGAAGATAACTAAAATATATATGAATGAAAAAAAGTAGATAAACATGTAAAACGAAATTACGAACTTCTGACGAGATTATTAAACAAAAGAAGTTTAAATATTCGCTACGGCGAGTGTGTGTTGGCAAAGAAAAGAGGGGGCAAGAGGACGAAAGGAAACAACGAGAGATACAGCACGGTATCCCCCCAGTAAGTGGAGGAAAGAAGAATTAAAGTGAGTGGTTGGTGGGAAGGGAAATAAAGTGGACACAGTATAGATACTCTAAGAGGTTGCCTCATCCATTTTATTATCAACGCATTGTGACTTTAAAAAAATAAATAAAGTATGACCAAGAAGATTATGTAAGTTTACAATTACGTGTACTGGTAAGGTTAGCATTATGATTCGATAAATGGGTTTCGAGCTGCACTATATAATTTCGCTTTCAAGATTAAATGTAAAAATCAGAATATTCAAAACAATAATTTTACCAGTTGTTCTTTATGGATGTGAAACGTGGTCTCTTACTTGACATGACAAACAATTATATTAGGGTGTTCAAAAACAAGATGCTTAGGAAAATATATGGTCCAAAAAGGGATGAGGATACTGAGGAGTTAAGGAGGTTAAATAATGATGAGCTACATATTCTGTACTTATCACAATGCAGTGTTAGGATATTCAGGTCTCAAAGATTACGGTGTGCATGACAAGCAGTGCGAGTGGGAGAGTCTAGAACCAGGTTCGAGATATTGACTGGCAACATCAATGGGAAGAGACCATTGGGAATACTTAGAAGCAGAGGGGATGATAACATTAGAATATACCTGAAAGAAATATGGTGTAATGAGGTGGACTGGATGGATCTAGCTCAATATAGAGATTGGGAGTGATGCGCTGGATTGGACTAGCTCAAGATAGGGAGAGTGTAATGAGGTGGACTGGATATAACTAGCTCAAGATAGGGAGAGAGTGTAATGAGGTGGACTGGATTGGACTAGCTCAAGATAGGGAGAGTGTAATGAGGTGGACTGGATATAACTAGCTCAAGATAGGGAGAGAGTGTGATGAGGCGGACTGGATATAACTAGCTCAAGATAGGGAGAGAGTGTAATGAGGTGGACTGGATAGAACTAGCTCAAGATAGGGATAGGTGGCGTACATTTTGAAAGTACGGCAATGAGCTTTCAAGCTCCTAAGGTCATGGAGTATGTAAGTAATCTACCTTGCACTCTTGTCTATATACCTTGGCGAAGGAATGAAGAGGTTGGGTGAGGAAGGACGTTTGTTATCTGTTATCTGGATGGGCTCGTACTTTTAAACAGGGCGCGTAATGGAATAGAACAGCGCTCGCTACTCTGCCTGGACCACGACAGATGGGATTCAGGAGAGATGCTCCTGACTTGGAAGGCTGCTGAGGTGGGATAAAATGAGGTGTGCTACAGTGGTGGCTCTTGAAACGTTCCTAGCATGACGTGTACAATTTATTGTCAATTTCACGTCATTTTGAAGAAAAATAAATTATTAATAGGAATAAAATTTAATTACTAACGACTTGAGCTAAGTGTTTAAAAATGGCGATGCAACCAATTTATGAATGAATTTAAACACAACCTTTCTGAACTTAAAATGAAAAACAAAGTAAACCTAAAACAATAGATCTTAAAAAAAATTAGTGGAACATGGATGGTAATAATACTTATATAGCTCTTGAAAAGAAGAATATAAATATGAATTTTTAATCAAATATCTGAATTTACAGAAAGTTTCCTAAATACGAATGTCACAGAACTAATTAAATATTAGCTATATGCTAGCATGGTTATATTCGCACTCAATCTACAGACTAAAATTAGCTAATATTGAAAACAGATTAATACAAATCCAACTGTATATCCATATATTGAAATATATTCATACAAGGATTGGCTAGTAAACAAATACTTAAACCTTTTTAGCACCACATGGAACATTGTGTCCTCTAGACTTGAAATCAATCTCTTTAATACTCGTAATTGACTCGATGTGACGTAGTTCAAGAACTCATAATTATTTTATAATTTACGTACTCCACGTCTTACTACTCGCCCAAGCTGTCCACGTATTTACACTAATGGGGAAGTGATATGTAAAGTAAAACTGTATAGGAAAGCTACCCACATTTGCGAGGAGAGAGAGATTGTAAAGTGGTTTAAGAAAAAACAACACCTCATTACACCCATCTGGGATTCAATTTAGGTCCTTTCCATCACCGGCAACTTATACAAGACGAGACTGACCCATTTTTCTATGTGCCCCATCTATGTAGGTTCATGAATATTAAAATTAGTGTGTAGAGATAAGTAAACTCTGAATAAATAATTTAATTTAAAGTATAATATAAAAGTGAATTAATATTTTTATCATGTATACAAACACAAATGAGTCAAAATACAATCATTATATTAACACACAAATATTGATACGCGCATACACAGAAAAAAAAGAAACATACACACACACAACTATAAATATATATATATACACATACACATACACACATCGATACATAAACATTCATACACAAGTGTATCAAGTGGTTGATTAAGGGAATAATCTGTATTCAAATATATTGCCCGGAGCTTTTCCGTCGACAAGTCTCAAGTAGTTTGGACTTGTCGTTTTGTTGAGAAATTCTTTGCGTGTTTCCTTCTCTCCTTTCGTCTACCTCACCCCTCCTGTGGTCAAAACACCACCAACGAGCAACAAAATGGTGTAAACACCGTCATTATCGGCTCCCGTAACAGCTGTAATACTTGCCACCCGACTTGAAGGGGGAACTTAAATTGAGCTCTAAAACATTCTAATTGAAGGCGGATTTTTTTCTCCTAAACCCATTCCTCCGGTTCCAATCTTGACAATGATACAGTGGCGCAGCGTAGCGGTGTTATTAGGAAAAACAAGGGCGTCCTACCTTTACCAAACACTATAAATAGATTACTACCGTTTTGTAGAAAGGGGAAAACTTGTAAATTGATAAAAAATAAATAATAAAACACCTATAAGGTGGTAGCTTTATTTTACTTCTTTCATAAGTTTTTTTGTATCACAACTTATTACGCGTCCTGACTTTCCGAATATTTAAACTAAAGGGATAGGAATAAGTAGATTAAATTTAGAGGAAATGTACCTGAATTGCATGTAGAATTTAGGTAGAGTGTAAATCCTGTAGAAATAAAATACAATGTACATCCGACCGGATTTATAACGACGCCGATCTTACAACCGAAGAAAACAAGATCAAAGGGGAAAATGCCCCTTAGTCTACGTGTCCACTAGTGCGGGTCCGTTTCCAAAGTGAATGAAATAAGCCAGGTTCCTACACTTTTTTTAATTCATAAGACCCCTTGTGAACTTTAAATTATCTGGGACTACCCGCATCAGTGATCACATGACCTGATCGGATTCTCAAGTCCCAGTCTGGTGTACTTAGGGCTTTTTCCCTAAATGGTTTACCTCTTTCCATCATGCAAATGGGGGATAAATTAATCTAAAATCTTTAAAAAATTATGGAGGTAATCCACTATTTCTTCCTTCTCTCCACATACTAAAAGTTATAATTTAGACAGCAGTGTTAGTAGTAAAGATTAAGTAATTAAAAACAAGTGTCATAATTTTATAAACAACTATTCATTATTTTACCAGGAATTTAACAACACTTTACCAAATAAATTAACACATTTCAAAGATAGTAATATTAATATCATAATTAGTCTACAGATATATTTGTATATTCATATTGAGTCACTAGATGTATTGCTTGTCCAGTTTATTGGGTTTAAAAATGTTAAATGTTAATTAGTGATGGCATTCTGAACTTTAAATACAGTTCCACATCCAGCTTGTTTCAGTACTTTGATTTTATTTCAAGTGCAGAAAATAAACTCTCACAAATATTGTATTGTGACAAAAGGCAGCAGATGCTTTACTACCTTATCAGATGACATTTCTGTATACTCAGAACGTAAATGTATTTGCGGAATGTAATTGTGTTGTGTGTGAAGATTAATTTAGAGTTTTAAGTTGTATACATTCTTGGACCACTTAAAATAACCCGCGACCCAAGGTTGGGAAACATTGCACTAGAGAGGCTGGAATGGCATAAATTATTTAAATAATTGTAAAACCAATGACAATTAAAAAAAATGTTTCAGTAAGGAGAGATAAAATTTTATTAGTATAGGAAAATCATTAAAGTAAAAATATGTTTATCAACCTATTGTATTGAAATTACTTGCTCCACACAAGGCAGTAAAATTATTAGTAGGCCTATAAATGGAATTAAATAAGTGATTTAATAAATATAACTAAATAACGTGAATAGTTATTCATTAACTGACAAAATATTCATATATTTTTATTTTAGCAATGCGTCTTACTATCCGTTCATGTAATATGCTTAAAGTACTAATCAGCTAATGGTTTTAGGGACTAGTAATGTTATACTAAGAGGAAGTGTACTCGATTTAAGTGGAGAGAAAGAGTAGAGGAGAATAGTGGAAAACCATTTTGGAAAAAACACCCTCAATACATCCGACCGAGATTAGAACCTCAATCTTCCCGTCATCGGCAGTCTAGTCTACTGCGAGAATAGCGCGTTACACCATGCGGCCACCGAAGCGGGTCATATAAATTGATTTTAATATAATTTATGAGTTAATAGTTAAAAACAATGTTTGTCTAAATTATAATAATAAGTTAAAGAAAACATAAAAATAGTTTGAAACATTAAAATGATAAACGAAATGAAATTATTTTCAGATGAGTATGAATAATGAGTGCAAGTCAAATGGTTTTTAAATAAAATTGAGTAGATGTAAATTACTATATAAGTAATGATTAGTATCTAAATAAAATATTTTAAAAACTTAAATATATTTTAAAAATTTTTTTATCAATGAGGTTCTTATAATTTCTTAGAAACGAATGTGATTTATATTAATAATTTTACTGCCTAATGCGTGGCAAGTAATTGCAATTTAATAGGCTGATAAACATATGTTTACTTTAATTTTTAATCTACTAGTACAACAAATGGTTTAGAATATAAGTGGGAGCTTAAGTGATGACTTGAACCCTTCTACGTGGCTCAATCTATAAAGTGGTTAAACACAAATCTGAATGATCATGGTTAGAATATGGAGAGGCTGACGAAGATATATAAATATATCTATATATATTTAATATCTTCGTCAGCCACTCCAATTTTATATATATATATATATTTTTATATATAATATTACTTCGTCGCCACTTCCATATTTTGTATATATATATATATTATATATAAAAAATTATAAATTAACTAAATTAATTTAAATAAAATTAGATTCACCTTTTCTATTCAATTAGAAATAACCTAGAACGGGCCCAACACTGCAAGTGTAATGTATTAGACATGGTTCTACAAAGTTTAGTTGTGGATCGTGCATTATCAGTATGCTTGTAATATATGTAAATAAATTAAAATGGTCAAAAAGATAAGCAAAATTATTTTTAAATACATAATTAGTTTTGTCAATGCATTAATTTTTTTTAAACTTTTCACTATATGTTGTATTCAAACATTTTTGTCACCACATCTTACTACCCGTTCAAATTGTACGCAAAACCAATTCTACCTGGGCGGGAGTGGGTTGGGCACTTTTAGTTTGATAGATTTTTGAATTGGCCACCACCGACTCAACCAGAAGGAATTATAAACGTGTGGAATGGGCACCATCGACTCAACTAGAAGGAATTGTAAAAAGGTAGATTGGGCACCATTGATTCAACTAGAAGGAATTGTAAACAGGTAGATTGGGCACCGTCGATTCAACTAGAAGGAATTGTAAACAGGTAGATTGGGCACCGTCGATTCAACTAGAAGTAATTGTAAACAGGTAGATTGGGCACCGTCGATTCAACTAGAAGTAATTGTAAACAGGTAGATTGGGCACCGTCGATTCAACTAGAAGAAATTTTAAACAGGTATACACCGTCAACTCAACCAGAAGGAATTGTAAACTGGCGGATTGGGCACCGTCGATTCAACTAGAAGGAATTGTAAACAGGTAGATTGGGCACCGTCGATTAAACTAGAAGGAATTGTAAAAAGGTAGATTGGGCACCATCGATTCAACTAGAAGGAATTGTAAACAGGTAGATTGGGCACCGTCGATTCAACTAGAAGGAATTGTAAACAGGTAGATTGGACACTCAACCAGAAGGAATTGTAAACTGGCGGATTGGGCATCGCCAACTCAACTAAAAGGAATTGTAAACAGGTAGATTATGCACTTCACAGTAAAATGTGCAGACTAGTTCAGTATAAACCATCCAGCTAAACGTTAGCTACTCCGTAAGATACATCCGAGGTAAAATTAAATATAAGTAAGAGGTTATAACAAGGTTAGAATAGGTTAGGCTAGGTTAAGCTAAATCTATCTTGCAAGGGAAACCGTATCGATTGTAAGTGCCCAAACCACCTTGGGGGATAATGGTGTTAGCCTCGGGTCATTATTGGTCGCCATTTTACTTAGCCTGAGTCAGCAACTATACCAATCACATAGCTTTGTTATCAGTGCTGTTAGCTAAGTTTCAAATTAAAGTTGGCATAACACTCTCTTGAATGTGAAACGATTTACCTTTCCTTACCATGAACAGCGTATTACTTTAAAGCTAAAGGATGTATAGGGGACCACCATTTGAACAAATAAACACAAACAACGTAGTGTCAGCTTTCAGATTTGACACACTGTAACAACTATATTAAGGCAAGTATTTTAATCGGCATTAAAATTTAATACTCTTTAAAACGTGACAGATGAACGTAACCCATGAACGTAACGTATGAATAAATGAAAGGAGTCTTAGTATTTTATTTGTTAAATGTCAGATACCACCCTTACTACCACGATTCCACTATAGTTCGCAGAATACTTATTCCCACGTTATGGGAGCCCCATAAATTGAACTATCTCTACCCAACGACGCCTACTGCGTGCCGAAAACAGATATTTAGAAAAGAATTAACAGACCGGTAAGGAAATTTAATTTCTAAACGCTGGCGAGCGTGCTAAGAGCTACTTGGCGTGTGATCTTGCGCGGGATGGGGGGAAGTTGGCGTGCGCAGGTTTGCCAACTGCTGAAAGTCTCGGAATGGTACACCAATTGGATGCGGACATGCAAAGACGTAGAGAAGGTACTGACTGTACTACCGGCCTTCTTTTACATGAAGGATGTTTTCTGAAATCAAATTTCTCAAAAAATCAGTCGCTAATTAGTTTAAGTTACTTCAAATACAATATCAAAACTACAGTATTTACAGTAACATTGGTTGATTATGAAAAAACATAAAGTGATGTATATGTTTGTTATATATATATATATATATATATATATACATATTTTTTTAACGTAATTTGCTTATTAATACTCGTCCATGCTAGTCTCATATTTACTCTAATAAGAAAGGAGCGTGAAAATGTTGAGTCCTAAAACCCACAATGGTGACCACATGGTCTAAGGCATCAAGTTCCCTATATAATTAATTGTGGATGATGAAGTCTTGGTGTGAATCTCAACAATATTATTTATAACAGTAGTTTTCCTTATTATGTCCTCAAGATAATGCGGACGCACTTCTTCTAAACTACATATGTCCGTTTAGTCCCTATATATGTTTAATAACACATGTGTTAAAAACTTACAAGTATGTCAATTTTTTAAAAAAAAGTGTTAACCCCTTGCTAGTGATGATCTCTTTCAATATACATAAAAGGTGTCAGAATGGCCTGCTGAGGACAGGGAGATTGAGGTTCGAATCCCGGTCAGGTCTACTGAAGATGGTTTCCCTCCTCTTCTTTCACGCAAATGAGGGAAGGATTACTATAAAATGCTTCCTTCCTCATCCCTACCTGACTACAGTAATTATCATATAGTATACGGACAACCTAAACAGGTTGGTGTGAATCAAAAAAAAAAAGAATGTCCAAGATAATGCGGCCTACTTCTAAAACTATGGCTTTGCCCCTGAATTAACATGTGTAAAATCTTACAAGGAATTAGAGTAATAAATTAACACCCCCTTGCTAGTTGAACCTTAGTATCAGTGTTAGACCGCCTGCGAGGACGGGGAGATTGAGGTTCGAATCCGGTCAGGTACTGGGTGGTTTTCCCAAATTTTCCTCCCCTCCACGCAAATGCGGGTTACTTCTATAAAATTCCTTCCCATTCCTAATCCACTACGTAATTACATAATTAAGCGACAACCTGAACGGGTAGTGATAAACCGCGATGCTAATATTATAAATTGTTGTTAATTAATACAAATATACACTAATTGATTTCTCCTAATATAATTTTGTATCCCCCATTTTTTTTTTCAAGACCCTTGTTTTTTTTTCTTGAGTGGATCTAAACATATTTCAACCACAGTAGTTTACGTGGCAGATAAGCCTTTATCCGTTTACTCAG
This sequence comes from Timema podura, assembly GCA_033556935.1. Lineage (NCBI taxonomy): Eukaryota > Metazoa > Arthropoda > Insecta > Phasmatodea > Timematidae > Timema > Timema podura. Next base: position 40,995,995 of record JAVRXN010000002.1, read on the forward strand.
AATTAATGTCACCAAGCTACATCTTAGTTTCACTTAGTGATCAATGGACCTATAAGTTCTAACCCCCCTCCTCCCCCGCTTTCAACAACCCTTACCCATGTGTCTCACACTGACGTCATTATAATATACGCAAGCCTTAGTGGTCCCCTAGGGAGAGAATGAAGAAACCTGGGGAGGGGGGGGGGGGCGAGGATAGAAAACCGGGTTGAACGGGATTGTGACACTAAAAATGACTTCAAGAGGAGAACAATGCTTTGAATGAGGGGGTGGGGGGTGGAGGTTGGTTATTTCCTCTCCTTTACCGCGAACTCCTCTTTGAAAAGGGGGGGAAGGGGAGGAGGCCATTCATTTACTGTAACTGCATGTCTCTGCGTGAAAGTTGGATGCGAACTGGCCCCTCCTGTCACCCCTCCCTACCTATTTTATACCCAAAATATCCCTCCGACCCCACCCGCCCCTATTGATTGGACTTTCCTGGGTAGTGTGGTACCAGTTTGGGAAGAGCAAAATAGAAGGAGGGAGGGGTAACGACAAATTGATTCCTAGTGGATGGGGAGGGAAGCTCGCTCTCTCTATATATATAGCATGAGAGTGAAAAGAGGAGGAGAGGGGGGGGGTTCATAGTTACATTGTTAAAATAGTCGACAAGACCGGGAGTGAGAGACTATTGTGTAAACTGAGAGTTTAGATTTACAGCCCGACGAGTGAAAGGCTTTCTCCCGTTTTGTTCCATTCCTCACTTTCAACCAACATCACATTCTCGTGTGTGTTGGTTCTATATATGTGGTTGTGTGTGTGTCACATGATGTTTCCAAATATATAGGTTTGCAAACGCTGTGTGTTTTGGCTTCCAAAATGAAAATTCAACAATATGTCTAGGTCAGTTATGAGAGAGAGCGAAAGAGGAGCTGTTGTTACTACCCATTCGTCGCGAGTTATAAATCAATTTGGTTTTGGAAGTTAGGAAACGTCGCGTGCGGTATTTGCGGCTGTATTACCATTACATTCTCATGTGGAATTTTAAGTATTGGGAAGGGGTTGGTTTTAGGGTTTAGGAGGAAAGGGAGGGAAGAGGAATACACCACAAAATAAATCATCCGTATTACATGCGAAAGAAAGATGGAAGGAAATGAAAAATGAAAATTTTATTACTTTTTTTTTTTGCGTTGTTAAGTGTGGAGATTTTTTTATTTATTTTTTACTTTTCAGTGACGACACGTGGAACAATACACACGATAAAAAAACACACACACACGATGAATTGGAAACTAAATATAGCTTAGCTATGGAGAGATTTACAAAGAAATAGTTTTATAAAGCTGATAACATTATTTGTTAGATTGGTATGAGATGCCTTCACTCTTTTCTTGAAAGAACAACTAATGGAAGCTAGCCAACATTATTAATCAAATTCTTTCTAAGCCGCAGGTATTAGAATGGGATAGGGATGAGAAAGGTATAGTTGGAAAAAAATATACAGATTTGTGTGAAGAAAGAATGGAAACCTAATTAGTACATCTTAGAGGATATAGACTATATATATTTTTTAAACATATTAATGACAATTTACATTATTAATAGCATAATCTTATTGGTAGGCCTACTGAATATTATCTATAAGAAGTTACAGACAATGCACATCACATGACTTGATGTGTGAAAATATGAAAGTAGTTTTGATAACTTTTGTAAATTCACATACAGCTCTTAGTTCAAGTATTACGTAGACACATTTTTGGCCATTCCAAATCCCTCCCCCCTTCTTGTAAGTAAAAATAAGCAAATACCTGACCCCTTTCCCCCTATTCCTTACGTGAGATTTGTCAACTTCTTTTCGTTTATTCACAGGAATTTAACCATTCCTTCTTTTATGCAATTTTGCCTATAACCTGAACAGGTAGTAATAAGCGATGATACAAAAAATAAAATTCATGCAATTTATGAATTGCTGGTAATTATTAACATAAAGGTGTACATTAATATTGCGAGATAATTTGATATTAACACTGGTATACAATAAATTAAAATTCATTGAGCAGGTAAAATTAAACCAAGTTATAACATTATAAAAGTTTAAAATTTTAATTTACTGTTAATTGTAGTTATAAAAAAAGTATTATTAGTGACTACATGAATAGTATATTTATAAAAAGAACACCCTAAATTCCATTTTAATCCTAATACCAAGATCCTTGAATCCACGTCTCAACACTTTCAATTATTATGTTTCTATTTAGGGGGCTAGGTCACTCAAGCTTTGGCTTACGTTTATAGGCTTCTCCACTTCTTCCTCGATTAGTCACTCAGTATCTTCATTGATACCCGAAGCGGCTTAAGATGCACCTTCCCTCAATTTTGCCCTTCATTCTCTGTCTTACGTAAGCATGGTTCTGACCCCCCCTCCCCATTGTCAGTAAAAATAACAAAGATCAAACCCCTCCTCCCCCTAAGGTGCTTACGTAATACTTGAAAGCCCCCTTACTGACAGCATCCTGCTACTCGTAAATATGCCCACGTACACACACAAAAAAAAAGAAGGAAATAAACTGTAACTTAGGGAGACGCACATTTCCTAAACTAATATGAGTTCCTCAACTAGCCACCACCCCTCTCCCAAGCCACCCTTATATCCCATGCACCTGAACATGAGAAAGGTCACCACTCACCTACCTCAGTACTCTTTGAAGCTAGTCCCTTTAATTAATTAATTTGAACTTAATAAAACTTTTAATACTATACAGATATAAAGGAACATTATTTATGAAGCTTGTTGACGAGTCATCAGAATCACAGTAAACTTTTTAAAATATATTTTTTTTTTAGCACCGCGTCTTACTACCTATTCAGATTATACGCGTATGTACTAATTTCGATAATGATTTAAAGATGAGGAAGGATTAATTTAGAGGAAGTGTACCCGCATTTTCGTGGAAGTAGAGTGGACAACCCATTTGGAAAAACCACCCACAGTGCACCCGATCTTCCCATAATCGTCTTCCCATCGTTTCTTTGTCAGTGAGTGAGTCACATACCTCTGTGGTTGTGGATCTATTCGCTCACCTTAGTGAATGTTTGCGCTGTACTCGTTCATACTGTGATTGAGTTTTGCATTTTTTACATTAATGCAATCTTACTGTGTGAGAAATATGACACGTGAAAAAGGAAAAAAAAAAAAATCGTTTCTTTTAATTGAAGAAAATCTTCAAACCTTAAAGAGAATAACTACTAACAAACCATATTTCAAACCTATTCTGCACTTTTATTTACAGTAATTTGGATTTTTTCTCAGCCTTTCCCCCTTCTCCTTCATCTGTTTCCGTACTATCCAACATTTCAGTAATCCGACCTCTGTCAGTCCTCGTTTAGGTCGGATTTTTGAGAGACTACTGTATTCTATAATCTACATCTAGGAGAAAGAGGGGGTGGCGTGGGAAGAGATACGCATCCAGAGAGACGTCCGGGTCGCTTGTGGTTAGCTCTAAATCTGGCTCTGGCTATTCAGTGTTTTATCATGAATCTATATATATACTTTTGATTTTAAGTGCCCCTAAAAGTCTTTACGTACCTCAGGTTGAGTACCACTGTCATATATATATATATAATATAAACATTTCTACTTTCTCATATCAATAGAAAGTATTGTGATCGTTTAAAAATCTACCTCAAGATTATAAAAACCCTCTTGGGTTTCAGGTGATCACGAACACAAAAAAAAAGTGGATTTTACAATTCTGTTTGTTCCCATGTTCGTCTGTCTGTCAGTCAGTCCCTGGCCATGGATTCTAAACGGTTAAACGGATTTTGTTCAAACTTGATATTTAGATATTATAGGGCTATATCACAAAATGTTTTTTTTTACCCTAAATATTCAATTAAGGGTAGTTTTCTAGGGAGTAATTTCTTTGAATTACAAATTTTTCGCAATTGTCTAAAACGATTTTGTTTAAAACGCATAGCTAGTATTTGTTTGACATGACAAATAGCACTGTATAAATTGATTATTGTGCAAAAACCCGTTGAAGGGTAGGTTACTGATGACTAATGTTTCAAAAATTTGAAATATTTTACAAATGGATCTAACGATTTGGTTACAAATGTGAATCCTGAGAGTGTTTGACAAGAAAATTAAAACTGCATATTTGTTTTTAGGGTGAAAGCGCATTCATAGTTAATTTAATGATGATTGATTATTCAAAAACTGGAGTTATTTTAAAAATGGTCTTAACGAGTTGGTTCCAAATGGGTATCTATGGAGTGTTTTCCCTTTGTAATATTATTGCCCAGTTGTGCTATTTAGCCCTTTTGACATTTTTGTCATTTTCGGTTTTATTTCTCTTTTTAAATAAATTTACTTTCTACACATTTTTTTGCCTTTTTACCATTTTTACCACTTTTTGAACTAATTACCCAACTTAGCCTTTAAGAAATATTTTCTAGTAAAATGTTAACTAGGTTTAAAAAAAAGGGATATGCCCTACAGTAAAAAAGTATTAATACTAAAATACAAAACATATACAATTAACACATCATGCACATGAGAAGAAGAGTTTGTTGTAAATACCAAAAAGGTTATAAAAAGGGTACATGCCCTACAGTAAAAAAGTATTAATACATAAAATACAAAACATATACATTAATACATCATGGCGACATGAGAAGAAGAGTTTGTTGTAAATACCTAAAAAAATTCTTGTTTACTCTCCATGGCCACGAAACTACATTACATATTGTATGAAATTTAGTAAGTAGTAAAGCTTTCTAGCGGCATTAATATTTCTTTATTTTTATGTTTTTAATTATTTAAAAAAATTATAATAAAATTTTATAAATTCTGGCTTCTAGGTGCACATGTTTTTTTTACTCATGGACTACAAATATTTAAATTTCAGCCTTCTACATGCGGTAAATATCGCGCAACGCTCATGACAAACATACAAACAAACTCTTCATTTTATTAATATACATTATATAGGTAGAACATATATTTAATTTTAAAATAAAATTTACACGAAATTGATTCAGTTTATTCGGTTTCAATGTGAAAAATATTCAACATGCCACTTCTACCTTCGATATATTTTCTCTCTCTGAATTTATACTATTTATTTATATACACGGGAATGTATAAATGAGTGGGTGTGTCGGTACTCGTGAATATATCACCAACCAAGTCGGTTGCAGAAGCAGTCACACCTCAGCAAATCTTGGCGGTAATTTCATTTGGAGCGTCTCTGTCCCCAAGGGAAAACCCCTTTCCCCTACGCTATTCCCGTCTTCAACCACACAATCAATTCCGTCGACTTGACCTACAACCGTGTTGCAGACTGGAAATGTGCTGTTGCATTTTATCCTAGAGCATGTGTCTTCAGGCTCTAGGTAGTATATAACACACTTATATTTTATTAATGAATTTTACCATTGTGAAAACTGTCGTTATTATAATATAATAAAAATATTATATTATTTACTTTCATTAAAACTTTTTTTTAGACTAAAAGATAAATTTAAAAGAGCCACAGGTGACCTTCTCACAATATTTAAGAACACCATTTGGACAACTCTTTTCTTTGCTTCATAAAGATAGAAAAAAAAATCTCTTCATTTTGTTTACTTCCGAACCAGCTTTTAATGAATAAAAAAAAAATCAAAAATTTTAAAATCACAGCTTAGAGGTACAGGTGTTTGAGAATAGGAGCTAATAATTTAAAATATTCAACCCTCTGAGAATGCGCTCATGATGGACAGACAAACTCTTAATTTTATTAATAAAGATTTAGTGAATGTAATTAAATAAAACAAATCATTACATTCTTCAAAAATTTAAATATCTTGGAATAACAAACGCTGCGATAGCTTTTCGTCTACTTTAACCGTCGGCACGGATACCATTGTGTACACAGATCTAAGAAGTAAAGAAGATTGTCGGTAATTGAAAGGTCAAGGTTCAAATCTGAGTGCAATATGTATGCTTTTTCTTCTTCTTAGCACCGCGTCTTACTACCCATTCGGGTTATACGCCTATGTAATAACTACGCTAATGGTCTAGGGATAAAGAAGGTTGAATTTAGAGGAAATGTACCGGCATTTTCGTGGAGATAGTGGGAAATCATTTAGGGAAAACCTACCTCAGTACTCTCGACTGAGATCCAACCACCATATTATCCCCGTCATCAGCAGTCGTCTATTGAGAGAGTAGCGTTTTTATACCATGCGGCCAACGATGTGGGTGTGATTTTTATATTATCTACAGTCTACAAGCTTGTGGGTGAGGTTCTTGTATAATACATTATTTTATAACCACATCTTAGATTTAAGTCATTGTGTTGGATGAACAAAATAAAACGGTGATGATATCAAAATCAACTAAAACGATCGATTACACTAAAAACAAATAAGTAATGTCATTCTCATGCACATGATTATTTTACTTTATATTCTATTTTAGGAATTTTCTGTTCTTGAGCAGAGAAAACACCGTATGAAACACACAACATCCATTGTGATTGATTGGAATTCTAAAATGGTCTATTAATATGAAAACACGCGTTATCTATTGGCATCAGCCACCATGCTATTCGCGAATGGGATGTTCATAACATGAAAATGAGTGTTTTGGTAACGTATTTATTTCTGTGTGTGTGTGTGATTCTGTCTGTTATTAATTAGTGTGTGTGTGCGGTATGCTGATAACAATCGTTGAATAAATGAATGAATAAATAATAATAATAAAATCAGCGTATGACATGGAATTTTGTGAATGAGTCGCCGGCCATTGTATGAACTACATATAACACGTATTGTCAATAATCCATCGGTAAAAGTGGTTTAAGCTATGTAAAACTGTAGATTACATATTAAGGTGGGGTGTTAGGGAACGCGATTAAAGGTGCATATTATTTTAAGTTTTTATGAACAAAAAAACCTCATTGAGCCAAAATAAATAAACTATTACTTCAGTAGATACATTTAGTTTAATTATCTAGAGATAATGATAGCAACCGTTTTTTTAAATTATTTGCCATGGCCATTCTTTAGTTTGACCGGGACTACTTCTCTTCATTTAAAAAGTTTATATTCAAATAACACTATGCTTATGAAAAATATTCAAGAATAGCTGAGATTGCTTTGTGTGGATAATTAAAATAAATGTATCTACTGTAGAAATAGTTTATTTATTTTTGACAAAAAAAAAGGTGTTTTCTAATAAAATATTTTTTACAAAAATACGAACCTAACTCACGTTCATAGCAAAATCACATTAATAGTGGAAGGAGGGAGGGGTTGGGAGAAAATCCTTAATTCCCTGGAGGTAAATATTACAGGAGGCTGATTGGAAATGGGATCGTTCTCAGATCGTGTATACATTATTTTGATATTAAATTATTCTTACTATCAATATACTAAAACTCTTGGGTGTCTCACATAAAGGGTGCGTCTCCTACCAAGGATAAAACGAGTGCTATGTAATTCAAATTGATCTCATCACATATCATTGGCGTTTTTTGCTTTCTCCATCAAATCAGAAGACATTGGAATCGATGTGGTTGAAAGTATTTCACCAAATAAAATATACACAAATGTTAAAACCAACTGGTATCTTTTATTCCCGTCATATCGGTTTCTGTTTGTATAGGGAAGAATACAGAGTTTCGCCATTCAAACTGTGTCTTGTTAAAGATTAATCTTTTATGTCAAGGTTGTTTGGACGTGGTATAGGAACATTAGTTGACAACTTAGGAAAACACCCCACCCATATCTGTTATTAAATATTTAAAATGGCTGACCATACGTTCGATTTCTAGTGGTGACAATTTAATATATTTACTGTTTGTATATGAATTTGTTTTCTTTTCAATCTCTTTCTCTATCTCTTGGTATAAAACGCTGAAAGTAGATCTGTCCTGAAAAGAAAACCCACTTACAGATGAGACGGGAAGCTGAAATTTGGCAGGAAGATAGAAGGATTGTTTCACATAACCAGAAAAATCTAAAAACGGAAAATTTCATAATGAGGCTCTAGGAATTGGGGTGGGGGGACTATAATTAGAAAAAACACTTTTTAGATGAAGTAGAAAATTAAAATTTGGTAGGAAGATAAGGAAAACACTCAAAATAATCATATGATTTAAGATTTTCAAATTTTTATGTCTGAAAGTCTGAAAATCTTACCTTTTTAAATGGGACTCCAGGAAATATGGGGAGGAAATAAGCGGTTAAAAGAAAAATAACCAATGAATGTCGTAGAGAAAATAATTTGGCAGGCAGCAAGAAGGACAACTCCAGATAACTATATGTCTTCAAAATATTTTAAAATTGACCTTAAAGGAGGGTAACGGGGGTTAAAAGTTTCAAAACTCACTGATGTATCTATTGAACCAGCGGACACGGACCCTTGAAATGTTAAATGAAGGTTTCTTTCTAGAAATGGATGGACTTTTTGAGGGCTTTTCAAATTTCTTATCCTAAGAGGGTGGAGAAGGGTAGAAAGATATGGGACTCACAGATTCACTAAGCATCGTATTTCCCCACCCGTAGCCTGGAAACTTGAAATTTTTCTTGACAGGAAGATATTGGGATTTCCCCAAACAACCAGAAATAACCAATATTGGTAAAATTTCAAAATAGGGCTCCAGGAAATAGGGGAAGGAGACCCATAATTTAAAAAAAATAATAAAAAAATAGATTAAGTATAAAACTAAGATTTGGCAGATAGGCAGAAAACAACTCTATAAATCAAATACATAATCAAATTTATAAGAGTGAATTGGAGAAAAGGTAGTGTGGGAGTCAACATTTCAAAAGCTAATAGTAAACAACTACTTAACAGTGGGGTAGAAAATTGAAAATTAATAGATAGCTAAGAATACCATTCAAAACTAAAATTAAGTCCTGAAAATGTCAAATTTTAGTTGGGACTTGAAAAAGGGTAGGGTGGAGAGGTAGTAGCTTAATATTTTTCCAAAATTATTATAAAATCTTCATTTTGTCAAGGAAGAAAATTTAAATTTGTAAAATTTGTTATAGGACCGCACCACAATAACCATAAAAGCTGGAAAATTGGAATTTAAAAATAAAGAGCGTGAAATGGATAATAGAAAAACAAAAGGCTAGCTATGATAGATAGTTTAATTTTTACATGCAGGTGAGAAAAATCTAAAAATAGACGAATACAAAAACTAAAGAATGACTTAAAGGGGATCCATTGGCATTGTGAAATTTGCGATGGTAAAGCTAAAAATAAAAGGGATAAATAAGTGCCTAGCTAACAGGACATAATTAAAATAAACATATTTTGGTGACATATTTCGATTAGCCGTGATACTCTTCGGAACACCATGATGTTTATAATCTAATATGATTTTCTAACAAGGGATATTATTTATTTATGCTCTTTGGTGAGCTATGATACTCTTTTATTAAAAAAAATTATATGATAATGCCTATCAAATTATTATTATTATTATTATTATTATTACTATTATATTATTATTATTATATTATTATTATTATTATCACCCTGCGTATTACTACCCGTTCGGTTATATGAACTTACGCTAATGTGTAATGGTAGGGTGATTGTGAGATGAAATGGAGGACCTACAGTTTAACGTGGGATCCGAACCACGGTGGAGCCTGGCATTCCTCACATTCACAAGTTGTGATTAATACACGTCTTGTCAGAGGGAAGGAAGGTTTGGCAATCAGATAAATCTGTGCCGGGACAAAGGATTGAGCCCCAGACTCTCAGCACAGAAATCCGATACCTTACCCCTGGACCGCCAGGTAGTCGTCTATTAGTTCTTAATCTTATTTTATGATCTTGATTAGGTACATATTGCGTTGTAATGGGCTGCATTTGTTTGTGCACCCAGTTTGCGAACCAGATAATATGTCTCAAATATTTAATTTATTGATTACCATGTCTGGTTTGTGATCGCCATAGTTAGCTCAAGATTTTACTACGAGGAACTATCAAAAATTGAGCTGCCGGATGTTGAATGTTATAAATTGAAATAGTTTTGGTGCTTCTTAACCGTGTGGAGAACGTATCAAACTGCTAAATAGTAAATATACAGACGCAAAAACTGGTTATTTAGTATTAGACGTATTATACTTGGTTAAAAATTTAAAAATAAGAATATTGATTGCTAAATAGATTGATCTATATGGGCAGGAATGGGGGTAATTAATTGAAACGACATTGGAATTCATATAGAAGAAGGATGTAAAACCAGCTTCTGGAAAAACCAACGTCAGTGAATCCATTTGGATCTGTCTGTTAAAATCAGACTCACTGACCAAACTAAACCGGTAGGTAATACGCTTGTGGAGCTTAAATGTTTCTGAAAATAGCCCCATATTAGAAATAAGTTTTGGAAACAATTTAATGCTGGATGATATGTTTAAAGATGACTTGGAGATTTCGATGCCATTTTGCTAAGTGGGCTCCATCTCAATTGACGTTGCTATTTTAATCATGCTTATATTATTAGTGTAATTAAATGTGGATGGCCAGGATGGGTAGTAAAACGCGGTACAGAAATAAACATACGCTAGTTGGAATACGGAATAGTTTAAAGAAAGGAAGGGAGCATTTTCATTCGCCAGTAGAAAATCTTATGACCCTCATTTCAAACACTTTAAACATATACAGCAATTAAATAAATGACGAATGACAAGTCGTTAAGTTGACCATGTTGTTAATCGGTGTTTTGCAACAGTTTAGAGAGAATCAGACAAAAGGAAATTGTACGTGAGTATTTATTTATGTCCCACACACACAAACACCATTTCCTTTGTAACCAACTGCCCACGACAATTTCATCTTGACACGAATGAATGCGAAGGAAAATATAAAAAAATAATCAAGGGTATATATTTGATTGATGTTTTTACAAGACCAGCGTGACAGAGCTCTAAAATTCAATATTGGCCCAATTCGTGAGCGTGTGTTAGAGAGAGAGATTTGGGAGAGTTGCAGGAATAAAGAGAAGGAACCACCGGGTATGAAAATGGAATTCATGATGAGTTAAAAGACGGGGATAGGGCCAGAGAAACGGTAGTTGGGCACCCATCCATCTAGCATCGTCATTTATATTCCAGAAGGGTAGTGAAGGGAAATTAAGAGAGACGGAGAGAAGGTTTGACAACTGTGGAGGGGAAGGGGAAGTCAAGGAGGACAGGACATAGAGACATATCGGTAAATAATAGAGAGAGTGAGGAAGAAACATAGGCAAAGAGGTGTGTCCATGGTTGTGACAAGAGGCTTGGAAGGACTGTGGATGCGACAAAAGACACTGTTGGGGAGTTGGGGGGTGGGGGGGGAGGCGTGTTTTATAGGGAAACAACATGACGCGCATAGGGGAGTATATAAAGTGACTTCTGAAGTTGCGCAAGGAAAATCAATATCAAATTCACAGGAACATGGAACAGTGAGAAACAGACACACAACAAACAAAAGTTTGAGACACTTCAGAGAGAGAGAGAGATAAAGTGAGATAGAATGTCTAGAAACAAGAATATAGAAAAAATCATGAAACTACTTAATAAACTAAATCATATGCCTGTGTCAATACAAGATTCTCAATTCAGAATCGAATCTGAATCTTGGCTAACCAGCTAGAAACGAATCCGAATCAAATATCATGCTTAAGAGAAATTTCGAATATGATCCAAATCGAATCTTATAGCGGTGGGGTGCTAGTGAGCGTGAGTTTAGGGCAGTATTTTCGAAGTTTTTATAGCATAAACTTTTTTTGGCCAAAATAAATCAAATATTTCTTCTATAGAAACATAGAGTTTAGTTTTCCGCACATGCTGATCTCAACAGTTCTTGAATATCTGTCAAGGGTGTCCTGGAATTTAGTGACAACTTTTTCTCTGCATTTAAAAAGTTTGTCACCTAATGCCGCTATGCTCATGAGAGATATTCAACAACTCTTGAGATTAGCACGTGCAGAAAGCTAAACTCTATGTTTCTATAGAAGAAATATTTGATTTATTTTGGCCAAAAAATGTTTATGCTATAAAAACTGCAAAATTAATGCACTAAACTAGCGTTCACTAGCACTCCACCTTAAATAAATTGCAAGCTGGGTCCAAATCGAATCTTCTACTTAAAACAAATTTGGATTTAATAATTTACTTTAAAAATGATTACAAATACAACATTTTCCCAAAAATTTTGATAATCACTTTATAAACATTTTAGGTTCACTAAAAAAAATAATGCATTAAATAATCATAACTTCAAGAGATGAAACATCAAATAAATATCACACCAATTTTTTTAATCAAGGTTCAAAGGTTGATTAGTATTTAGAAAAAGGCGGGCCTAGCAACTTAAAAAACTGTCTCCCACTTGATTTCTTTATGATCTGAAACTCAAGCTAAATTCTCAGCTGTATTTTTTAAAGATCTTACTATGATTACAGTCTAAAGAGCCTGAACACATTTTCTTATTGCAACAGTTTGTCAACCTTCCATAAATTTGGGACTGAATACCACATGACTTGATACTGTCTTATTGCTTTGTCTAAATTGTTATGACATAAAGTTTGATATTAAAATTCTTGATAAAATATATAATATTAATTAATACAACAATATATTTAACATCCTTTAAAGTAAATATTTCACAACTATACACTTTTTACATGGATATACATGTACATGATTACCTATCAGCTAACTACACCAGTAAAAACAATAAATATAACTTCATGGACAAAACGCCAGTCTAATACCCGCATCGTAATATCAAATACGAATTCTAACTCCCCATAATAAATAATATGGAAACTCAGATGATTCGTCTCACAACCCAAAAATATTTAATCTAAACATGATTAATACCTTTTTTATTTTCTTTATTTAAATGTAACTGTACTGCAATCAAATTTATTTATTAAATTTAATGGTGGCTGGTGTGAGGTGGATGAAGAGATAGGAGGAGGAGGTGGGTTATTGTTTAGGACGACTTCCACTGTCACTAACGGAATCACCGCTATATGTTGGCTCACTCAAATATTTTTCTTTTTGTGCGACTTTAACAAAGAACCTATTCAATGACACTGCTCAGCAGACAAAGCGTAACCGTAGTACTACTCGTATTGCAAGATATCGCTCGTTTATCAAGTTAAAATTTATTGAAAATTTTTGTTCGTCTTACAAAACACTCGCAGACCAAGTTACTTGCAATCCAAGGTTTTACTGTATAAATATATGGGAATCAACGTTATAGATTTCAGAGAGTTCACAAGTGACAGGAAAACTCAAAGAAATTAGCCCCTTAGTTAGAGTCTTCATCAAAAATTCAGAATAACCTATTCATGGCAAGGCTTTGGTCTTCAAAGTGCAGTTGAGCTCTACCTAACGGGGAAGGGACATGAATGCCTACTGTTTGGTAAAGGATTCACCATCAGGTGTAATGGTTTGTAGGGCAAAGGGGCATTTCAAACCACATTTATAGCAGCTTAAAGAGTCCTTAAATTGATACTTTTCTTGTCATTCCCATTTAGCTCCTTCTCTTCCTTGTCCTGACTGTTCAAGAGCTTGCATGACGATGTCCAAATGTAACATGTTTTAGGGTCACCCTCTAACTAAACATTAAATTTCCTGGGGGTTGAGAATTTAATGTTACGCAGTTGTCATAGATTAAGTTAGTTTTAAGTCATGCGTGTATATTAAAAATCGATAAGAAATTTTGTAAATAAATAAATTGGTGGTATGTTCACTTCTATTTTTAATAATTATTTATCATAGTAAAAGGAATAATATAAAAAAGTATCCCATGGAACCATTGTGTGATAGTTTTGAAATCAAATGTGACACTCGTTTTGAGTTTACAAGTTTTACCACAAATTATATTTAACGTCTTAGTCATTGATGAATGGATCAGGAAGATATTTTGAGGAAATTTCCCCAAACTAGCATGGAAAAGGTCTAAGCAGCCATAGTGATAACTCATATGTGACAAACCACTCCCGATGTACCCGGCTGAGATTAGAACCTCGGCCCTATCAACATCGACAATCCTGTATATTGCGAGATTACTTGTTTATGAAGAGGGGGGAAGTTAAGAAAGGGTGGAATGGACTAAAAAAGAAGACTCGGTACACGAAAACTGGAAGCTAGTACAATGCATAATGCGATTTGTTTCACCTAAGAATTTGACCTGATGCGAAACTACACATACACGTGTTTTTAAAGTCTGAAACCCCTTGAAATTAGTTTCATGATGCTTCTCTCAAAGAGAGAGAGAGAGAGGGAGAAAGAAGTAGCACGCCAACCACGAGGCTTGTCTGATCCAGGATGGTATGGCAAGGTATAGCTAGCTACTCAAGCCAAACGTCCAGTCTGCGACTTCTCCTAATGAGATCCTTTCCCAACTTTCCCCCAACTACTCCAGCCCCCTCCTTCATTTTCAACCCACCCAAGTTTCATCTTTATTGGAGTTTGCGGCCCATGGGGAGTATTTGGAAATTATTCCAGTCACGACCAAGGAGGGAAAAAGTTGGGTAGATCAGACGATGGCTACCTATTTTTCGATTACCCTTAGCTAAGGTAGAAAATGTAACCGACCTTAAAGTAAAAGTTAGTGGGCCTAGACATGTTTATGAATCAGCTATGGCTATCAGTGACTGAACCAGCTCTGGCTGCCAGTGACTGAACTATATCTGGTGGCAGTGAATAAACTAGCTCTGGCTGGCAGTCACTGAACCAATTCTGACTAGCAATGACAGAACTAGCTCTGGCTATCAGTGACTGAACCAGCTCTGGCTATCAGTGACTAAACCAGCTCTGGCTATCAGTAATTGAACTAGCTCTGGCTAGCAGTGAGCTCTGGCTGGCAGTGACCAAACTATATCTGGCTGGCAGTGTCTGAACTATCTCTGGCTGGAAGTGTCTGAACCGGCTTTGGATAGCAGTGACTGGACCGGCTCTGGCTAGCAGTGACTTAACTAGCTATGGCTGGCAGTTACTTAACTATCTCAGGCTAGCAGTGACTGAACCAGCTATGGCTGGTAGTAGCTAAACTATTTCTGGCTAGCAGTGACTGAACTATATCTGGTGGGCAGTGAATGAACTAGCTATGGCTGGCAGTTACTTAACAATCTCAGGCTAGCAGTGACTGAACCAGCTCTGGCTGGCAGTGACTAAACTATATCTGGTGGGCAGTGAATAAACTAGCTCTGGCTGGCAGTCACTGAACCAATTCTGGCTAGCAATGACAGGACTAGCTAGCTCTGGCTATCAGTGACTGAACCGGATTTGGCTAGCAATAACTGGACCAGCTCTGGCTAGCAGTGACTGAACTACCTCTGGCTGGCTGTGAACGAACTAGCTCTCTCTAGCAGTGACTGAAGCCGCTATGGTTAATAGTGTCAAAACAATATCCAGCTAGCAGTTACTTAGGATGCTATGTCGAAACAGTTCTAGGCGTTGTTAGATTGTTAGTGTAGCTATAGTTGATTAGAGTAGTGGGCAGTCATTTGATCAACTATGACAACAAAGCATGAGGAGAGAGTTATAACTAGTCATTAAAACTAGACTAATCCTTCATTAGCACTCAAACAACACTTAGCCTGGTATTTTCATAAACCTCATAAACTATTTAGCCTGAGGAAGCAAAATGAAGTAAGTTTTTATAGAAAACGCACCCGTATTTGTATAAAGAAGATATTGGGAATTACTGTTAACATGCGTTGAGGCGTTGAGCCACGATTGTTCGGATTGATAGGTTAAATTAATTACCTGTAAGTTTTCTTGATTGTTTTATTTATCATTAAGTATTTTTCATCAGAGGTCTTAAAAAGAGTGGGTGAGAAGAGAACCATTTTGGATGTGACTCTTCGGTACAAAGCAAACTGGATCGAGCACATACTTAGGAGGAATTGTCTTCTGCACGACGTCATAGAAGGAAAGGTTGAGGGAAAGAGGAGCTTAGGAAGGAGGATTCAAATATTGGGTGACTTGAAGGAAATAAGAAAATTCTGAGAGCTGAAGGAGGTTGGCAGAGGACAGGGCGCATTTGTAGTCTAATTTCACTGATAAAATGAATGGACCTGTCGTAAGACAGAACACCTAGTAAAAAAATGCATTAGGACGTTTAGTAGCAAAGTTAAATAAATATATTTCTTATTATATTTGTGTTACTCTACAGCTTTACTCAAATTGCGGGGCATCGATTTATAAGTTGGTAACACTTTATGTCTAGATAAACGGCATTCTCCTACAGCGGCAGACCAAGCCGAGACTATGTAAGGGTTCAAGTTTTCGATAGAATACTTCCCTTCTCCCCACCCCTTCCTATAACCCCTATGGGTTGCGGGTCGGATATTTTACCCAGAGTGCGGTAGAAATTGCTGACCGAGCTAACCTACTTAACGCCCGCACTCGCGACCTTTTATATTCTAACTCGCAAAAACCCACCTAGCTATTTTCAACCCTCGGCAAACTTTGTCCGCGTCTTGCGGTCTCACATCTAAACTATTTTCATAAGTTTTGTATAGTTTAAAAAAAAACTAATTTGACTACCTACACTGTAGAATTAATCGGGTTTCTTACACAATTTACGAGAGTAGCTTACTTTTCAAAGATAGTTTTTTTTACATAAAAAGTATTACATTCACCATCAAGGGCTATTCGCAACTTATGCCAGATGATAGGGATTTGGAGGGTAGCTTAGAGAAAATGCAACCACATTAGCGGGGACATGGGGTGGAAAAACAAAAGTGATAGATTGCATGAAGGAAAAAAAAGACAAACAAAGTGCATTCAGCCTAGATTCAAGCCGTGACCCCCCATCATCGGCAATCAGCTATACGTGAGATTGACCCCTTAGACTGTATGAACATCAGTTCGAGTATTAGGAAAATAAAAATATTTAACAATTTATATACTCATGACTGTGGGCACGTGGTCAAAATGTCTAACTCATTTAGTCAGATCAACTGGTGACGGAAAGTTCGGGATTTGAATCCCTGCCAGGTGTATTGAGAGGTTTTTTTTATTAAATAGTTTATCACTATTCCTCCAAACAAATTCTGGTACATTCTTGCTAAATTTTGCTTTCCTAATCTTAACAACATTAGCGTATAACAGGTAATGAAAGACATAGGGAAAACAATAACATTTTATATCAAGTAGTTTGCTAGGAAAATACAAATTTAATGAAACAGTTTATTAAATGTTTATAAAGATATATATATATATATATTTCAATTTTATTCGTAATGATTGCTTTCAATAATGATTTAGCAATTATAATTTTTGTACAATTTCTGTAATTTGCACGTTAATTTCAACATTTATAGGGATGGTAGCACTAGAACTTCTAAAACCGGGATGTTTCTTAATTAATACGTGGTAGGTCTTCTTCTCCCTACCTATTTTACGCATCCACGCTCCATCTTCTCGTATAAAAACCGACACACTATAAAGGAATTCACCCTAATCATTCATCCTACAGTCGAACGCCTCTTATTTGCGCCGCGAACATTATTCCCCGTAACAAGTTGCGAAATAATTATTTCTCTCCTCTCCCCCCCCCCCCCCCCCAAAGCCCATAGCACGTGTATTTTTAGTGGCTCTGTGTGTCATTGTTATATTAGCAAGAAGACGATTATAAGACACAAGACGTCACTTTGAAGTTGGGGAGTTAATTACTTTGTGCTTCAAGTTCCTAGTGCAAATACAGTTTCTGGTTGGGGGGGATTAAATGTAGGAGCTCAGCAGTTTGGGGCAAGGGAGGAAAGGGGACGGGAAATTAATTTGAAATGAGTGGCAGCATTGCGTCAGAGAGGAGATGGATGACTGTCTGGTGTGTGTGTTGTTGTGTGTGTAATAAACTGCGGCTTTTAGTTTTGTTCCGTACTTAAAAAATACATATAATAAGTTACTGAAATGAGTAGCTACTGTTATTGTATGGGGCTTAGTATATTTTTTTTTTGGCTAGTTAATAGGCATCCACATATTACCAATAACTGTTGGTGTTATGGTAATTGGTTACAACAATCCAAATACAAGGGTTATATAGTAGGATTTTGGAAGAAAGAAACTTTAAAAAAATAATTTTTTTTTTGTTGCTGTTATCATGAGAAGAATACGTAAAAGTATATATAGTAACTTTTTTAGTTGTCATATAAGGTTCTTCATATGAAAATTAGCCTGTTATTAAATAATTTATTTTATAATAATTTTTAAAAGTGTTATATTGTGCTGAAATTCTAGTAATTCATTCTAATTACATAATTTTTCGAGTACATTTTAAAGTGTAGTGTGAGTAGTTGAAATAAAGAGTTTAAGAGTTCGATTATCCGGTATTTTTTCTTAGCTCCACACTTGCTCTAATGGAAAATTTCTAAAGAATACCTGGAGCGCAGGTAACACTATTTTTATTTTTTAACGCTTGCAGTGTTGTGTAGATGTTTAGTGTAAATAGTGTCATTTTCGAATATACGTAGTTAGCTTTAGCTGTTACATACCCTGTACTCAACAAAATACATTGCTAGGATAATCAAGTCTCGTAGATTACGGCGGGCAAGATACACAACGCTAATGGGAGAATCTAGAACCGCGTTTAGGGTACTGACTGGCAAACCCAAAGGGAAGAAACTATTGGGAAGACTTAAGACGCAGACGGGAGGAAAACATTAAGAATGGACCTGAAATTGATAGATTGTAATGAGGTGGACTGGAAAAAACTATAACAAGATAGGAATAGGTGGCATACTTTTATAAGTGCGACAATGAACTTTGTAGTTCCTTATACTATTGAGCAATGTAATGGTCTTCAAACTTTTTCTTTGTATAGTAACATGTATTGAAATAATTAATTACCATTATTTATTTCCTGTCTTTTAATAATCCAGATTAGACTTTAAGAGAATGATGCCTTTTTATACGTTCCTTCCGGTTCAGGTACCGGATAATCGAGCATTTATTATATCTTGAAATATTTAATATTTTTCTACGATGTTGGCTTTCGAGAATTTACCATTCTGAGGCAACAAGACGAGTAACACGAATTTTAAGGAAATTCATAATATAGAAAACCACACAATCAAAAAGAATTTCTCCCAATGCAACCAGTCAGGGTTCAAACCTCGACCACCTATGTCCGCTATATTGTACTAAGCCTTGCCGGTCTTGAAGTGGCTGTTTCAATTTCTTCGGTTCCTCGCCGGAAGCGTAAAGTGGGCAAGTTTAGTGTTTTATCGTGTCGTGTGTTACATAATATATGACTCTGAAAAAAACGTTTTCGGTTTCCTTTCATGTTTAAAAAAAAAAAAAGAAATCAATAAAGAAATTGTGTGGAACACCAGCCAAAAATAACCGATGCGTGTCTGGATAGATTTTATACACAAACGGTTATTTGATTTATCTCCAAAGGTCTTTTGAACTAGTCTTCCGGCAAACGGTCATACACATTTTATTTTTTTACTCCTCATGTCACATTTATTTATTTATATTTACTGTACAATTGTGTAAATTGCAAACCACATATTTCTATTTGATAAAACACTTTTTTTTACGCTCCATATAAGAGCATGTATTAGTTGTTGAAATATATAAATTACGCTCGGTTGTATTTTTTTATAGTCGGAATAGCATTAAAATAAATAAAAATGAACATAAATAAGGTGTGTCTATCTACCTTTTTTTATTTATCACCGCTTCTTACCCCCTGTTTAGGTTATAAGCATATGATAATTACTTTCATGGCCCGTGGTTTAGGGATGAGGAAGGAAACATTTTAGAAGTAATCTACCCACATTTGCGTGGAAGAAGAGTGGGAAAATATTCAGGACAAAACCACCCTCAGTAGACCCGATTGGGATTCTAACCCCGAACTCTCCATCATCATCTGGCAAGTCTAACACGAGAGTGACGCCTTAGACCATTCAGCCACTGAATCGGGTGTGGACTATACTTCTCAGACGCTATATTTAGAACATATTGTTAGGCGGCTTTACCTTAAACAAAGTGTTTAAAAAAATTATTTAGTACATTCTACAGCAAGGATATTAAAGATTCACTCTAAGAATAAGAAATGAGGATGATTCTTTACAGGAAATAAACCCTTAGAAGACTGGGGAACGGATGGAGAAAACAGTATGAAATCAAATGTGGAAAACCAACCATTGAACCTTTTTGAGATTCGAATTTCCAGCTCTTCTCACTTGTAAACCAAAAAGGTGAGACTGATGCCTTTTACCGCGTGCCATTGTGTGTTCTCGTGACTTATCGGTCAGAGGTAAAGGTAAATAACGCGTACGCTACGCAGTTACATTTCATTGGTTCACGGTAACTTTGGCCTTTCCTATCAGATAAAAAAAGTTACTAAACGCAGTTTAGTATTCATTCACCTCATAAATATGTACTGTAATCTTTCAAAGGCAGTCAGTCATCGAGCATAGTTTGATAACATTTACACATAATATTTTCCAGGCGAATGAATATGGAAAGTTATTTATTAATTTTCAAACGGGATGAAAAGCACCAACTATACCTATGGATTTATTGGGGTTTTTTTAGCTTTAAAATTAACATCTCCATCCCTATCGTTTAGAGTAAGCAGTTAATAATTATGGTGATAAAATTCATAGTTAAATAAATGATACGTTTCACCGCACAGAATTCCTCTCTTTCTTATCTTAATAGAGACTTTTACTGAAAATTATTAAAATTTGTGAAACTAAATAATATACAATGCTACAGGAATATTCCATCAAAGAGAATACATGAAATAATATATACTGTTATATAAACATTAAGAAAAGAGGAACATCTGTGTCCATCCTATATATTATTTCTGTTGTCAATATTCCTTTTTATCAACTAATACAAAGCCTACAGCGAGAATAAGGTATCAGTGTATAGGATTTTTTTACCGAACTTCTGACATAGCATACTCAGTTTACGTTAAAACACATAGTTTATTTAAAATTTAAGTTAAAAGAAAAATCTAACAATATTTTTGTATCCATTACCGAAAATGACAAACAAAAATTTCAAGATGATTGCATTCTGACATCAAATATTCTATACAAAGAGGTGTGTAAATTGTAAATAATTTCACATTAATAAACTCTCTTTGATATTTTGTGTATACACTTCGCTGAGTATTTACTTTCAACAACCCAAAAAAATACTAAATCATTTATTTGGGGGGGGGGGAGGGGGGTAAGGTTGAATGTGTGAAAGTTTCGCAAGGTTTATGATTTATATATATATATATATTATGTGTGTGTGTGTGTGTGTGTGTGCTTGTAGCTAAAAAACAATTTTTTATAAAAATATATTTCAAATAAAGTATTCTTATTCTTAATAATACTACAATTTTACAATGATAAGTAATTTTGTATCTCAAATAAAGAGTTTGGATACAAAATTTTGTCAAACGTTAGAAAGAATTTTGAGAAAATCGATTGTTTCGCTTTTTGCTCTTCAGTAAACTACCCTTAATTTTAGGATTATATAGCTAATTTCAAAAATTTCCTTGGGGTAACCTTATAAAAACCCTAAATACCAAGTTTTAGTCCAATTGGTAAAATGATTTCGGTTATAGGCTGAGATACAAAAAACACATCCAGACAGATCACAAACAGCATCATGAGAACAACATTTTCGGTTTCAGGGGGTCATGAAACATAAATATCTATCAAAATCTTTAGTTCGTTTATAGGAAAAGAGGGTGAGTGGTAGAATATTTATTTTTATCAGAGTACCAGGCTCTTTAATCCGCTTTTTGTTCTAAACAAAGGCCTCCTAATTAATGGTTCAAGTTTAAGGTCTCAAATCATAAATGTTCCCGTATATTTGAGCTTTTTTAGTGAAATTCCTTGTGTTTTTAAGTTTTTTTCCAAAAACAAAAACAAAACCTTTGTTTTCCCAGTTTTTGAGGTCCGTGGCAACTCTAAGATTAGTGTTTCCTTCCTATCCCACTAATGTATAAATATTGACCATAGTAATTTTTTATCTGCTTGGCCAATTTCATTTCACGTGTATATTATTTTGACTTTTTACAGAGTTTTATATAAGTTATATTCTCTAACGTATCAAAGTCACTGTAATATTCTTGTTGACAGAATCTGGAGAGAATGAGATTCTCTCCCCTCCTACATCCATTCCAACCCCATTTTTACTTTCTCTCTATCTTACAGGTAGAGAAAGTATTGTGATCGTCAAAAAAATCGAAGTCGAGATTTTGATGAATTTTGACGTTTCATGACTTCCTGAATCCGAAAAAGTGGTTTTTGAATTTCCGTCTGTCTGTCTGTCTGTCTGTCTGTCTGTCTGTCTGTCTGTCTGTCTGTCTGTCTGTCTGTCTGTACCTCCAACTAGAGCCTAAACTATTTTACCGATTGAGCTGAAACTTGATATCTTGGGTTTTCATAGGGTTGCCCCGAGGGGTTTTTGGAATTGGACATCTACCCCTAAAATTAAGGGTAGTTTACTGAAGGGAAAAAACAGAAAAAGTCGATTTTCTCAAAATCGGCTCTAACGATTTTGATTAAATTTCATTTATGAACATTAATAAATATTCCAAACAAAATGGCTACCCTCAATATTTCGGCAAAATCGCTTTAAGGGCTCCGGTCTGATGCGTAAATTAACATTTTTTATAATAGCTCCGAAACTATTTGAGATATGAAATTACTTAGCATTACAAATATGTATATATATTTATAATACAAATATTTTATTCGAAACATATTTTTATAAAATCAATAATTTTTAATCTATACGCAATTATATATATATTTTTAGCTTTTTGGACATTAAAGCTCAAGTATTGCGATCGTAAAAAAAACTAACCTGAAATGTTGATGGATTTCGACGTCTCATGACCCCCCGAACCCTAAAAAATAGTCTTTGCAATGCCGTCTGTCTGTGTGTCTATTAAAACTTAAAATTAAGGGTAGTTTACTGAAGGGCAAAAAGAGAAAAAGTCGATTTTCTCAAAATCGGCTCTAACGATTTTGATTAAATTTCATTTATAAACATTAATAAATATTCCAAACAAAATGGCTACCCTCAATATTTCGGCAAAATCGCTTTAAGGGCTCCGGTCTGATTCGTCAATTAACATTTTTTTTAAATAGCTCCGAAACTATTTGAGATATGAAATTACTTAGCATTACAAATATGTATATATATTTATAATACAAATATTTTTATTCGAAACATATTTTTATAAAATCAATAATTTTTAATCTATACGCAATTATATATATATTTTAGCTTTTTGGACATTAAAGCTTAAGTATTGCGATCGTAAAAAAAACTAACCTGAAATGTTGATGGATTTCGACGTCTCATGACCCCCCGAACCCTAAAAAATAGTCTTTGCAATGCCGTCTGTCTGTGTGTCTATTAAAACTTAAAATTAAGGGTAGTTTACTGAAGGGCAAAAAGAGAAAAGTCGATTTTCTCAAAATCGGCTCCAACGATTTTGATTAAATTTCATTTATGAACATTAATAAATATTCCAAACAAAATGGCTACCCTCAATATTTCGGCAAAATCGCTTTAAGGGCTCCGGTCAGATGCGTCAATTAACATTTTTTTAAATAGCTCCGAAACTATTTGAGATTTGAAATTACTTAGCATTACAAATATGTATATATATTTATAATACAGATATTTTATCCGAAACATATTTTTATAAAATCAATAACTTTCAATCTATACGCAATTATATGAATTTTTTTAACTTTTTGGACATTAAAGTTTAAGTATTGCGACCGTAAAAAAAAACTAACCTGAAATGTTGATGGATGTCGACGTCTCATGACCCCCCGAACCCTAAAAAATAGTCTTTGCAATGCCGTCTGTCTGTGTGTCTATAAAAACTTAAAATTAAGGGTAGTTTACTGAAGGGCGAAAAGAGAAAAATTTGGTTTTCTCAAAATCTACTCAAACGATTTTGATTAAAATTCGTATCTAGGCGTTGATTAAGATTATAAATAAACTGGCTATTTTCATTTTCCTATGAAAATGATTTTTAGGGTACTTTACAGAAGCGTTAATTTCCGTATCTCCACAACTATTGGAGAAACTAAACAACTTATCATTGCAACATTGTAGGACTATCAGAAATAAAAAAAAATTATTTGACATATATTTTTATAAAAGCAGCAGTTTCTGAGATATTTGCAAATATATTAATACAATTTTGTGAGCTTTAGTTGTAAACATATACTACTTAAGTCTTAACGCAATAATTCTCCAATGCCATAGAGTAATTAAATATAAGTATCTAAAAAAGTATGTTATTTTTCCTTAAATCTCTTAGGAGAAATGTTTGCATAGCAATGATCTATCTCCATTTTAGACTCAATAGTCAATATTTACATTTTTTATTGGTCAAAATGTATAAATGAATAATTAAATATCAATGCGATGACTTGAAGATCTGCAACACCTTATAAAATGTTAAAATTTTAACCAGAAATCGAAATTTTAATACGAAGTGTTGACCCTTGTGGAAGACATTAAACTGTTTGAAATGCTCTTAGGTGGACAAAGATGCGCCTCTTTTCTCATTGATTCTATATCATTGTATATTTTTTTATGCGTGTTCTTATGTGGAGTGGTGATGATACAATGTACATTATTCCGTTCAGAAATCTTACGAGTTTATAGAAAGAGAGAGAAAGTCTGTGCGGTGTGCCGTACCATTTATTTTTTACGACGATGGTCTTTTATTTGTGCTTACTTTGACACAAAGATTGTGTTAATTCAAAGTTTTAGAGCCACATTTCCAGCTTCATAAGAATTTTATAACCTTTTCATTTCATCTGAGGAAGAAGAGCTTTATAAACTTCTTTTATTTTTTTTACTTAGGGATTCATAAAAAAAAAAGACGCGTGAAGTAAATTTTCAAAATGGAACAGTAGTAAAGTTTAAGTTAGCTTTGGCGTACTCTAATTCTCACTCCTTAACCTTGAGTACATTTCCGAATTTCATCAACGGGCTCTATTACTATCATGGTTCATTAATGCTTAAAGGATGGTACATAAACTCCACGGTTTTTTTATCACCACATCTTCAGTCTTACTACCTGTTCAAGTTATACACATGTATGATAATTACTCTAGTGGGGTAGGGATGAGGAAGAAAGCAATTTAGAGGTGATCTACCCGAATTTGCGTGGAAAGAGATTGTAAAAGAATTTAGGAAAAACCTTTCACTAGACCCGACTGGAATTTGAATCCCGATCTCCTAGTTATCAGAAGGCTGGTCTAACATGAGAATGACGCCTTATACAGTTCGGACAGTGAATTAGGGGTTACGTTAGTTGATTCCCTTTTAAAAACACCTTTTCACGCGCTATATGAGATTATTACAAAGTTGTTAACCTCGCCTGGCCAGGTTTTGTCTAACAGGGAAGCCAAGGTTCGAGTCCGGATCGTGTGTACTAAGGTTGATGTTTTTACTAAATTATTTTTCACACACCCTCCACGGAAATTTGAGTACATTTATTCTCGAATAAAATAGCCGAAGCTATTATTTATGCTTTTTAGTGAGGAACTCTACATCTAGATATCATATTCTCTTCTACCTTTCTCGTCTATAACTGCTAGTGTGAATACACGGACAACTTGGTGTGCAAACAAACAACCTTTTCTTTCTCTCAAAAATGTTAAATTTAAACTTGATCTAGATTTCATGCAATGGAGTCACATTGACATAAATACAAGCTTTTTATCTATTTCTCCACTTTAGTATTTTTTCAGGTCATCCAGCGTGACGTTATTTAAATCAATCATTATTAATTGTCTGAAGAATATCGTCTGATACAAATTTAACAGGTTCATCTTAAGTAATTAAGGACAAATATTTATTTTTATTATAGAATTGCGTCTTACTAACCGTTCGGGTTATACACTAAGAACAAATAAATGTCTTATTTTTATTTGATTACTGGCATAATACACTGGAAAATGGTTCACTAATACCCCTACACAAACTAATTCCGATAAAGTACTCAGCCAAAGAAATATTCTGATTATGTCTCCAGTAATTTTAAATTTTGGAGTTAGCTCAAAATAATAATGATACATTAAGTAAAAACCTATTCATGTATCATGAGGCTTCACACGCCTGTAAAGAATTACTCATGGGAATATAGGAATGCCCAGTATGTATGAGAAACTTCACATGTGAATTTTCCTCGATGAACAGGTTCTAATAATTGGAAGCGACAAGAGCATAAATGAATGTATGTAGCGTCATTACTGGAAATTATCCTGATGACACTGTTGTATTACTAAAAGCGACCGATTTCACGTTTGAATAGCCACCGAATAAATATAAACAACTATTATGCACGAAGAGAAATGGTTGTGAGGGGGGGACTATGAGGGGGGGATGAGAGGGTGGTGGCAAACATCAGGGGATGATGGAACCTCCCAAACAGTTTCCAGTGCATAGCTTCTACGCCTAACTATACACTAATCAGAATCATTAATTGGTATTTCGTGTTTCAAATATTAATTACTTCAATTTGAAATGTGATTCCAAGCCCTCTCTTCAAAATGATAAAAAGTGATTTTGATAGTTGTGAACAAAAGGTCGCATGACCCGTGCTCTCGTTATTTGAACGAATTGGCCACTTTGTACTTCCCATGGAATGCAGTTTGGCCAACAAAATACTGGGAGGTTTTGTTCGTTTTGTTTGCCTATATTCATATTGCCACCATAAAACTAGATAAATTGTGTGTCAAGACCATTGAATTATGCATCCGAGATGGTATTTGGTGATTTTATGAATGTATCTCTTAATGATTCAATTAATCTAATATTTTAAAAAAACTATACTATATCAAACACTAGTAGTCTATTATAAAATGAAATTGATTCATTAATAACGACATTTACCTAAATATTTTAATGGACTAAACTTACTTTTTCAGTCACTGGGTCAAGGGTGAAACAAATTAGGTATTTTAAAAGTCATGATCTTTTTTAATCTGGTATTTAGAAAAATAAATACTTGGAGAGCTTTGAAATGTGATGCTGAAGAAGACTTATGAAGATCAGGGTGACATACAAGGCGACAATGAAGAAGTCCTAAGAAGAGTGGGTGAGAAGAGAGCCATTTTGGATGTGATCCTTTGGTACAAACCAAACTGGATTGAACACATCCTTAGGAGGAACTGTCTTCTGAACGACGTCATAGAAGGCAAGGTTGAGGGAAAGAGGAGTGTAGTTTGAAGGAGGATTCAAATATTGGATGACTTGAAGCAAGGAAGACAATTCTAGGAGTTGAAGGAGGAGGCAGAGGACTGGTGCATTGGCAGTTTAAGCTCACTGACAAAAGGAATGGACGTGTCGTAAGACAGAACACCTAAAAATAATATAGGTTGGCAATAGTTAAAGGACACATTCTGTATCGGACTTATAAACAAACTTAGGCTAAGTAAAACTTTGTATAAACTTTAAGACCCCACTAGTGGTCACGTGATCTTTAGGCACCAGGCTGAATCATTCTGGGAACGGGGAGGTCAGGGTTTGAATCTAAAATGGGTGCACTGGAGTTGAGTTTATACTGTAGTTTTCCCGTCCTCTCTCCATACGTATGTGGGTGAACTTCCTATAGTTACCCTCCTCATCCTTACCCCGTGAACTAATTCGTTAAGTAACCCGCTTGTTAAAACTGATAAAAAATATTTAACATCCACTTTAGGCACTATTGGGCAATAGCATAGAATATTAAATTATTCTAGGCACCCCCATCTCGGAATCAAACCACAGCCCCTAAACTCGTAAGTCACCCTTCTAACTCCTTGGCAATGTCACTGGCTTTTAATGAAATATAGCTCTGCCCACCACTGTACGTACAAGCTACCCGCTAGGACTCCGACAAAACGCTCACTAAAGGGGGGGTGGGGTGGGGGTGGGGGAATTAGCGCAAAAAAAAAAACTTCCTGTCCAGAGAAAGAGAGAAGGATGAGAAAATTCGTTCAACGACCGCTTGACAAATGCGACGAGTAAACGCGGAAGGATGTAGACGTAATACAAACTACGTGTGTGAGATAGATAGAAAGATGAGAGAGAGAGAGAGAGAGTAGTGTGTATAGATGACAGCTTCTATAGGGATATTACGTCATGCATTCTGTTTAATGTTGCGGCAAAAAATGGGCTGCGAGCATAAATAATTCTTGGTGGCAACCAGATATACGCTCCGTCGTGGTTAACATATATTAGGGCTACCAACTTCATCTGATGCTCGGAGCAAATATCCGCTGAGTCGTTGGGTTAGCGCAGGTTGAATGATGGTTTCGTACACCCTGTTGGGACAGTGATATACACCCTCTCGTTTTTCACAGATTCATGGTGTTCTTAATCGTTACGTACTACAACAGAAACTGTAAATCTGTACCGAAATTATTAGTAATGTGAGTACGGTGCTAAAAAATTAGTTTGTTTTTAATAAACATTGGAGTATGCTTATGAATGCTGCACTACGCGTTTTTGGTTCGATTCCTGGAGTGACAAAAAGAAATAGTTTCGCATGTCCAACCATTCCCCAGATGAGGGCCGCATAAGTTCTTAGCAAACTGGCTGGGGGCCATACATGAAATATATATGTCCTAACGCCGAATGTAATAAAAACAAGAGACTAATTTGTTATTCATTTCTGCAATTTGATTCGTTGGGCCACACAGAACTTGCAGCCCGTTGGTTGGACATGCCTAGTTTAAATTGATGCCCCTTCACCCCCCACAATTGTGGTGAGGAATTGATATCCAGGGAACTGTCTATAGTATTTGTCTAGAGTTACATTACAATCTAATTTTCACAGTAAGGGAGCTAGAAAAGCTACTCGATCTACTTTCACGTGATCGTTTTATGTATCTAATGGGTTTCCGAAGTTGCTCATGACTTATTTTTGTGCTAACTTACGTATTCTAATTGGCATGCCATGAACATAGGAGTTAGGTTCATTATAAGATTTTATTCAGGTGTTTACCAAAATATTATTAACAAAATAATACTAGCAGTATTCACGAGAAGGTTAATTTATAGATGAAATGCACCATCACTAAAGTTTATAGTGGATGGAAAAAATTTATAGTAACACTCACAAGAATAAAGCAAACAAAATAAACATCATTGCATCAATCTGCCCATAAAAATTGAAATATTTGATTAAAGTCTAAAGTTTTAAACAACTTGAGCCCTGCTGTGTGTTTCTCTGATAATGTTCACTCTCAATTCAAGTATAACTTCAATGATACTTCCTGCTCCTCTTGGATCACTTTTCTCCGATATTTTCGGTCAAGAGGCTACATATTTTATTTTTTACGACCCATTAAAAGATATTGGGAAAAGCGAAACGACATAAAACATGGTTGGTTCCTGCGTCTCGTCGGTAAGGGGAGGAACAGCTGCCGGTTCAAAGAAAGGACCCGTGTTCGATACATAGCAATATTTCAAAAATTAATGCATTTAATTGTTGCATGTTTAGGACTGGCCTCTTACATTTTATTAGTACGTTTAACATCGTGGATGTTAACAGCTTAGTACTCGCATTGGTGGTCACGTGGGCTAAGCGTCAAGCTAATTTTGTCTGGCTTAGGGGGCGGCCAGAGTGGGCGAATGACTAAAAAAAACACAATTGGTTGTAATGAGAGGTGGCCAGACTGGAGCGCGCACGCTTGAAATATAGAATTGGTTCTATTTTTCAAGCGTGCGCGCTCGACCCAGTACAGCCTAGTTTACAGGCGCTAGGCAATATTATTATATGTTGGTTCATTGAATGCTAGGAGCAACACGTTGTATATGTAAAACTGATATGTTAAAATACTTCAATATTATCAAAGTAGGTCTTTACAAATAAGAATCACCATTAGCGTGGAAAGAGGAGGAGAAAACCACAACAATAAATCACTTGTCAAAAACCACCCTCATTTCACTGAACCAAGATTCGTAGCCTCCTCGTCAACAACTATAGAGAGCTATCTGTTAATTACGCGCTCGCTCGCACGATCGCCAGTTTGGCCACACAGTCGCTTGCGCGCTCGCTCGTACGCTTGTCAGTCTGGCCGAACCCTTACAGGTGGTGGGGAGGACGGTGTTTGGATGAACTTAAAGTACCAGCTTCGGTAATAGAATCATCTAAAGCGTCTATTTTAAGGTGGGATGGAAGGAGACGCGAGAAAAAAACAGTGTTTTTGCAGTTTTTATGGTAAAACATATTTTTGTTGCTAAAATAAATAAAATATTGCTTCAGTACAGACATAGAGTTTAATTATCTTCACGTGGTGATATAAACAGTTCCTGAATATCCTTCATGATCAGAGCGGCATTAGATCACAAACTTTTTAAATGAAGATAACAAGTTGTCATTAGATTCCAGGACACCCTTGAGATATATTCAAGAACTGTTGAGGTCACCATGTGAAGAAAATTAAATTCTATGTTTGTACTGGAGCAATATTTTATTTAGTTCGCCTAATAAAAATATTTTGCCATAAAAACTTCAAAAACACTGGCTTTTTATCGCTTCCCCTTCCCCCTACCTTAAATTATAAAGGACTACCGATGACGGGAAGATAAAATCCCGGTAGGGTGTAGTGAGTTTTTATTTTCCTGGAAGATTTCCCACTCTTATCCCACTAAAATGAGGGTATATTTACTTTCAAAATCTACCTTTCTTATCACCATCTCAATAGCGTAATTAATATATACTTATTGCATAAACGGATACTAAGAAATGGCGGGGGAAAAAACTTTGACTCCACTGGGATTCAAACCTTCAAAGTATACCGAAGGATTTTAGGAAATAGTTTTAAGAAAAACTATTTATAGATCTTGTTTCTACCAATCAAACCATATATCGCATCCAATATATAATTGCTTTATTGGAAAGTGTATTATTTTGTTTTTTATTTGTGTGAAATTGAAGCCGCTGCCAATGTTCAGATTTTACGAAAATTAAAAATATCACGAAGAAAAGTAGACAACTTTAACTAAAAGTTATTTATACTTAGATCTTACAATAAGAAAACTAAGTTCACATGGAAATATACGCGCTGGCCGCATTCAACCCAACAGGAAACACTAAATGGTGCGCTATTTTAACAATGAATATTTTTCAAATATAGTGCTATAAACACACCTAATTATGTAGTTACAATTTAATTTTCTGAATTTTCTAAATAAAGTTATTTTTCACTTAAAAAACGCAGATTCTAGAACAAATTCTATTATAGAATACATGTTTAGTACCTAGGCGTAAAGGATACAAAAGAACCAGTCTTGTTTTGTCTAGTTTGCTGGTGACGTAGAGGTAGGGATTTAAATCTCGGTTGCATATAGTGAGGATTTATTAACCAAATTGTTTCCCAGTCTCCCTCCACGCAAATCTTAGAAGATTTTATCAAAATTCTACATTCTT
The DNA here is from genome assembly GCA_033556935.1 of Timema podura. NCBI lineage: Eukaryota > Metazoa > Arthropoda > Insecta > Phasmatodea > Timematidae > Timema > Timema podura. The sequence continues at coordinate 41,027,412 of JAVRXN010000002.1, forward strand.
TGTCCCTACACCATTAATTTAAATATGTGGATATACCGGACGGGCAGTAAGATGCGGGAAAATCCCCCTCACCCATACACACATAGAGCACACAACTAATGATATATTTTGGTGAACTTTTTTTTTAGGAAAAGTAAGTCAAAAAATATAATAAACATGCCATTTAAGTACTACAAAAAAAAAAAAGGAGAAATATGGTGGATAGAGGGGAAAAAATAGTTAAAACATAAAACTAAGTATTAACTCCCTTTTCATTGATAATTCAAGATAACAATGAGTTACAAACCAAGTCAAATAATACCCGAATAAACATTAGTTTCATTGTCAATTTCAAGGAATAGATATTAATGTCTAGAAAAACTCTGTTCATACAGACAAATAAATGAATAAAATTTTAACTTTCTTACTTTCATTATAGATTATAAATAAATTTAGAATAGTGATTCCTAACCCCTTCAAACTAATATGTCAGTACTAAAGTTCTACCAATACTTAGCATTAAAATCAAAACAACTCTAGGTACAAATAAGAGGTACAAATAATATCAAGAAACATCTTTGACAGACGTATTCATGAAAAAAGTTAAATGTATGTATACACTAATTTTGGTAGGAAGTCAATTCTAAAAGGTATTTTTTTACTACCTAAATCCTAATATATAGTAAGATTCTGGTTGGCAAAAATACTTTTCATAACGAACTTCCTACAAACATCAGTATAATTTCTTCCCTTTTCATGATAATTTATATAGCCTATCAGATATTAAATAGGAAATTTAATTGTAACTGCATGCATACAAATCTTGACAAATAGAATTAGTAAATGCATCTTGTCGAAAAAATAAAACTTAGGCGCAAAGTTTGTTGCGCTAGGGCTGTTCAAACAAAATTTTATTTTTTATAACTATAAAAAGAAGTACTTGACTAAAAACCAGTACCCATGGGTGTACTACCTACCAACCCCCCCCACCCCCAAAGTACTGTCGTGCAAAAAAAACTGTACGTATGGTCACCTTAGATATTTTACGTTTTATAAAATAAAAGGTTGAAGGTATATTTTGTAATGCTTAAGAGATGATAGGAAATAACTGTGGTCAAATAGAAACTACATTTAGATTCCCTCTCCAGTCAAATTATACTAACTCGTCACAACTCTTAACACTTCCAGCTTTTATGTTGTGTTCGTGGTAGCGTTTTTGCCAAGAACCTTGATTTTTAGTTACTATATTTTATAGCTACTTTAATCTGCAAGTGTTGGATGCGTGCTCCAATACGTAAGGACAGGGTTTGGTTCACGATCTCGGGCGGGGAGTGTGTGTGTGTTTTTTAATACAATTCTAGGTTTTGTCTTATTTTAACTAGAATAATTCAAGAGAGTTTCATTAAAATACATTTTTTTAGTCTTGTTTTTCTTATATCAAATCATATATATTGCCAATAAACAGCAAATTAGACATTACGAAGTGTTATTATTATTGTTTAGGTTTAAATATAAGTTGACTCAAAACCGGACATTAATGTCATAAGCAAAGTGCAATCTTTAAACTAATGGGGGGTAATGTAGAAAATAAGGCTATGAAGGCAATAACTAGGATAGCTTTGCTGCCTAAGAATGAAGAAGAAACAGCAAATGGAGGGTGATTAGTTTGGTTCAGCGTCTTACTACCCCTCCGGGCTGTACGCATTTAATTATACCAATCGAGTAAGGAAGTTGTTGTAATAAATGCAAAGATTTTACTAGAGGCTAGTAAGGAAATAGGTTTAGAAGTTAACGCTAAAAAGACTAAGAATATGATTACAGAGAGAGCACATATTGAGCACGATAATTTAGAGATTAATTCGAACAACATATCATTTGCCAAGGTTAATGATGAACAATTATTTTAGCTAGCAATAACGATATAAGAGTGGAAATAGGGAAAATAGTTCAGTCGAGATCTGTATGCTGTTACTCGGTCAACAATTTTTTAACATCTCACGTGCTTTCAAAAATGTAAAACTCAGAATATAAAAAAAACTATAATTTGTTCTCTATGGGTGTGAAACGTGGTCTCTTACCTTACAAAACAAATATAGGATGTTCGAAAACAAGGCGCTTAGGAAGATATTTGGTCCAAAAATGGACTGAGATATTAGGGAGGGGATGAGGTTACATAATGACCAGTTACATACCCTATATTAACCACAATACTTTTTAGGATAATCAAATCATGAAGAATACTATAGGAAGGACATGCAGTGTGAATGGGAGAATCTAAAACCATGTTCAGGCTAATGACTAGTAAACCCGATGGGAAAATACCATTGGGAAGACCTAGACGCAGTTGGGAGGATAACATTAGAATTTACCATAGAGAGATATAGATGACGTACTTTTGTAAGTGCGGCAATGAACTTTCTAGTTCCTAGTGCTATAGAGTAGGTAAGTTATCGAATAAGGATGAGGAAGGTATCATTTAAAGATGTGCTGGCATTTGCATGTGTAACGTTAACTTGCAGTTAGTTACAATTGGATCCATCCCGTTATAATGTTGATACGTAACTATCAAGAATTCATACCACCCGCTCAATAATTCCGACCCAAATAGAATCCCTACAATGGTACATTTCTCTGTTGTAGTCCCTGTAGGCTAATACGGAAAGATAATACGACACAGTATATTTCATGCTGTACAATCTTCTGTAATATTACTCATATTTGTTCAGGAACTTACCTTTGAAATCTTCTATCACTAGCCGCCACCAAAGCTGAACGACACCGTGCAGCCATGTGAAGAATGGGGCCGAGCTAACGAGAGTCTACAATCAACGCGTGGTCATTCTCCGTCTAGTCAGATTGATTCTGAAGAATGATAACATGGAGAACGCTAGAAGACAACAATCCACCCGCCCTCTGACGGATGTCAGATGAACTTCCCCAAACAACACAAACATCCAATGATCGCCGACTTGTTCTAATTTTCCGATGGAACAACCCTACAAAGTGACTACGTGACCGATGACAGCTAGCAACTGCGTGCTAGTAATTACCTCCCCTCTTTCCGTGCAACGAAAATCACTATAAAACAGGCTGACATTGTCTAAAAACTTGGACTATCTAAAATCTACGAACGAGGACGGATCATTGTCGTCTACCTGGACAATGATCGGAAAAACATTCATACATCATAAATTGGAACGTAACTATGGATGTTACTTATAAAGAACTCTATTCATTTTCAACTTATAATATTTTCGTGTTAAAATCTTTATTTTGTGTTTTGCTTAATATTTAACTTTTTGCTTTATTATCTCAGTCGCTTAAATGTAACTTATATGCCGCCACTTAGGCGCGGTTGGTTAGTTGGGTAGTTTATTAGTTTAGTTTGAAATCCACCATTGGTAATTTTGTATTGAGTGAATTTAAATGTAAATTGTTAAAATGTGTGGACTTTTGTATTTGGCTATTTCACGCGACTGTAGATATAAAATCATTCTTGTTATTTTTTTTATATAATTTAATTTTGTTCTAAATTTCATTCTTTAGTTTTTCTAAGATATAGTTAGTCCCGGGAGATTTTGACTAGCGTCTGGAAGTCAAACTCTCGCGTTATGTTTTATGTAGTTGTAAATTTTCGTATTGTAACTTGTAATTGTTTGAGGAGCCCATCAGGCAAGAATATTTAATGTTTGTTTCATTTTTGTGGATATCTTACTCCACTTCACTTTTGGTAGTTTAACTTCTCTTTTGATGTTATAATCTACGTAATTTTGTGTCTCTTAAAGACGACTTGTAATAAATGTAAACATGGTATGTTTACATTCTGCGCTTCACGTTATTATTTTCAGCATTATTCAGAATGATATAATGAGACCACTGTACTTTGCTTTATCTACGTTTATACTGAATAAACCATATTATTGTTATATTTTTAATTCTGCTTATATTTTCCTTTATGTCGATTATACCTTCTCCCTTTTATTTAATTGTGGTCGTTAAGTAGAAGGCACGGAGACGGTGTAACACTGCGCAACTCTGCTATTCTTTTAATTAACTGATCTTCCTGTTTAATTAGTTAATTAATAACCTATATCATTGCTGAAAAATGTTGGAAAAATTATACTGTATATTTTTGTTGTTGTTGTGAAATCATAGCCTGAGTTTAACCTTGTATCTCTTTCTGTTTCATAATGGAACACAATTTGACTACGGACGCTTCGACTGAGGGAGTAGTGACTGGCGAGCCGAGCGTGTTGTCTAAATCTGATGTTTACCGACTCAATAAAGAAAGCCTTATCTCCGAGCTTGCTAAGCGTGGACTGCAAGGTTCAACAGAAACCACCGTAGCAAGACTTCGTGCAGTTCTCGTGGGAATCCTTTCGGAGAGCGATACGTCTCGAGACCAGGCAACAGTGGGAGTGGAGAATCATCATTCAGTACCGGTGAGGATTGGAGATCCAATTGAAATGTCACGCGTTTTGGTGAGTGATAAAATCCAAAGTAAAATTCTCGTTGATTTTGTAAGTCGAATACCACTGTGTGATGGTCAGGACAGCTCATCTCTTTTTTATTTTTACTTGAGGTTCAAAGGATTTGTCATTTAAATATCGGTTCTGAGTCCGAGTTTATTGCATTGTGTTTAGGTAAAACTTCTGGATATTTAACTCGTTTATTTTCTGAAGGGTTAGTTAATGGGTTAAGTTGGAAACTTATTAGTCGTAAGATATTAGACTGTCTTGTCCCTACTAGAGCTAAAGATAGTTTGTGTAAGCAGTATGTACATCGCTTTCAACGTCCTGATGAGTCGTTAAGGAGTTTCATCATGGCCATTTCTGAGGCCGTTGAAGTTTTAGGGTTAGATCTTTCTGAATGTCAGATAGTAAATATTATTTTGGAGAATGTGTCGCCCTTGTCTCGACGTCATTTTGTATTTACTTCTAAACCTAGTACGATAGTTGAGTTACATGAGTTAGCTTCCCTAATTGAAGGTACTTTGTTGTCTGAAAATGAGTTTCTGGAAAATCATGCGCCTTTTATTGTTGACAATCCAGGCGTGGGTTCGAATCCTAGTTATTGTGGTAGGTCTAGGAATCATACTGCGATTTCTCAGTTGGGTGTGCAACCTGTGAAGAAGAACCATATTGGCCCGCGAGCGTTGGATAGTAAGTTTTTGTCAGGAATTCGCTGTTTTAATTGTAAACAGTTAGGACATGTCCAGAGCAAGTGTAGTTCAGGAAACTAGTTGTGCGCCGTAAGAATCATGGGTCTTACGAGTCAAGCGCATTTCCATGCCCCCCTTCCCCCGTTGTAGTTCTTGTGCTTGTTTCTTTATGTTGTCTTGTTTTAAATAAATATCTGCCAGGCTCTCTCCCAGATGGGATAGACCCTGGTCAGTTGAATCTTTCTTATCACCCGTGTCGGTCAGGTTGATGTGCCAGACAGACCCGACCGATACGCGAAGAGCTCATGTGAGCCATCTTAAACTAATACCGACGTCTTAGAATGTCATAGTTTAATGGATAATGTTCGTAAGTTATTGTACTTACAGATTTAATTACTCCATTTTGGATTTACTTAGGTAAATGTAGGATGCCAAGAAATTTTTTTATAAGTTTATGGGGACTTGTATTTGATCTTTTTGGTATTCCTGTTTTTGGTAAGACTTGGTGTCTTGATATTATTTGACGATTGTTGAGTCATTTAATGAACGGTCAATTAACGTAATCTCATTTTGTTAATTATAGTATTGACCGGGTTTATTCATACTCTTAATAATAATGTGGAATCATGCCTAATTTATAGGTATATGGGGACCTATAATTAATCTTTTGGCATCCCTTATTAATTTGAGTTTTGTTTGATGGCATTGTGCCCTGGCTGTGAGCCAAATCGTGTTTAAAATTTAAATTTTGTTTACCATTAAGGATATGTTATATATCAGTGGTTTGTAGATATAGTGTTTTGTTATATATATATTGTTGGCCATGTGTATAGTAATTTACAGGTATTGAACCGTAATTGAACTTGTGGATATTATGTGTTTATAAAATAAGTGAATAGTTTATGGCACGAATTTGTTGATGTTCCACTTCATGGAATTTGGATCACGAAATCAAATGTTGTTTTGATTTAATTATGACGTAACTTTCTCTATTCTATGTTTTGAGACACTCTATTCTAGATTGAGTGCTGTGAATGGACTTTTTAGAATATAGTGAGATTATGGTGATCTAACATTTGAAACTCTCAAACCTTTGAATAAGAACCTTCAAAAATGTTGAGGGGGGGGACGCTCCTCCGATACATCTATGTAGGATTTCTATAGGATTTTAGGATTTCATGAGGATAAACTTTTGTGACTTTGTAGTCTAGTGAACTTTATTGTGAGAACTTGAGTTTGAACGTAGAAGAAAGAAGAGATTCTTCATGTGTTCATACAGAAAATTAGACATGTGGTTGCGTGTGACTTAACGCCACTTACACATCGACAACAGACTTGTTGTATATGATTTTTCGTTGCGCATCCTGTTTCCCTTTCTCTCCTGGTTTCTGGTAAAGTCTACGTAGTGGTACCGACTGCTTCTCTAGATGATGGAATCTAGAGCTGAAAAAGATGGATGATCTCATGCTGTTTGGGAAGATGATGTACAAGAAGGCAACCTTGAGCCCTTTGATGTTCCGCCTTGCTGAGGACGGATGCTGCATCTTCTTATTCTCCTGGTCAAGGGGGGGAGATTTGTAACGTTAACTTGCAGTTAGTTACAATTGGATCCATCCCGTTATAATGTTGATACGTAACTATCAAGAATTCATACCACCCGCTCAATAATTCCGACCCAAATAGAATCCCTACAATGGTACATTTCTCTGTTGTAGTCCCTGTAGGCTAATACGGAAAGATAATACGACACAGTATATTTCATGCTGTACAATCTTCTGTAATATTACTCATATTTGTTCAGGAACTTACCTTTGAAATCTTCTATCACTAGCCGCCACCAAAGCTGAACGACACCGTGCAGCCATGTGAAGAATGGGGCCGAGCTAACGAGAGTCTACAATCAACGCGTGGTCATTCTCCGTCTAGTCAGATTGATTCTGAAGAATGATAACATGGAGAACGCTAGAAGACAACAATCCACCCGCCCTCTGACGGATGTCAGATGAACTTCCCCAAACAACACAAACATCCAATGATCGCCGACTTGTTCTAATTTTCCGATGGAACAACCCTACAAAGTGACTACGTGACCGATGACAGCTAGCAACTGCGTGCTAGTAATTACCTCCCCTCTTTCCGTGCAACGAAAATCACTATAAAACAGGCTGACATTGTCTAAAAACTTGGACTATCTAAAATCTACGAACGAGGACGGATCATTGTCGTCTACCTGGACAATGATCGGAAAAACATTCATACATCATAAATTGGAACGTAACTATGGATGTTACTTATAAAGAACTCTATTCATTTTCAACTTATAATATTTTCGTGTTAAAATCTTTATTTTGTGTTTTGCTTAATATTTAACTTTTTGCTTTATTATCTCAGTCGCTTAAATGTAACTTATATGCCGCCACTTAGGCGCGGTTGGTTAGTTGGGTAGTTTATTAGTTTAGTTTGAAATCCACCATTGGTAATTTTGTATTGAGTGAATTTAAATGTAAATTGTTAAAATGTGTGGACTTTTGTATTTGGCTATTTCACGCGACTGTAGATATAAAATCATTCTTGTTATTTTTTTTATATAATTTAATTTTGTTCTAAATTTCATTCTTTAGTTTTTCTAAGATATAGTTAGTCCCGGGAGATTTTGACTAGCGTCTGGAAGTCAAACTCTCGCGTTATGTTTTATGTAGTTGTAAATTTTCGTATTGTAACTTGTAATTGTTTGAGGAGCCCATCAGGCAAGAATATTTAATGTTTGTTTCATTTTTGTGGATATCTTACTCCACTTCACTTTTGGTAGTTTAACTTCTCTTTTGATGTTATAATCTACGTAATTTTGTGTCTCTTAAAGACGACTTGTAATAAATGTAAACATGGTATGTTTACATTCTGCGCTTCACGTTATTATTTTCAGCATTATTCAGAATGATATAATGAGACCACTGTACTTTGCTTTATCTACGTTTATACTGAATAAACCATATTATTGTTATATTTTTAATTCTGCTTATATTTTCCTTTATGTCGATTATACCTTCTCCCTTTTATTTAATTGTGGTCGTTAAGTAGAAGGCACGGAGACGGTGTAACACATGGAGGGAGAAAAGTAAGACAGGTAAAATCAGCCTCAGTACACCCAACCAGGATTCGAGCCCTGACTTACCTGTCACCGACTAACCAGATTAGACGAGCCTGACATTTATTCCGGTAGTCCACCGGTGTGGGTGTAGAATAATTAAAAGACTTAAGTCGTTTTTCTCCAACGGGGGACCCTTAAAGTGACGTGGAAGAAAACACAAACTAAGGTGTGTGTGTGTGTGTATATATATGTGTGTATATATATATATATATATATATATATATACTATAACAAAAAGTTTGGAGCCACAATAGAACATTGATTCAGTAGACACATTTAGTTTAATTGTATACATATTGAAATCTCATCAATTCTTGAATATTTTGTCACGAGTTTCTAGGAAATTGAACCGGACTTTTTATCTCAGTTTGAAAAGTTTATGTTCAAATACCGCCGAAATACTTATTACTTTTTCCTTAGCATCGCGTCTTACAACCCGTTCGGATTATACGCCTATGTACTAATTACACTAATGGATTAGGTATTAGGAAGGCTTAATTTAAATAATATGCAGCCGCATTTGCACGGAGGCAGTGGAGAACCGTTTAGGAAATACCACCCTCAGTGCACCCGACCAGGATCGAACCCTGATCTCCCCATCCTCGGCAGTTTAGTCCAACAAGAGAGTAAGACCATGCGACCACCGAAGCGGGTATTATTAACTTTATTAAATAACTGTTGATATTACTATGAGTAGAAAATAAAAATAAATGTATCTACTGAAGTAATATTTTATTTATTTTCCAAACAATTTTTTTTGTTATATAATCCGTAAAAATAGTGACTTATCTCACGTTTCCTTCCTCCCACTCCACTTTAATACGCCCCCTCCCCTATCGAAAAGGTTATGAAGCTATTAAATGATTTTAAAAAAACCCACAATATTTGTTCAGTTATGGAAAAATAACTTATCATTAAAAATACCCTACTAAATCACAGTTCAGTGAAACGTATATTAAAAAAAAAGCAAACTCTTGGATTTATCCAGTTCCTGCTCTAATGCCTTTGGATAGGATTAAGTAGTCCCGTATTAATCCTTGGTCCAATGGCGGTAGTTGAGTGAGAAAATGATGCATGGGCGGGTATAATAGTGGGCTCTCCCTGTGCACCCATACGTTTCAATCACGCCTCATCATCATTCCACATGACCCATTCATACCAGCCCAACTAATTATGATCATACCCTCTGGTATTCCACTGGCGCTGTCCGCCAGTCAAGGAATATATCGCCCGCCTTGTCCTACGGGTAGTCAAGCGACCTTTGAATTGATTTTAACGTTCTATTTTTTTTTTGTTGGGAAATCATTCAAACGCTTTTTTTATTGACAAACTTTAGTTCTGAAATAAAAATTGTTAGGGACTTTCCTTAATATTTAAATTGTTTTGAAAGACGAGCTAACGTATTTATTGAAGTTTATTGAATTTTTAAAACAAACAAATAGTTAAAATTTCAATAAATATAGTTATTCTTTAAAAGCACGTTTTTATACCTGTTCAGGTTATACGCACACATATTAACATGAACTAACTTAAGTTTTCAAAATATTATATAACATTTTTTCCCCCTATGATCATGCGATATTCATTTTAATTGCTATAGTAACAGTTCTTGTTCTATATTTGATATAATTTTAATTAATAATAAACAAACTAATGTCAATTTACTAGGACGAACTATTAAAGTTATTTTAACTATCGCCACAGCAATTATTTTATTTTTTATTACAATTCCGTTATTTCAATTGCTTTATTTAATTGATGCAACGAGAGTACAAATGGTATCCCAACAAAAAAAAAAATTAAAAATAATACAAAACACGTTTGACACCCTTAACGCAACACGTGGCTTAATAGGATTATAAAAAGGGTTTAAGTATTATTTTTTCAGCAAAGTATAGTGTTTTATAGGGTACACAGTTGTGCTTAAACACTCAAGTTTATTTACAGGAACCTAAGATTTTTAATTAGTTTCCCATACTGGTGGGTGGGAACGCGCACAAATCCGTCAATCTCATCTTGTCTGGTTTGTAGGTGATAGGAAGGACTGTGTATGAATCTTAATAAGTTGGTATTCTATTATTCGACTACTAATGGGGACTCGAATTTCTCTTTATCTGATCTGTGTGAATTTTGAGTAGACTGAACATGTATTATAACGCGGTGTGAAAGAACAAAAAAACTTAGGAAAATGTAATTTGATTTAAGGCCCGTTGGATGCTTTTACTTCAAAATCAGAATAATTCCGTTTGATTCCCGATTGTAACTCCCCAGTTGCGGTCAGTTGAAAGGACACTGAAGAGGATATCCCTGTGTTTTGACAGGATCAGTGAGCACTCGCGAATTTTGATTCCCTGAACCCAATAAAAGCGTGAATGTTTGTAAATAAGGTTAATGCATTGGTAAACAACTTCATGCACACAAACAAGAAACACTTTCTAGTGTGCGAGTATTGAGCCAAAGCGAGCCGATGACAGTCCCGCACAAAGTTTAGTGAAACATACTTACCCGCATCGATGGGCCCGAGGGATGAGGAGTCAGCCTCGTTTGCCCCCCCCCCCCTTCCACGCGAATAAGGCTACATTCCCTAAAAATCCTGCTACCCAGATGTATACATTTCTTGGAATTTGCTACCAAAATTAACACAAAAATACAATTTGATGCTTTCATTCATGTTAGAAACTCGTGTTCAAAGTTCGTGCGATGATGAAACACAAACTCGCAAATAATAATCAAAATCAATTGTTTGGTCACCCACAAAACAAACAACCCCTTTGTTTTATTTGCTTATGTAAAAAGTTTTATAAAAATCGTGAGTAAAAATTACAAAGTAAAAGTTAACCCTTTCCCAACACTTAATTTGGCCGGTTCTAGGAAAAGTTCAGCCAAAGGGGTTTGCATGTTTGGCGATACCGGTGCGTGCCTTGCAGATTACGGCTTGCAACAGTTGAAAACAGAGAAACAGTTGCGAGCGGAATCAGCGGGTTTCTTTGAATGTACGGAATAAGGCCACCTACAGAAAAGGCGCGCCTCGGAGCGAGCTTGTTAAATCTGTGAGAATAAAATGCTGTGTCTGCTTCACTCGTTATCTATTGGGACTACTAGAGGCGTCACTTGAAGTAATTTGAAGCAGGCATTTAAGGTGGAGGTGACGCTAGAAAATGCCAGTATTTTTGTAGTTTTTATATCAAAACCTTTTTTGGCCGAAATAAATCAAATATTGCTCCAGTACAAACATAAGAGTTTAATTTTCTTCACATGATAATTATCAACAGTTCTTGAATATCTGTCAAGGGTGTGCTGGCATTTAATGACAAATTTTTCTCTTTATTTAAAAAGTTTGTCATCAAATGCTGCTATGCTCATGAACTGTTGATATTACAATTTAAGAAAATTAATTTATTCTGGCCAAAAAGAGTTTTTCTATAAAAAATGAAATAACATTGATCTTTTCTCGCCTCTTCTATATTATCACTTTAAAGCGATCAATCGTGTATTGAAAAAAATAACTGTACTTTTTTTTTACTAGCTACAATTTGTTTTTAAGCGCGCAATAGTGGACATATGCTATAATATTTTGTGTACGGAGAGGTTGGGCTAAAATACTGGCTGGACGACTGATACTTTTTTTCTCCTTCCAAATAAATGTGTGATACATATTTTTAAAACAAAAACACCTTAGTGGAATTTCTTGGCGTCTGCAAGGCGTATCAGCGCTATTTTAGGTGGCTGCCTTAAGTATATGTAGGCTCACTCGGTTTAAGTTAGTTTATTAATTAAATATGACAATGGCACCCATTGTGCGACATGAAAAGACCAAACTAAATCAGTCGTGTGTGATTCTAAACACCGACAGAGATAGTAAAGTGACGACGTAGTTGATTTAACCAGAACCACAGAACTATCAGTCGTGATTTTAAACACCGACAGTGATAGTAAAGTGGCTGACGTTGTTGATTTAACCAGAACCACATGTAGAACCAAAGACTTAATTAACAGGTTGAATACTAACTCTTATCCAGGTGGTTTGATGAGTTAAGACTAAGACCAGTAATGTTAACTTCTAGCTTTTCTGACTATACCTACCTTTTATCAACGTGATCTAGCATTAGTAGGTTTTAGATTTGATTTCTCGTGACCCCTCGAGTAGAGAGATTATGATCACCAAAAATCAAATTAGAGATTTTGATGGATATTGACGTTTAATACCAGTGAACCGAAAAAGTGTTTTGTTGCCATTCTTTTGAAATGTCTGTGTTCTGTATCTTTAGTCTAGAGATGAAACAATTTACTTATGGTTAAATTTGGTACTAGGTTTCATAAGGTTCCTCTGTGAAGCTCGAGAATGAGATATGAGCTCTAAAATTAAGGTAGTTTTGAAGGGCAAAAGAAAAATATTTTTTCAAATATTGCTCAAACTATTTTAATTTTATTTGTATCTAGGCACTTTTTAACATTACAAACAAATTAGTTATCATTTCCATGAAAATTTCTTTGAAGCCACTTTAACATATAGGAAACTCTCTAATTTGATCTATTTGATATACAATAATAGTTATCATTGTAAATTTGCTATAGGGTCTACTATTAAAAATAAATAAAAACTTTATATGAGATAATTTTTAATCGAACTATAGTTTCCGAGCTATTGGCAATTTTTTAAAAATTGAGGTCTCGGAAATCAAGAGTTAATTAACATACTTTTTAGTGAACAAAGATGTTATTTTCCCCCATGTGTTTCTGTAAAAGTGTATATTATGTTATTTATGCTCTTTGGTGGAATGTGATGCTCTGATTTCCGTAATGTTTTCGCAACAATGTATATTATTTGTCTCACAAATCTTACGAGTTATAAGTAAATGTCAAAATTTTTAGCTAAAGGAGATAGAAAGTATGGCGGTGCACGTACAATCTTTTTGCATTATGCTATAGCGTTTAGTAATAATTTGTGAGTTTTTTATATGCTTTTTTGAATTTAAACTAATGTAGGGGTAAGAAATGTAAATGACAACTTAGTTTTGAATTTGTGGCTCTACTGCTCTTATTATGTGAACTCTAAAAGTATTCTTTGAGTATTATGAAATATTCTCTATCCATCTAAAGTGTTTTGAATATTAATTCACAATAATATTTATAATGTATCAGAGAGTTTGCAAGTCAATATATTTGTGACATATATTGACTCCGATTTAAAGTAGACTAGATTTGTATTTTCTTTGCTAAGAGAGGTATAGTGGATGAATAAATAATTGTCCATCACTTCTAACGGTATTTTGGTGACATTGATCAGATTTTGATATCACAATGTGGCCTATTGAAGTAGAGGGCAGGAGTTTCAATCTCAGTCGGGGGCTATGAGTGGTTGTTTTCCAAATGTTATCTATCACTGTTATTTTTTCAATTAATTATCTATGCTAATACGGATGACTTCCTCTAAACTTTATCTATAATTCCTTAAAACGTATTGTTATTGTATTATTAATGACCGGCCTCTTGGTCTGGTGGAAACGCTCATGGCTACTGATCGAAGAGGTCCCGAGTTTGATTCCCAGTGGAACCTTAGGTAGTTTTATTGGAAGAAAAGCTGAGCTGTTCTGATGATCAGCTAGGTCTGGTTAATTAGGCTTATGATTTCACTGTTTCCACACATTCACAATCACTATTATTTCATTTATAATTAATTTGAGGAATTTAACATGCAATTTCTGAAACCGACTCATTATATCAGCAACGACTTGTAGACAAACTTAAATCTATAAAAAAAACACAACACCCAGCCCCCAACCGTTAGTTCATCACTGTGAAAGGTAAAACCCACATTTAAATAACGATAAGACTTTCGGCCATGTCAAGAATCGAACCCGGGACACTTAGCTTAGTAGAAAAATACGCTGCTGACTGAGATAAGTGTCGGACCATAATAACTATCATAATATCATCTCGTGTCATCTATTCCTAGTATTGCGTGTAAAAACCACCAAGGTACATCCTGGACAAAGTTATGTTCTCACAGAAAGGCTAAAAATCTACATACATGGCGACCGAATAGATTCAACATCTCTCATGACTAAATATACCATATTTAAAATAAATAATAATTATCATTACTTCGGGCATGCGCTACAACAGAAGAGTAATGACGATTAAAACTAAGATTATCAAGAACTGTAACATCTGAGGTGCTAGTCTCTCAATAAAATATACTGCTGATGATGGAAAGGTTAAAGTTACGAATCTTGGTCGGTTGCACTGTCTTGAGAGGGGGTGGTAGTTCCATGTGGGATTTATCCTTGTAACTTTCCAACTATTTATACACACCAATATGGTTGCACTTTCTAAAGATGCGGAGATGAAAAATCTTTCCATTCAGAAACATTTTCAATCTTTTTTTTTTTCCTTGAAAGAAAATTAAAAAGAACGAATGTCATAGATATATCCCAAGTTTTAAAGTTTAAACTTAAGTTTAATTTATCCTAAAGTTGTTAACACAATATACATTATCAATGAGCTACGATAAGGCAATAATATTAGTTCCTACAGTTTTATTCTCAAACTCAAGTGTTGACTCCAGCGCTTGGTGGTTGAATGCTTCATTAAAGTTGGGTCTAATATAGAACTGATATGTAAAACATCAACATTCAGATCAAAGTCTATAACGAATACATTCCAGTAACATGGAATTCAACGATTTGAAATGTTAATCTCTTTCAGTGTGTACAGTAATTATTAATAAGATAATTAACATGATTTGAAGATTGTCCGAAGTAATTTATTAACTACTTTTGTCACTTTCCCCTCTACCAGCCATCCCCTAACCTTATCTATAGGCCCTACCAGGTTTGTCATTTAAGTTGATACACTATAATATTCCGAAACGAAGTATTTTAGAAAAAAATGTTTCGAACGAAAGTAATTTTTTATTTTTGTTTTGTGGGGGAAAGAGAACAGTATTAGTTATTTTTTATTTGGTTGACGTCTTCAAGGTTATTTCAAGGTCAACATTGGTTTTATAACTAAAACCTATAATTTTTAACGGGGTTTTATCCTACACAAAACAACTAACAACAGTACTTTTGCTTGATTTTTTTATTTGACATCAATTTTTGAAGATATTTTAACTTGTATTTTTATAACAATTTTTACTCCAGAACTTTTTATTATAGTATATTCACTTTTAATGTAATAAACATTTCTTTAATAAAAATTATTATAAAAAATACAAGCTAAGATATCTTCAAAAATTGATGTCAAATAAAAATATGTTTCAGAAAAGGTTTTTTTTTCTGTAGAATAAAATGCCATTACTAAAATAGCATTAAAAAACAACGTTGACCTTGACATAAATATGAACACTTCCACCAAGCAAAAAATAGCAGGCTCTAGGTGATGCCTCCTTCAATCCAGTCTTATCACTTAGTAGGTCGCAAGTTGCCGCTATGAAAAATTTACCAAAACATTTTCTGTAAAAGTTTCCGATTGAAAATTTACCGAAAAATGTTCCTCTCTAGACTAATGTCCTCGTCTCTAAATCTTTTAATCAAGCCGTTAATAATCTTTATGTTAAACGTGGTAAAAGTAATAATAATACATTTAATTAGATAAAGCTGCTTGCTTGGTGATTCTTCTGTAGTCTGGTAGTCTCCTCTTGGAGCGAGCTATCGCGAATAAGCTTACTTTCAAATTTAATTGGATTAAAAATTAATCTGAAAGACTTGACTGTGTATGTCCGTATTCAACCAGATAAGAGACCAATATTAAATATGTTTTCTAGAGTAAAATAGATTCTCCAATTTTTCTTTCAATTAAGCCTGTGACTACAAATTTTTTTTTTTTTTTACAAATTTGATAATTTTTCTGGGAAAACCATGGTTCTCTCTAGGGGAAAAAACTAGTCTGTAAAACGAAAATTGTTGGGGGCCTTCCACAATAGCCTTATGTTTTTTTATAAATAATTCTAACATATTTTAGAAACTCTACAACTTTATTGGTTTTATGATTACGAATGCCACGGTCTAGAGCACCAAGCTTGTTATAAAATGAATTGCAGGTGATGGGAGGTAAATGTTTGAATCTAATCTGAGTAGACTATAAGTAGTTTTACCCATGGGATTTATAATGATGGTTTTCCCATTCCATATCCAGGCTAATATGGCTACACTTACTTTACACTATCTTATATCTACTCCTTAATTCTAGCTGCTTATAATCTTGTAATTTTTATTTTTAGAGCCGCGTTTTAAAATCGATCAAATTGTATGCATTTGGCAATTACGCTAATGTGTGAGGAGTAAGAAAGGCTAGATTTGAAGGAAGTGTACCCAAATTTACCAGTAGGGAGAGTGGAAAATCATGTAAGAAGAGCCAGCCTCAGCAACCCGACCTGGATTCAAACCTTGAGCTCTCCGTCATCGGCAGTCTAGCCTACAGTGAGAGTAACACCTTGGACCATGCGATCATCGAAGTGGGTAGCCTTGTAGAAGAACGTAAAGTGATAGTGATAAAATAATAATAATAATAATAATAATAATAATAATAATAATAATAATAGTATAATAATAATAAGAAGAATAAGGAATGGGATCCTTGAATTCTAAAGTATGTTCAAGATAAAGATAGCTTATATTTTTTTCCTGCAAATTTGGAATTGAAATATGTTTTAGAGCTCTTTTTAATGGTTTGGCCTAATATGATTAAAATGAAAAAGAACGAGACTCTAAATGTTAATTTTCTACTTAACAGCAAAAACTGTTAGCATTTAGTCCCAAATTTTATTTTATATGGCAACTAACGAATTATTTATGTGAAAAAAAACCTTATGTTTACCACGTTTAAAAAAAATCGGAATTCTTATGTAAATGAAGATTTGCATTTGAGATTTGGATACATAAAATAGTGGGTTTAATCCACATTCAATGATAATAACATAATAATAAATATAAGCTTCTATACAAGAGAATACAGTAGTTTTCTAGCAAAAACTAAGATGTATTAATTAGTTCTTGCTTATATCCTATTTAATTATTTATGGGGGGTAGTACACTTTCAAACATTTTTTGAAGTGGCATATTTCATAATTTTATTTTCAAAAGCACATCGTTTGAAGAAATTTTGAAAAATGGCATGCTCACACGACAACAGGATCCTTACTATCCGGGAAAAGTCTGAAAACCCACAAGACAAATGAAATATGAGATATGTAAACAAAATTAATAGAAACAAGTTGAGTTTGGAAATTATTTAGGTAATAAGTATTGAATTTAATTGAAACATGTGTTTGAAATATCTCCCAAATATTACAAATTTATAAATACCTCCAAATAGATAATAAAGAAGCAGAAACAAAGTTAAGATTTAATTAATATTTAAAAGGGTGGGGAGAGTTGGATGAGGGGTTAAAATCAATTAGGCCTATGCTTAAGGCTTTGTTCGTAAAATGGAACAAAACTTAGAAACTTTTATTTTGAAATTTGCAAAATCTAGTTTTTACACCTTATTTTAACTTATATTTTTTTCTCGCCGATAGTATAGAAACTCATGTCTATATGATTAGAAAGGTTTTCGTGCTCTGTACCTTCCAAATGTTCTGATTTTATTTAACCTATGTTTGAAATTTAAAGTATTTCAGATACACTGAAAAAAAAGTATTTCAGACACACTGAAAAAAAAAGAATATATTTTTGAAAAATTGTGAGTTTTTGAGAAGCCAAGAAAACAACAAAAATATTTTCTATAATTAATTATAAGTGTTTCAAAAACATGCCATAAAAATACGAAATTCATCTATAACGTTGTGTTTTTTTACTGTATACTTTTTCAATTAAATATGAACTCCCAAAATTAATAAAACCTTGTGCATCTGAAACCAATTAATTGGAAAACTTGGCGGTCACATAAAATACCACGGTTATTAGATACCACTCATTAAATATTTATATGCTTTTGTAATAATGGCTCTGGCGTCTTGGGAAAGTATAAAAGAGTAGAGGAATGTGTATGGGACTTTGACAAGTCTTTGGATGGCTCATTTCATAAAGTAGTGTTGCGTTAAGCCAAAGGGCTTGGGGTTCGAATGCCTGGCTGTGCACATATTAAAAATATATCATTATCTGGTATTTAGCTGAAGAGAATATTAAAAATAAAAATGTGGATTAAAAACAACTTCCCAGATGGTATGAAAAAACGAGGCTGAGTGTTGTTTAAGTTCTAGTGTAGTCTTAGTGCTAGTGATTTTTGGTCAACGCGTCACACTACCCGTTCGGTTTGTATGCAGATGTACTAAAAATGCTAATGTTTCTAGGATTAAAGGGTTGAATATAGAGGAAATGTATCCGCACTTACTTGGAAGAGAGTGTAAAAATACCTAGGGGGGGACTCAGTACGACCGACAAGTATTTGAGCCATGACCTCCTGGTCATCGGAAGTCCTGTATATTGCAATTTTGCAAGGACGATGCCTTAGACCAGTAGACCATTAAAACGGGGTGTTAGTGTTGTTTTAATTTATAACCTTAACCCACCATTAAAGCATCATTTCCACTCTGACGTCATGTCTTGGTCAAATGATGGTGCACATCTCTTAGCAAGCAGATATCGCCACTAAAACTACTCTAACACTTCAACAGTCAATAAACTACGTTCAGTTTCGTTCTGGCTTAGCGCCCGTCCAAAGTATGGTATTAGACTCTCATATTTATTTTGATAAAAGTTCTTTCATAAAATAAATATGATTTAAATTTGACGATCTGCCAGATATATTTTACAGATATTTAACTAAAAATTTACATGATAAAACAATAGGTAGGGTCTTATAAAAGAAACTGGTAGCATCTGTAAGATTAACTTGGACATGCGGTGTGATTAAGTGTGTTTATCCTTTAAATTAATGGAACAGTTTTGGTGATTAAAAAATGTCTAATGAATAATTAGAAAATATTTTTAACATGATTGGCGTTTGTTTTTGAAATTACAATCGAAGAAAATGTGATGTGCAATGTAATGTATCACATATTTTATTAAAGGTGGTATAGACTATTTAATACTATATTTTATAAAATAAATATTTATCTCTTATAAAATAACTATGATAGTGTAATATCTGTGACGTTACAGCAAAAAAAAAAAGAAAGATAAAATTTCACCTGTTAGTTAATTTACGTTCTATTCAGGGAGTTTTAAATAAATAGCATTGAAACAAAAAATATAAATTCTTAAATAATTCTAAAAAAAATAATCCTACAGTGTCACAAAGCTATTATTTTTATCTTTAAGTAATTTTTTTGTAAACTTTTTTAATAAATAATTTACAACTTAGTTTATTTGGCTTGGTCACGCAAATGGCCTGTAGGAGTCTTCCTGCTAAGATGTAGATTAAAATGCCATGGTAGCATATGTCTATCTAGAATAGGAAACAAGGAAAAGGTAATTTTAAAACGTAAATGAATATTTTCAAGACGCAATTAGTATAGTGAGTGTGCAAACTCGTTAGAGGAAGAGGGTAAGTGCTATCAGTAGATAAACAAGAGGCCTTGCAGGGTGAACTGCTTATTTTCTTCCCTCTCTTTCTATTTAGTATATTGGCGTCTAGGTGTGATATCGTTTAGATTACTTAGGTGCGTCAAGTTAAGATGCAACCCGCTTAGCAAAATAGCTTCAAGATATCCATCCAAGTAGGCAACGTAGTTAATATGTCTTGGTTCGAACTTCAGCTTCCTAAGCCAGAACTGTACGACTCAAACCCTGCGTGACCATCCTGATCAGTTTTATTGACGAAGATCCACTTGAGATAAGCCGCTCTTGCACACAACCGGAGTTGACTTGGCTGCGAGCCTTCCACTCTCCCTCCCTTGAGATGAATCATGGATGAGCGCGGGTGGGCAGGCACCACCTGACCCGGGGACAGCCAATTAGAGCCCTAGAAGCCGGTCAAATGGGCCAACGACCGACACGCCATCAAGCTCGCTCTTTATTTACACTGCGGTGTGATTCACCCTTACCTTATTCCTCCCTCCTTTCCCATTTTTTTTTACGGCACACCCATTTGTTTTATCTGGCACCCCGACGCTTTTTAGGACAATCCTACAGGATGTTTTATTTGGAATTTTATTTTACTAGAACTTTAACATCACATGTAACTAGAGAATTACGTGACGGGCATTTAATTGTCGCCATAATAGCGAACTTCAGATTTACGAGGTAAATTATGAATCTTAATCTGTAGTGCGCCTGAATTTTTGGAGCTAATATTTGATATTGTACGCATAACAGGAACGTTTATCAAATTGCATACGTATTGTATTTCAAGAGATTGCGCACAAATGTTGGCACTTATCGTCGCTAACGGTGGCGGTCGCTCGGTCAGTATAGTTCGCTTGCGGGCTCACACCATCAAGTTTTATTATATTTACTTTTTTTGCTGGTCAACACATGAAAGAATTTTCTTAAATATAAGAACTGAATATTTTATTAATTGATTCTCTCTCGTCTTCTATCTCCCAATTTTGGCTGTTTTGAACTTTCTCACTATCATTATCTTTTTTATTGCCTACCTAAGGCTATCCTGCCCACGTCAGCCTGTTATGGGCACTTTTACTTCTAAAGAAAGGGTTTTTAAAGATGATCTTAACGTTAAAAAAAAGAGTAAATATTAATTTAAGAAGTATTTAAAAAAAATTGAACTCGTGATAGAATGAGACTTAAATAATAGGCCTAACTACCCGCAACGGTTCATGATGTTAGCAGGTTTGCCACTATTTTCTTAATACAAAACTTCCTTGCGTTTTCTAGATAATTTCTAATTTTTTAGACACTTTAGTGCAGAGATGTAAAACCTGCCACATGTGGTCAAATGTAGCCTAATCCATGATTCAATGCGGCCCACGGACCTTTTGATGAACCAACATACAATGCTGCCAGATTAATTCTTTTACAAACGTTGTAGAAATACTCTTTTTTGAGATCATTACATTTGAAAATTGGTCATTATTTGAGAAGATCTAGCAAGTAAGGTTAGTGTACAGAATTTAGACTCTTTAATCACCAGAAACCGATCTCATTTAAAAATAAAATTTTGAACGACAGATAATTATATGCAATGTTTGGCGGCACATAAGTTTGTAAAAGTAGTTTTCTATTAAGATAAAGAACAAACAGCAGAGGGGTCACGGATATGTATTTGTCATCAATAGTTCATGATTTCATAATTTCATAATTATTATGAAAGTGAATTCATAAACTATTTAAGCTCAACACTTACACCATTGTTGAAAAAAGAGTTTATAATTTCTGGCAAAAAATAAAAAGGTAGTTCTCTAAATTTTATGGAATAAAAAATTTATGTTTGTGATAGTGAAGATTTTAAAACGAAGGTTGATAAATTTACTTAAATATGTTGACATTACCGACATTTCTGAAATACCAGCCTCTCAGTATTTTCATTATTTATTGGTGCCCTTATGACTAAACGAGTTTGATACGCCTATTTTAGAGAGTAGTATAGATGATTGAAATTCAATTTTTCATAAAACTGACTATTGTGAAGTCAAGCCAGTGGTGTTTTAGAAAAGGATGATTTGACCTTTATGAGGAATTCTATCCATTTGTTAAACGAAGAGATGTAAATAAATGGCATGGTGCACTGCACAGGCTTTCTCGCGCCTTTATCTAAAAATGGAGATATTTGCTTAAAATTCGTAAGATATATGAAAAAGATATAATATACTCTATCGTAGAAACAGTCCACCAAAGAGCATACATCAACTAATATACACAGCTACAGAAACATATTTAAAATTGAACCTTATGTAAACCCTAGACACTAAATTTTAGCTCGGTCTGTAAAATGGTTTCGGTTCTAGGCCAAGATGCAGACACAGGTACATAGACGCTATCCAAAAAAACCCTTTTTCTCATCATCAACGTCATGCAACGTCAATATTTATCCAAATCTTGAGTTCGACTATGCTAGCGACCCTAATACTTCTCTTTCCGAGAGGTGAGGAGAAATTATATATTGGTTATGGGTTTGGAGTATAGTACATATAATCGATTCAATTAGCTTATTTCTTAGGTTCATTTTTATTTTATGCAAAAGCTTAGTACTTAAAGCTTGTAGTAGCTTAGTGTCCTAAATTCACAAATATTTCAGTATTTATTTGCGTTTTTGTGAAATTTCTAGTGTTCCTCTGTTTTCATTCTCAAATAAAATAAAATAAATCCTCTATTTTTAAATACAGAAATTATTTCCTGTATTTCCCGGTTGCCCAAGTGCCTGAAGATCTGGCGCTAGAATCGCATTGAACAGGAAAGTGTGGAACTAAGCCCAGCTAGTGGCACTAAGTGTGTCTTTAAGACAATTAGGGCCTTTTTTAATAGTAGTTTTCTCATCATTTCTGTAGGCTATTGTGAGTGCATTTTGTCTAAGCTATACTCCTTATTTCCACCCCGTTAAATCCATTATTGCACTTGTCTTAGACTTATACATAAAATAAAAATAAATACTTTTATGAAATTAGGTCCAAAAATATTATCTTTTCCAAAATAATAAAATAAAACAGAAGTAAAATAATTTGAAGGTAACATTATTCTATCTATATTTTAAATGGTCTTGTTGCTTTGTAACATTTTTTACTCGCGAGAAACGATGATCCTATTTTATTTTTATTGATTAGTTAACTTTTACGAATTTAGTAGTTTGAATTTGAACAACCATTTGAAACCATTTTGAAAACTGCACATTTGTGCTTCAAAACCTGCTTTCAAGTAAAGGAAAATTGGTCGTGAGACTTTTTTTTTTTACAAAATACAGTAAATAATTTCCACATCATTGAAACGATTTTATACAAAACGATCGTGAAACGTCAATGATGCAATGAACGTGTGATTAAACATTCAACACGCGTAAATTGCTAGTAAAAAACAGCAAATATATATTTTTATTATCAAGAAGTATTCAATTTGCTTTTTTTTTTTTTTTTACTGTGCACCTCTTTCTGCAAAATAACTCAAATGCGTTTATTTGGACAAGAATAACTAGACCCACTGCTAATTTATTTTTAAGTAATATTCAAGTGAAGGTGACGGTGATTACTTATTGTTCTAAAGTTGGGTTTGAATGAAAGCAAAGCCTATTAAAAATACGAGTTAATTTTTTGTCTTGTTTCTTTTAAAATGTATTTATTTATAAATGAGAAAAGATATTGCATAAATGTTTACTTAGCTTTATTGAGTAAACCATGTTTTTGTAATTTCTCAAATCAAATTTGAATGGGTCTTCCTCTAATTATTTGTCTTTTTGAAATATTAGGGTTAACTTATATAAAAGCAAGTAGAAACCATTTCGTAAAACAATATAATTATTTATTTCTCGATGAAAGATACGTTATTTTAAGCTGCAAAAGTGTTTATTTTGGTAAAAAATAAATGGTACGGTGCACCGCACAGACTTTCTCTCTCTTTCTATAAACTTGTAAGATTTCTGAACAGAATAATGTACATTGTATCATCACCACTCCACATAAGAACACGCATTAAATAATATACAATGATATATAATCAATGAGAAAAGAGGCGCATCTTTGTCCACCTAAGAGCATTTCAAACAGTTTAATGTCTTCCACAAGGGTCAACACTTCGTATTAAAATTTCGATTCTGGTTAAAGTTTTAACATTTTATAAGGTGTTGCAGATCTTCAAGTCATCGCATTGATATTTAATTATTCATTTATACATTTTGACCAATAAAAAATGTAAATATTGACTATTGAGTCTAAAATGGAGATAAATCATTGCTATTCAAACATTTCTCCTAAGAGTTTTAAGAAAAATAACATACTTTTTTAGATACTTATATTTAATTACTCTATGGCATTGGAGAATTATTGCGTTAAGACTTAAGTAGTATATGTTTACAACTAAAGTTCACAAAATTGTATTAATATATTTGCAAATATCTCAGAAACTGCTGCTTTTATAAAAATATATGTCAAATAAAAATTTTTTATTTCTAATAGTCCTACAATTTTGCAATGATAAGTTGTTTAGTTTCTCCAATAGTTGTGGAGATATGGAAATTAACGCTTCTGTAAAGTACCCTAAAAATCATTTTCATAGAAAAATGAAAATAGCCAGTTTATTTATAATCTTAATCAACGCCTAGATACGAATTTTAATCAAAATCGTTTGAGCAGATTTTGAGAAAACAAAATTTTTCTCTTTTCGCCCTTCAGTAAACTACCCTTAATTTTAAGTTTTTATAGACACACAGACAGACGGCATTGCAAAGACTATTTTTTAGGGTTCGGGGGGTCATGAGACGTCGACATCCATCAACATTTCAGGTTAGTTTTTGTTACGATCGCAATACTTAAGCTTTAATGTCCAAAAAGCTAAAAATATATATATAATTGCGTATAGAATGAAAATTATTGATTTTATAAAAATATGTTTCGAATAAAATATTTGTATTATAAATATATATACATATTTGTAATGCTAAGTAATTTCATATCTCAAATAGTTTCGGAGCTATTATAAAAAATGTTAATTTACGCATCAGACCGGAGCCCTTAAAGCGATTTTGCCGAAATACTGAGAGTAGCCATTTTGTTTGGAATATTTATTAATGTTCATAAATGAAATTTAATCAAAATCGTTAGAGCCGATTTTGAGAAAATCAACTTTTTCTCTTTTTTACCTTCAGTAAACTACCCTTAATTTTAGGGGTAGATATCCAATTCCAATAACCCCTCGGGGCAACCCTATGAAAACCCTAGATATCAAGTTTCAGCTCAATCGGTAAAATAGTTTAGGCTCTAGTTGGAGGTACAGACAGACAGACAGACAGACAGACAGACGGAAATTCAAAAACCACTTTTTCGGATTCAGGAAGTCATGAAACGTCAAAATTCATCAAAATCTCGAGTTCGATTTTTTTGACGATCACAATTCTTTCTCTACCTGTAAGATAGAGAGAAAGTAAAAATGAGACTGTAACATAATATGTTACTAATATAAATAATGATCAAATAAATATGAATAAATATTTAGGTTTCAAAATTACAGTAAACTCCTTTTATTTTGTTAACACCAATACTAAAAAAAAATCAGATATTTAAAAAATGTTCTAGATTTAAATTTGGTATGAATTAATTAATGTAGCCCTAATACTCTTAATTAAATAAACCTAGACCACATTAAGTCACATCAGAAAGAAAATATCTTAAAAGGGTAATTTTGATTCTTATGAATTTTTATTTTTTTTAGAAATATCAATATTACTTAAGATAAATTCAGCTTTAACTGATGATTTTTTTTGTTACACTCATTACCCATTTAGGTTATATTCACCTAATTAATACAAACGAAAATAACAATATATTTATTTCTATTAACTAGAAAATAAGCTTACTAGGCATATTTTCTTAGCTAGGCCTATTAATTATGCAAAAATTGTTATTAAAACACCGAGATGTTCAAAATTAATACTTTTCCCCCTCAAGATCTATAAACTTATATACTACACATATAGCAGTTACCATCCAATAAAAATATGGATATAGTAGTGTAAGTATATTATAATCAGTTTTCTATAAAAATTATGAATTAACACAATGGTTTGAACCAAGTAAATGAGAAGGCTAATATTTGTGCTATTTATCTATTATTTATATGTTTTTATTTACAACACCTATTATTTTAAACGGGGCTATGTGAGGTCTATAATTTTTTGTTGCTTTAAAATATTTAATATTTATGATGGATTAAATAGCCAAGATATTATATATTTTGTTAGTTATGGTTATAGCCACATCTAAATCTATTCTTTATATTGAAAATTGACACCTGGACACGGGAATTGAACCTAGGACTTTTGACTTACCATGCCAATGCTCTAACGGGTCTAACCAATGAGCTATCCATGAGTCATCCTGTTTTAAGGGTCATTCTTCACTCATATTTAAAGGCAAAGCTTGTGATGGACGTGTGGAAATCGTCCGTTAGATACGATGGCTTTATGCTGCCAATAGTACAATGACAATTGATATGGTGATTGTAAAATTGTCATTGTGCTATTGACATAAAGCCCTCTCGAGTCGAAGGTGTGACTGCGTTATCTCATAGCTCATGATCCTAATAATGATCACTCATATAGATCTGACAATTTAGAGTCTGTTTTAAAATAATATGAGTGAAGAATGACCCTGGTCACGGGACGACTCCAATTTAAAGAATATGATATAATATCTATATGTGCATTATGGGTCTCGTAGGATCAAATAGTGCATATTCTATATATATAAATATAGAATAAACACCCTTGTGTTATGACGTTCTCGATGAGATAATATCGATTTCGAGTACGAATAGTGCTTCTATATGATAGGTAAAACATGTATTATATTATGCGAATATGAATCTATAAATACTACTTTCACATATTAAATATATATTTTTCATGTGTTAAAGTAATGTATAAAATAGTAATTTAAACTGAGCCACCAGGACATAATGTAAACTGAATCACTACCTCCACTTAATAAAAATCCCGTGCTTTGTAACCTATTTATTATTTTCTGCCCAATAATCCTTTAAATTTATAGGCAATACATTACTTTACCTAATATGATGAGTTAAATTTTATGCGCATTTTTATTTTTGCATGAAAATAGTAAATTAAACACTGGTACTGAATTAAAGAATCGATTCAATAAAAGTTCATAACATTCTTTCTACTCAAAGGAACAGTAAGGAAAGCGACAAAGAGGTGCTCCATTATGCCATATTTTTTGTTCATTGCTCAAACACATTTTTTTTTATTTTGCTGACCCTTTAATAATAGATGAAAGAAAGGACCCGGAAGGAAAAAACTGAGAAAAAGGAAGTGACGTTAGATAAATAACACCCTATTAATTTTTACATATCTCTTCTGCTTCCCCCACGCTTTCTTTTTCCATACCCCACCCTCTCCCCCATTTTTATATTTTAGGGTGCCGGGATATAAATTAAAATGCTACAAGTATTCAATTATATTTTCCCTTTCCACTCCATCTTTTCCACTCTAATACGTATATACATTATCGTGTATATATATATATATATATATACGTACAAATACATATATACATTTTTAGCAGATCTAGAAAGTTATTTCTGCAAGCGTTGCGAAAAAAAAGAGTGGTAGGAATGTTTAGCTAGCGGGCGGGTGTGACGGTGGTTAGGGGATGCAATGTAGGGGTTGAAAATAGAAGCTCCCTAAGGAGATGAAGGGACACCCAACCCCATCTACCTCACCCCCTCCTAAAAAAAAACCACTTGTCCCAGTACCCCTTTCAAACCACGCTACAATTTCTATTGAAATGGGGGTGAAAAAAAGGAAAAAAAATACTATCACCTCTTCCACCCCCCAGAGGTTGGAGGGGTGCACAAGGGAAAATTTCGCCTTGGAAAAGTTTTGATAAGTGTGTGACAACCACCGTTGGCGTCGCGCGAGTTTTAATATATTTTTTTTTTAAAAAAAAACCTCCCTCGGGATGAAGGAAAAATTAAATTAAAACAAATTAGTAAAATGAAAAGGATCAACAAAAACGACCTTGCCTTATTACTTCGCAAGTAATGTTTTCACTATACTTTTAATTATTTAAAACATGTGTTTAAAAGAGAGGGTGTAATCTTTCTAATGTAGATAGAGTAAACATTTGGCTAAGTAATTTTCACGATTTTACATTTTGAGGATTGCCACCAACAAATTCCAAACACAGCATTCTCAAGTAGATTTTTTGGTGCCTACTTTATTTTTTGAATAAAACAAAGGTTTTTTTAATGGTTTAATTTAAACACACGCGAATATTTTCAGACTAATTATTTGTAGCAATTCTGTACTAAGCAGTCAGTACTATTTTCAGGGTAAGTGTTGAAAAATCTCTATTCCATTGACCATGTGGTGGACTCGGCTTTGAAAACTCACTTCTAGGATTTACTTAAGTCTCTCCCATACTTATCTTAAATCACTCAAAATAAAGTGAGATTATTTAAAGTTACAGTTAATTAAGAATTATCATATTTAATATAAAAGTTAAAGGATTAGTCATTAAATAACAACTTTAACCATGGAAAAAAAAGCTTTCAAAACATTTACAGTATCAAAATCAATTCAAAATATTTAAAAACATCACGGAATAGTACGACAATCTTATGTTATGATTATGTTAATTTTTTGAAGTAGTTTTCTATGTTTGGTCTATGTGGTAATTATTGCCAAGTATTAAAGCAGAATTGAAAATAA
This sequence comes from Timema podura, assembly GCA_033556935.1. Lineage (NCBI taxonomy): Eukaryota > Metazoa > Arthropoda > Insecta > Phasmatodea > Timematidae > Timema > Timema podura. The sequence goes on from JAVRXN010000002.1 coordinate 41,055,974, forward strand.
TAATTATATTCCAAAAAAATCAACATAAGCGTAGAATTTAAAATCATTTCTGGCCGGTAATTTTGAGTTTTTGTATACAACTAAGCTGACCATTTAAATCCTGAAACATTCCTGTGGGTTGATAGTGGAAGTGACTTCAATTTACTTTATTTAAAAATGACAAATTATTTATCTCGGTCAGTTCAGAACCAATGTATAATGATAGTACTACAACTCATCCTTGCAGATGAGTGCTTTTATGATATGTAAATTGGTGGTGCCTAAAGTGTTTATTATTTTCTTATGAATTATTCTTTTATCCATATTTTTAAATTATTAGATATGGATTTTGGTTTTAGTGCTAATAGTAAGCGCAATTAATTGAGGGTAAAAGAAGGGGGAGAGGCGTATTTGTCCCATATAATTTTATAATTATAATAATTATAATAAAAGCTTAGATTAAATAGATATAATCCAAATATAGAGCACTGAAAATGTGTCATATGCCGTTAAAAAATCCTATTCAACGATACATTTAGCACGAATAAAGCCCCTATGCCTCCTGTGCATAAAACATACGAATGCAAGACTATCGTGATTATAGGCATCGGCCTGCCATAGTATAACCATCACGTTAAGACCTTCTTGTAGAATAACATCATGACAGAATCTCCTTTAGACGAACCGTGGGAGAGAGGAAAGTAGAAAAACTAAGGCAGGAACCTTATATTGACAAACCTTGCAAGAGTGGAACCATCGTGACAGGACCTCCTCTAGACGAGCCTTGCAAGTAAGGACAACGCTGTGGGACCTCCTATGGATGAACCTCGTTAAGAAAACCCACCATGGCAGCGCTCTCCTATAGCCGCATCTTGTATATAAGTACAGCGTTGTGGAACCTTTATAGATGAATCAATTTCGTTAAGTAGAACACCATGGTAGTCCCTCCTACAACCCAACTTTATATAAGTACAGCGTTGTGGAACCTCTTATAGATGAATCAACTTCGTTAAAGTAGAACACCATGGTATACCTTCCTATAGCCGCACCTTGTATGTAAGTACAGCGTTGTGGAACCTCTTATAGATGAATCAACTTCGTTAAAGTAGAACACCGTGTAGTACCTCCTACAACCGCACCTTGTATGTAAGTACAGCGTTGTGGAACCTTTATAGATGAATCTAACTTCGTTAAAGTAAACCACCGTGTTTAGTACATTACAACGCACCTTGTATGAAGTACGCGTTGTGGAACCTCTATAGATGAATCAAACTTCGTTAAAGTAGAACCACCATGGTAGTACTCTACAACCGCACCTTGTATATAAGTACAGCGTTGTGGAACCTCTTATAGATGAATCAACTTCGTTAAGTAGAACCACCGTGGAGTACCTCCTACAACCGCACCTTGTATGTAAGTACAGCGTTGTGGAACCTCTTATAGTGAATCAACTTCGTTAAAGTGAACCGCCGTGGTAGTACCTCCTATAGCCGCACCTTGTAAGTAAGTACAGCGTTGTGGAACCTCTTATAGATGAATCAACTTCGTTAAAGTAGAACCACCATGGTAGTACCTCCTACAACCGCACCTTGTATATAAGTACAGCGTTGTGGAACCTCTTATAGATGAATCAACTTCGTTAAAGTAGAACCACCTGGTAGTACCTCCTACAACCGCACCTTGTATTAAGTACAGCGTTGTGGAACCTCTTATAGATGAATAAACTTCGTTAAAGTAGAACACCGTGGTAGTACCTCCTACAACCGCACCTTGTATATAAGTACAGCGTTGTGGAACCTCTTATAGATGAATCAACTTCGTTAAAGTAGAACCACCGTGGTAGTACCTCCTATAACCGCACCTTGTATGTAAGTACAGCGTTGTGGAACCTCTTATAGATGAATCAACTTCGTTAAAGTAGAACTACCGTGGCAGGACCTATTATAGGCTCACCTTTCCAGAAAAGTAGTCGTGCTAATGTCTAGTTATGACGAACTACTGCAGTATGTCCAGTCCATAACATCGGGAGGCCTTCAAGTGTACTATCTGTGTCAGACTCAATCAACAATTAGCGGCATGGCGGAATCGTGATAGCAACCAGCTGACATGCACATCCATATCCACCTACCCTTCCATTACTCGTCAGCTGGAAGCCTACCGATTGGTCGAGCTCATTAACAGTGGTGGTGGTGGTGGTGGTGGTGGTGGTGGTGGTGGGGTCATCTGGCATTTGGGGAACCCTGGAAGAGTTTCTTTTTCGATAGAGCTCGTTTCCGGAACGATCTTGACTGTGATTGGTTTTACTTGTTATTAGTGAAGACAACAAATAAAATATTTTTTATTTTATTAGCACCGTGTCTTACTACCCATTTGGCTTATACGCTGATGTAGTGGTTTTAGAATAAGGATGGTTATATTAATAGGAAGTGTACCACATTTGCGTGGAGGTAGAGAGGAACATACTTTGGGAAAAGCACTCTCAGTACACCCGACCGAGATTCGAACCCCGACTTACCCATCATCAGCAGTCTAGTATATTGTGAAAGTGACGCCTTAGACCATGTGGCCAGAGAAGCGGATACAATCAATGCTATACAATCAATTTAGTCTTAAGGCTTTAGTACGTAACATTAAATAAATATGATAAAAATGACTATCCAACAAAGCGTATAATCCAAACGGGTAGTAAGACGCGGTGCCAAAAAAATATATATTTATATATATCCCACTGTAAAAATTATATGACGGTCTCACCAACTGATTTAAGATACGAATAGTAAATTCTGAAATCTGAGAAGTTTCCAACTAAAAAAATTATATATAGAGAGAATATGTTGATGGTGTTTAATATGGTTAATTTTATTTTTACTCTCGTGTTATTCTCAACCAATATCAATTGCCCAACATGGAGATGTGTTAGGTCAATTAATTAAACAATAATTAAAAATATTTGTATACATATGTTTTGAAAAAACATGAGAAACATTGGGGGGGGGGGGGGCTTTACCCCGCAAGCCCAATAAACACAAAGTAATGGGGTGTAGCAACCAATAGCTCCCAATTTTAAAAGCACCTGTGTAAGTGTTAAATCGAGGTGAAATAAATTATAAAAAAATTTATTTGCACCAAACCTTGCTACTCTCGGATTAGGGATGGAAAAAAGATAGAATTTAGTGCAAATGTACTCATATTTGCGCAGAAAGAAAGTTAGTGCTGAAAACAATTGAGGAAAACACACATTAAGAACACCTGACTGGGATTCGAATCCTGACATACCGTTACCGGCAAGCAAAACTAGAAGGGTCTTAAATTTAGTCTACGTACTCACAAATCTGGGTTTATAAGTTGCTTTCTGATACAATTTTAATTTATAATATGACAAATTTTTAAAATTTTAAGAATACAATCGATAGAGAGATGTTTCTTAAAAACAAATTATAAAAACACTTTTGATGGAACGATGTAATTTTTGAAACAAATCAATGTGGGTAAAATACAAAAATTATGCAGAACTAAAAATGATTTAACATCCGAAATACCCATATCTGTTGTTTCCCTGGGGGCTTAAATAGCCTTTTTTTTTTATCACCGGAATCCCACTTCTCTTCCTTTACGAGATGACTCGTTGATTGACTCAGCTTAGTGTGCGTGTAAAAACCCGTCTCGTTAAGCGCTCTCGAGAGCTGTCAGATATTCGCCCTGCGTGTGATCTTAAGAGATATCACCAGCATCTTTCTTAGGGTCCAACCGCTCTAAGAGTTAACAAATGACTGGATGTCTTTAGTATCGCGTGTTCGATCCACTTCAGACGACGCGTTCACGGAGAAATGGAGACGGAGGAACGAGGGTGGAGTTCTTAACAGCGAATCAGGATCAGCGAGTCAGAGATATAATTGTTAAAATTGAGCTCTTCAAAATGCTTACTCCCCAAGAACCAACGAAGCAGCTCTTAAGGCGATTGGCCCTTTTCATTTGACGTGGAAATGCAGAGCCGTGGGACCAAACGGCTATCTTCAAGAATTTTTATTGTTTTGTAATTTTCTTTTCGGAAACGGTTGTTCAAGAATATAAGCATGTTGATTAAGTTAAACTTTTTATATATACACCTACTCTATAACTTTAACAGTGTTCAAATATCGATAAAATTGACATTTTTCAATAGAAAATGGCCGGTTTCATAACAAAAAAAAAAAAAGAAAATGTAGCAATTAATGAACACCGATACATTATCATAGAAGGGGTGTTGAAAATATTAACATAAAAATTTCACTCGTTCTCGAGAAAACTGCTATTTCCAAACGTATGATTTGTCCACAAGACCTGTCCGGTAGCTAGTGCCATCTACGGTTTCCGTGATCCATCTGTTCTTGTTGGCACGGAAGGATACCTTGGTCGGTCGTGAAGCCACGCCACGCCTTTCACCCTAACGCCCATAGTAGGTTTTAGACTTGCAATTGACAGGGCCAAGGGTCCCTTAACGTATATTTACTAAACAAAGTATCATCTTAGACGATGAATGACAAAAACCTAACCTAAGGTAGCACCTGTAACACCACGAGCACCAAAAAATAATAGGCCAACGCAAATAGTGATACTAAAAGATACACCAAAAGAGGGCTCCACAGCTCACTATAATTGTAGTAGGCTTTCCTTACCACTATGCCACGTTGATTGTGAATCAATCGTTGATAAAATAAAATAAATATCATATCCAGGTAGCCTCAGTGGTGGAATAATGATATATGACCTTAAAACTTGCATTGCACTTGATCGCTGTTGATTAGAGCTTGAATTCCGACAGGATGCATTGAGATTAGTTTGTCACATGTGATTACACAACCGTCTCTCTATCTCCAGTCTAATACAGGTCAATTTCCTTTAGCTACCTTCTTCCTTTCTAATCTTAAGATTAGGTTGTTAATAGCCCATGACCTAACCGACCCCATAGTGTAATGGTCAGTGCACCTGTCTACGAGTTTATGGGGTCCCGGGTTCGCTTTCCTGCTGGTAATTTGGGTATTATTCCCAAAAGGTGAACTACCCCAATGGTCAACAGGGTTGGTTGATTAGGCTTAAGTTAGGTTTAAGAAATTTTTACTGGTTCCACACCCTCATATTCACTATAAGCATCAACTCATCTCATCGAGACGTGGAAAGCGCCACCACGGAAAGGATGTACTATTAGAATATTCGGAATCCCCTGGCAACGTTACATTAGTAGTGTCTAATCCTCCACAAACTGGCCTACAAATGACGTGGCCCAGACGCACAATATTATAACCCATCCCCTGCTTCGGAGGCCGCATTATCTAAGGCGTACTCTCGTGTTAGTCTAGACAGGAGATCGGGGTTTGAATCCCGTTGGTGTACTGAGGGTGGTTTTTACCAAACGATTGGCAACTCCTGTGAAATTAACCTTACCTCATTCCTAACACATTAGCGTAATTAGTACATATGCGTAAACCTGAATAGGTAATGAGAGGTGGTGCTAAAAAAAAGCCCGTGTATTATTTATTTAAAAAAATACTTGTGGTGCACATATTTTTAAACAGCATAGTTACATAGATTGCATTTAATATGAGTAATAAATGGTACGCACCACACAAATCTCTCTCTCATCTTAAAATATAAATATTTACTAAAAACTCGTGAGATATGTGAAAAAAATAACATAATATATTGTTGCAGAAACACTCCACCAAAGAGCATAAATGAAATAATATACACTCTTACAGAAACATTGAAAAAAAGAGCTGTCCACCAACGAGCATAAAATTAATTTCAATTGTCAAAGAACACCATAAAAAATTATTTTTATAGTTAGAAAATATTTTTTTATAAAAAATATATTTCAAATAAAGAAAATATATTTTAATTTTTCTTTTTACTTTATTACGTATCTAAATAGTTGTGGAAATATGATAAAATTTGTAAATTTCTACTTTTGTAACTTACCCTTAACTTCATTTTCAAGGGAAAATGAGAGTTACCATTTTGTTTGGAATGTTAAATAATAGAAGGATACAAAATTTAATCAAAATCGTTGGAATGTATTTGGAGAAAACAGATCTTTTTCTCTTTTCCCCTTCAGTAAACTACCCTTGATTTTAGGGTTGGATATTTAATTTCAATAAACCCTTGGGGGAAACTTATTAAAACCCTAGATACCAAGTTTTAGCCCTATTGGTAATATGGTTTCGGCTCTAGACATAGATACAGAAGCACAGCCAGACGGCATCAAGAAAACTACTTTTTCTGTTTCATGGTGTCATGAAACGTCCGACATTTATCAAAAATTCTTAAGTTAGATTTTTTTTACAATCACAATATTTCTCTCTCTGAAAGTTTGAGAAAAAAAAAAAACATTATGAAGGTAGAATTTAGTTTTAGTTACAGATCTAGCAATCTCTGAATACAGTTTTCGACTAAATCAAATGTAGTCGAAAAGGTCAAATCTAATTTAATATTATAATACATTCTTTTATTGTTTATAGTTTTAGTAGACAGAATTATTGAAGGATATTTACCAAATTAGTACAATTTTTTATTTTAGATATTTAAAGAGTACTTTATGAACCTACTGTTATATCAGCACATAAATTATAAAAATAAATTAAATCTAGAAAGGACACAATATCCAGCCCTTAGGGCCGTTACTTCATTAATTTGAATGGGAAAATCCACATTACACAACCGATAAATTTACCGGATATGCTGGAAATCGAACTGGGGATCGTTATCTCAGTGGGCAGACCCACTACCAACTGAGTTAAGGTGTCGGAGAGTTTTGAACCTACCGAGCACTTTATTTCTGTCCGACCTGTCTGCGAGTCTGTAGCTAACTTATCGGGGTGGTCATCATCTTTTTAAGTTAACAATTACACGGTTCAAAGCCCTCGACAGAGTCTATCGCAATACACAACTTGTATCACTCTAAGCCCACGCCGCCTTCTCGTTCAATCTTCGTTATCACCATGAACCGATAGCCCAACGCAATCTTGGAACTACACTTTCTCTCTTATCCTTAAGGCTTCACTGATCCGACCAATCAAGGCAAGGGTCGTGAGGTCAAGAAGAGGTTTAAATCCGCGTTCTATGCCACATTAGGCGCACGTGTTTGCTATTGTAAAATCTTGGTAGGAAAAACCTTTTAAGAAAAAAAACTATCTTTTTATTGTGGTCAACGGTGATAACATTTTTCTATACTATTCGTGTGGTTTTAAAGGTCTTGATAATATCAGCTATACACAGTAATAGCTGCAGTTAACTATTCTTGAAACCCGCCTCGGTGGCGTAGTTGGCTAACGCGCTAGTCCTGTTGAGCTCGACTGCCGAGGACGGGGAGATCGAGGTTAGAATCTCGGTCGGGTGAACTGGGGCTGGTTTTTCCTAAAGGGTTTTCCACTCTCCCTCCACGCAAATGCGGGTTCACTTCCTCTATTCAACCTTCCCAATTCCTAATCCATTAGCGTAATTAGTACTTAAGCGTATAACCCGAACGGGTAGTAAGACGCGGTGCTAAATAATAATAATATTAATAATAATAATAATAATAATAATAATAATAATAATAATAATAAAAACTATTCCGCAAGCATGAATACGTGAAAGTATAGTAAGATTTTGGTAGGAAGTACAGTAGAAGTTAGCTACTAATGTTACTAAACCAATTTTAATATGTTCATACATCGATTCATGCTATCTGCAGCTGTCATTTTTGATAGATATTATAAATACCTATGAAATAACACAAATAATAAAGTAAAATGTTGTAAGTGCACGCCGGAAGGTAATATGTTTTAATTTTCTTTGCTGTTCTTCAAACCAAAATCAGGGTATAAATATGTTAACTTTTTCTAGCTGTCTTCCCTTAAAAATTTAACTGTACTCGCATCACAGTAAGCGTCATGGTATTATTAATCGGAATTTTCTGTACTCTCCTAAATGACTAGTCTATACCCTGATTTTGGTTGGAAGAACGGTTAAGATTTTTTTTTTTTGCAGCCAACATTGATAAAATGTTACTATATTATTAGTATTATTTTATAGGTATTGATAATATCTATCAATGTGACAGCTGCAAATATTGTTCTCCCTACATGGAGCCTTAAAGCATCTTAGTACCTACAAATCTTATTGCTTTAAAAAAATAAATGTTGGGACACAATCGTATATAATCTCATAATCTATTTTAATTTTTGACATTTTCAAATATCAATTATCAGTCATCAAACATCCCTATATTTTCTTAGGAAAAACAAACATTATTTTTTTAAATCATAGTAAACACCATTAAAATATTAATTCAGAGCCAAATTTTTAAAGCATTCTTAAAGATCTACACATTTTCAAAAATGATTAATAAAAAACGCAAATTGTTATATAGTATTTGTTTACAGAAAAACAAACATACATTCCTATTTTTAGTCATTTTAAACAAAAATTCTTTAACCATTATTGAAAAATGCAAAATTTCAAAAAAAATCTGTGGTCAGTAAACTACCCTAAATTTGAGGGATGGACTAAAAAAAACTCCTCCAAGTTATTATGTAATATCTAAATATCAGGTTTGAATATACCTCATCAAACAGTTTTGACTACCGCCCCAGAAACTAACAGACATATGTGGATATACAAAATGGTAAAACCCACTTTTGTAGGTTTGGAGGTACAAACAACGTCAAGATTAAACATAATATCGGGGCCCATGTTCACTATAATACGTTCTATACATAAGGAAAAAAAACCTAAGTTGAGGATCACTTAATAGTTAATACCAAGTTGAACTCATGACATTAACAACCTAGGTTTTAACTGATAATCAACACTCAACTAATATCATTTTGGCCATTCGATTACCTTACAGTAATTTACCAAATTATTATAATTAGCTATAACTAAATAATAGTTTTTTTCAAAGTATAGTGCATCATTTGAACAAGCTTAACAAACAAAAAATAGAGAGCTGCTTCGGTGGCCGCATGGTATAAGGCGTCACTCTCGTGTTAGACTAGACTGCCGATGACAGGGAGATCTTGGCTCGAATCTTGGTCGGGCGTAGTGATAATGTTAAAAAAAAAAAATTTCACTCTCAATCCATGTAAATAAGGGTACACTTCCTCTAAATTCAACATTTCTCATCACTAACACACTGGAATAATTAGTACATATACGTGGTGCTAAAAAAAATGGACCCCCTGTCAAAATCTACCTCCCGTTTGACACGCATATCACGTCTAGCATGAATTCAGTACTAACAAGTAACAACACTGATGGGGTACAAATACACTCCAATTTTAATAGAACTTAGTAAGTGAACTTGCTAGATTTACTCTTACATAATATATATAGCAGGTTTTGTGATATGAAGCTGTCATTTTTGTTAGATAGTATAAATAGGCCTAACTATGAAAATAGCACTGGTAAAATGTTTTCAATGTTGCGTGAAAAATCTTTTTGCATTTTTTATATAAGACTTTTCTTGTGAACATTGGAGTAGATGGGGTGATGAGTTGGCACAATCTGACCTACTTTTCTCTGATAGGTCGCTATAAATAGATCTGGCCTCTGATTGGCTGCTATAATTAGACCTCCCCCCCTCCCTCCCCCCTCCACCCCCACCCCTCCGCTCTGATTACAAAATCTCCACCAGTTGATTACGAAATTTCCTCCCCTACACCCCCTCCCCTACACCCCCTCCCCTACAACCCTCCCCCCTACAACCCCCCCCCTTCCCCTACAACCCCCTCCCCTACACCACCATCCCCTACAACCCCACCACACGTTGAACATGTTGGTACTTGTGTGGGTCTTTTTTTTCTTAATTATTAATGATTGTTAATTAATTATTCATATATGGGTTATGGGGAAGGACATTGGAGTATATTTTATTTGGATGGTGAGCATACGTCTCTGCACGAACCTCTCGCTACGACTGTCCTGCGTAGAATGGAGAGTATCTTTGCTGGTCGGCCGCTTACCGGGTAGTGACCACTGCGCATCACGGTTGCGCACTTTCCCTCCCCCCTCTCCTCTCGCCTCAATCACCCGGTGACGTCATCGAGACCCGTCGCTGGATCGACAAAACGTGTTGAGACAAGAATTGAGGTCATTGACCTGGGCAAGGGGTTTTCCTGGTGTTGCAACATGACCTTGAATAATGTCCCCCACTCCCCCTATTTGGTAATGGGTTTTCCCTGATGACTGACGCCTGTTTGGCGGGTTGACAAGACAAGTTGAGACAAGAATAGATTGGGACCTCAAAACCTCGAGGTAATTGACCCTGTTCATGTTTGCAGTTGATTACGAAATTTCCCCCGCTGATTACGAAATCTCCTGCGTTGATTACGAAATTTCCTCCCCTTAACCCCGTCTCCTACAACCCCCTCCCCCCTACAGTCCCCGGACATTTTGGTTCTTGATGATTAATTATTGTTAATTGATGATTTCTAATTAATTATTGTTAATTGATGATTAATTATTAATTATCGGGATGGACTATGGAGTTTATTTATTTATTTGGGGAACATACATCTTGTTTATTTGGATGGGAAATGTAGCTCTCCCCCAGCGACGAAGCACTCGCAATGAATGGCTTATATTGAATGACAGGGTCTGCAGGGACTTCCCTTTCACTAGCGTAGAGCGCTACCTTGAATTACGAAATCACAAGGTCGGGGGAAATCCAACGCTGTGTCTTTCAAGCCCCCACCCCACCCCCTTTACCTTGTCAGTGTTTGGGGAAACCCAGGCGCGGTGTCATTCAACCCCCCACCCCACCCTTTACCTTGACTCTGCGAGTTTAAGGAAAGTACCGTTATCTAGCATTTATTTTTCAACAGCTGTCGCGTGAGGAAGTGCGCTAAGATTGATGAATGGTTACCCCCAGATACTCAATACATTTTAGCGTCCTAAATCCTTTGGCGAGATGCGTACCAGCATTTGCTCTGAGGTAGTATAGAAAATCCCCACCCGAGCGCGACCAAAAATAATTACGACAAGATTTGAACATCGAACCCCTGCGCTGTAAATAAAATCACCACACTTCACACGAGCGGGAGGGGGCCGCTATCCCCACCACAAAAGTCTACTAAAATTGATTGTTTGGTATCGACCGTCGACATGCGTGGATGTCTGTCACAGGTTGACCAGCTTTTTCTAGCCCAGGTAGAAAGTGTACCCGCATTTGTGTCTATCACTTTGTCAGCGGACGCCATAGACCATGCGATGCATTGTAACGGTAGATTGCTACCCATGGACCTAGTCTTTTTTGACAAAAACCACTTAAACAACAAATAAATTTAATGTCCGCTGAAATAATATATTCATAAGTAATAGCAAATACAATTTTAATGCTCGAACCGATAATACACACACTAACAAATTAGCCATTTAAACCGCAAGCCAAAATTATAGGAAGTGCACACACATTTTGTAAGGAGGGAGAATGGAAAACCTCCCTAAATACGTTCGAGGAATCTATAATATTTATTAGCGTTCTAAGGGAACTTTCTGCGGGATCAAACCCCTGCCTGTTTCTAAAATGATGTGATCCGTCGCCCCATGCCAAATAACCTTGTTGTGTTTCAGCTCACGCCATGAAAAGAATAAGGGATTCGGACCAGGGACTTTTGGCGCAACAAAAATAATTATCACACACGATAGAGTTTTGTCTCCTCGAGATTTTCATGTCATCTTTTATCGGAAAAGTAACTGTGAGAGCTTTAAATGAGCTGACAGCTATTTAGGACAATCATAGTGTCTCTTAAAGCTTGTCATGCTATCTCTTAGGCGGGCTGGAACTACCTGCCAGTTTGTAATATGCAAGAGTGAAATAAGTGCTGATTTGCAGGACAACAGCAAACTATATAGCTACTGAAATGTTATTTTCGACCAATGAGAAGGCGACACCTTTCATGTGGCACACATCTAGACAATCCATCATCAGAAACTATTATTAACTCTCAGAAAAGACCGCTTTTAAATTGATTGTATTTTTTTATTCTACTCAAGACAGTCAATATTTTCTTTAAAGTTACCCACCTAATAAATATTGAGAATTATTTTAAACTACTCAAAACATTTTAAATTTTGATTTTTATGGCATAATAGTAGTAGAATCTAGCTTCTAATATTTCAATGCAGCACGTTTATTTAAATATATAAATGTACTTATATTCGCCCCATACGAGCTGAACCTACTAGCTACAGACTATACTACCAGGGTTTTAGATCCACAGGTAGGTTTAACAGTCAACTGTTTCCATCATTCTATTGTTTTATTTTCTCATTATCACCTTCCCCCACAGTATTTTTGAAAAGCACCACGTCCCACTTCTTATTCAGGCTATACAAATATTTACTAACTACGCTAGTGAGCGAAAGATGAGGACGGATGAATTTAGAGGAAGTGTACTAGCATTTACGTGGATAGAGAATGTAAATCAATTTTTTTTATAAACTACCCTCAGCACACCTGACCAGGATTCGAACACCAAACTCCCTGTCATTGGCATAGGCACGAGAGTGATGTCTTAGACCATGCGACCACCATAGTAGGTAAGTATTTATTACAAATTAATCAATGAATCTTCCTAATTAAATGTGTGTATTTTATCCCTTTTCCGTGTGTGCGTGGCTATATTTTTTCGCATTTCTTTTCAAGTTTATTAAAGCTAATATATATGATTTGTGTTCAATACTTTCGGAGATTTTGTTTGGTTAAAATAGTCTTCCCCCTTAGTGCGAGCCTGACGTCTTGTACCCCGCGACCACCGGTCTATAAAATATTAGTGTAACTATGAGAGGGTGAAAAAACTTATTTGCGTGGAAGGAAAGTGGTAACCCATTTAGGGAAAAACCACCCTCAGTTCACCTGACCAAGATTCGAACATCGAACTCCCTCATCGAAGCGGGTATATATCACTATGCACTCTTTTTAGTGAGTTAACAATCTTTACGAGGCTGGCTCTTCAACCAACCCAAATATTACAAAAAATCGAAAGAAGAAGCAGAACCGCGAGTCCAGCTGGATTCGGATTTGGGAAGGTTGAATCCACATCTGTGTTTTAGGGGGAGTAAGGAAATTTTCCAGCGTTTACGTGGAGAGAGAGCGGGAAAACATTTAGTGAGAACTACCAACAGTACACCTCGGCGGGTATTCGAATCCCTAACACAGATTCGAACCCCGATATCTTTTGCCGGTTGCTTCATGTTCTTTAGTTACCAAACACAAGAGAAGAATAAGGTGTTTCAACCGTTCTGACCCTAAAATACGTTGTGACAGAAAGGCGCCGGCAATATACACGTGTCAGCTTTGCCGGAATAAAATATTAAAGAGCGCAGAAGTGAGCCCGCATTTGTATAGAGGGAGAGTGAAAAACAACCCCCCCAGGTCAAGACAGCACTCTCACAATATACTAAACTGCAGAGGGATTCGAATCCTGGTCCACTGGCTACCACACGCTAATGGATTGATAATTGGGAGGTTTGAGCCCGCCTTTGCATAGAGGGAGAGTTAAAAACACCCCACATGACACCTGACAATGGCTACAAGCGTGAGATAAAAGCTGATGTCGACCAGGTGAAATGTGTAACAGCATTTGCCATGCGTTTGTTGCCCTCTAAGGGACGTCACAGGGCGAGGTGTGTACCCACATTTGCGTGTCATTGACATTCGAACCCTACAACACCGCCCGTATGAGAGAGATAAAATAATAAAATTATTGCTGTTCCGTAATTTTTTTCAGGGCTGAAATGTGAAAACAGTCAAAGTTATTATTTATGCTTTCTCCTGCTAGATATCACCGATGGCGTTCGAACCCGGGACTTGTGGCGTTTGTCGACCATGCAGGGAATTTAACTCAGGACCCTTCGCAAAGTGTGTGTAATAAAATAAACTTGAACCCTAGGACAGCTACAAATACAGTCCAGGGCAGTTAATGTATCACTATGAACGGTTAAACCTACATTTTCAAGCATACAGGGAATCGAAATCAGGACCCCCTCGCAAAGTGTGTGTAATAAAATAAACTTGAACCCTAGGACAGCTACAAATACAGTCTAGGGCAGTTAATGTATCACTATGAAAGGTTAAACCCTCATTTTCACCCCATATCTGGAATCGAACTAGGGTCCATGGCTAGGCAAACAAACAAATTATCATGCGCGAAGAAAACGGCCTCGGTACACACGCACGACAGACAAGCGTGAGATAAGAGCTGATCTCGACTAGGTGAAATGTGTAACATGTTATGTCCAAAAGGTGAAAAATCAATTATTATTCTATAATAATATTTCTGTATGTGACCAATTAATAAGTACTATGATGTATTCATAAAAAATAAACACATAGTTTTGTTGATCACAATAACCAATCTGTAATTATAAACGTTAAACCAAATTGTTCTAATATGTTTAGCAAAATTTAAATTTTCAAAAATAAATTATTTGTAAATTACCCGAAATTATTTGGTATATGTGAAAAAAAGTATGTTATTCTTATAGATCATGAAAAAACTAATCCCTGATTTTTATTTTGAATTCAATTTTCCCGGTTAGTTAAAAAAAATTCAAACTTTCTATAAATTGTCGTAAGTAAACTACGCTTGAATTAATTTATTTTAGATAAATAAAGAAAATGTGTTATTGGTGATGTAAAAGAATTCCTCCGATACCAATTTTGAACCAGATCCCTCAAGCTATTTTTTAAATATTCAAATTAAAAAAAAAAAAGATATACAACTTAGTTTGTCATTTTTATGCCAAACACTCCATAAATACTATATATATATATATATATATCTTTACATTTTAAGCAAAATCATTCTAGATATTTTCAAAATAATTTGAATTTTTAAAAATCACCCTACAAAATCATAAGGCCAACAGGTAGCATTTAAGCTATAGTGGGATCGTGGTGAGAAAGTAGTTTCTGACACTTAAGAAAGTTACTTAAATTACTTTCATTCATATATTCATTCAGCAGCTGATAAAATCTGCAACTGTCACTTTTGACAAATCGTATTAATGATGAAAAAAATATAATAAAATTAACTTTTACGTAAATTCAATATCAAATATCTTTTAAGGCTCGAAACTATGTTGACATAATAAATAACGTTTACACCAAACAAATTAGCCACTTAAGTATCAAAGAAATTTAAAGTTCACAATTATATTTTGATGAAATAATATATAACTTTTACATAAATTCAATATCAAATATCGGTTAAGGCTCGAAACTATGTTGACATAATAAATAACATTTACGCAACGCAAATTAGCCACTTAAGCCTCAAGCCAAAGTTAGAGGAAGTGTGCCCACGTTTGCACGGATGGAGAATGGAAAGTCTATTAGAAAAACCTCCCTAAATACTCTCGACGCTGATGAAGGATTCTATAATATTGAGTACTATGGCGTGGATTTGTTTAGCTTACACTGAATATTTATTAAAACTTACACACAACATCACATCGTTCTACATGTCTAATACTTGTCACAAGAAAGAAGTAAGGCTGAATAAATTAGATTTACTAAGGGAATACATCTCAATATTCCAGAGTTGGAAGCGGAAAACGGTTTATGAAAATTTACCCCAATAAATAGCTTGCTGTGGGATCAAACCCCCGACTTCCCTATAACCTGTTTCTAAAATGGAAACTCAAGTGTAATTACCTAGTGATCTGGCACACATATTATTTCTAGACCACACGAGCTCGATGATATAATAACTAATATTAACGCAAAACAAATTAGCCACTTAAGCCTCAAGCCAAAATTAGAGGAAGTGTGCCCACATTTGCATAGATGGAGAGTGAAAAAAAACCAGCCCTATCGCAATATACTAAACTGCAGAGAGTTCGAATCCCGGTCCATTGACTCACACCTTCTTAGGTCAGTTAGGGGTCTCCGGCTCAAATGATTATATCTGACATAGGTTTGGTAACAACATAATTACTTTTATTTTGAAAATTACTCTAGTTGTACACAAAAAAACCCAATCCTCCCTAATTTATCACTATGAAAGGTTAAACCACCATTTTCAGCCATACTGTAAATTGAACCCTGGACACT
Organism: Timema podura; assembly: GCA_033556935.1. Classification (NCBI taxonomy): domain Eukaryota; kingdom Metazoa; phylum Arthropoda; class Insecta; order Phasmatodea; family Timematidae; genus Timema; species Timema podura. Next base: position 41,072,028 of record JAVRXN010000002.1, read on the forward strand.
TGGCTCCGTGAACAGACATGCTAACGCCTCACATCAAGTGACCTTTCACAAGTGTCTTCTTAGACGTCTTGACCAATGAAGTGAGACACTCGACAGAGATTAAATCAAAACTCTATTAACAGACAAATACCAGTCTCAAACGGCTCTTCAGAGAGAGAGAGAGAGAAAGAGAGGTATATCTACATTCTTTTACAAGCACTGCAACAAATTTGTCAGGGGTACAGTGGCACCAAACAATATCCAAGTTATTTTAACATCCGTCCAGGCTAGCCACATTGTATTTCTTGAATTTAAAGGAAATGTGATGTGAGTGTTTCTGACGTAAAAAAAAGATAAAACATTACATTTTGTGTTAGGAAACCAATTTTTTAGCACCGCGTGTTATTGACCGTCCAGGCTATATATAAATGTGATAATTAGTCTACTTAAAATGGTGTAGGAATGAGAAAGTACACATTTTAGTGATAATCTACCAGAATTTGCTTGGAAGGAGAGTAGGGAACCATTCGGAGAAAAAACTTCAAAACACAAATGGGGTTAGAACCTCAATCTCCTCCATTATTAACATAACTGTCTAACTCGAGAGTGACGCCTTACACTATTCGACCTCTGAAACGATTTTTCATCATGTTAATTTAATAATTATTAATGTATTAACTTATTTGCTTCCATAACACGATAGCCATTTATATTGGACGGGCTTTGCTTTTTTATAATATATAGAGTCACAAATGAATATTATTTACAAGTATATTTTTCCATTATTGTTTATTGGAGGTATTTAACGTGCACTGTATGCACCGACTGATTATAACAGTACACAACTTACAATCTAACTTAAATCTATGACATACAGAACACCCATTCCCCCCTACCGCAAATGAATCACTATGAAAGGGGGGAAACCCATATCCCCTAATGAATCAGTTTCAGGCCATTCAGGGAATCGAATCCAGGACCTCTTGATTAGTAGGCAAACACAATAACGACAGAGGTAAATTGTAGAACATTTAATTGTACATTTTTTCAGTGCTTATCCAATACTAGTTAGAACAAAGGTGAAATGAGACAGTTAATATTTGGAAAACCTTTTCGGCATGGTTTCACGCAACTCGGTGACCGTGTGGTCTAATGCGCTACTCACGCGGTAGACAAGACTACTGATGACAGGGAGATCGAAGTTCAAATACCAGTAGAGTGTACTGATGCCTGTTTTCAACTCTTCCTCCACGAAAATGCGGTTACTTTTCCTCTAAATATAACTTTCCAAATCTCTAAAATCATGATAATAATTAGTACAAATGTGTGTTAACTATTTGTTTGCGCAAATGACGACGCATTTATCAACGTAAAGACGTTGGAAGGAATTACCGTTCCAGCAGTCATTAGCGATGCTAAAAACTCCTTTGGATCTCAAGATATGTCATGATGTACATTAAAAAAGATAACTGGGTTCATACATTCTAAATGCGGGGTTCCAATTTGAACGGCCCCATTATGAAACACCAAGGGCCTTGTGAATTCCATCCTGTTTTTCAGAGGTCAAAGCTGCTTATTTACAAGACCATTTGTGACAGAAATATACCTGAATGTCAATGCACCTAAAGACGTTTGTGTGTGTGTGTGTGTGTGTGTGTGTGTGTGTGTGTGTGTGTGTGTGTGTGTGTGTGTGTGTGTGTGTGTGTGTGTGTGTGTGTGTGTAGCTTTTCTATATTTTCTACCTTCATTAGGTGTGTAAACCAATCATACAAATAGTAAGACGTGTTACCGGACACTTTTAAAAAAAATTAGGTGCCGTGGACTATATTTAATTTTAGAAGGCACTTCAAATGTTTTGCTAAATTTATTATATATAGATATTATTATAAACAAATGTAAATAACGGCGATGCTTTACCAGCTCGCTAACCTACCATTTTAGACATATGACTGCATTCGGTACCATTGATATCTTAGAAAGTGTCAGTTTAAAATGAAGCTCCTCTAATTTATGTACCAGAACACCTAGTATATTGAATCAATCAGATAATGTCCGATAATCGGTTATATTAACATTTTGAATCAAACTTGATTTTAGGACTAGATTAAGCAAATGTTATTCAATGCACATAGAATTTTATATACGGAATTTAAAAATGGTAGCTTTTATAACAGTCACAAATAGACATTCAACTAAAAAATTAAAATCAATGAGTCAGTTAGATAATGTTCTTAGTCGATTAGACCAAAATTTTGAATCAAGCTTGGTTTGGGAGTAGCCTAAGCAAATGTTATTCGATACACTTATATTTTTCGCAGGAATTAAAAAAATTGTAGCTTTTAGAACAGTCACAAATTTAACTCTGGCAAATAAACATCCAATTTAAAATTAAATCGGTCTCTTTTTTTTAAGCTATGTAACATAACGGTTTAATACACACAGAAGAGAATTGAAATACCTGATGTGGATGATGTTGCTGAATGTTCCATCGTCTTGATTAGTCAGTCGCTCCGTGGATAATTTTCACGTGAAGAAGACAGGGCTGCTCTAAAATCACCCCCTATATATATATATATGAACCAAAACCCCTTTCACCAGAGAGCCAACACCCCATACTTTCTAATTTAGATCAAAATAGAATCTTAACAATTACGAAAGGTTAGTTTCCATCCACGCTTATTATTTTAAATTGGCTCGAAGTTAGAAACTGTGAACGATAAATACTATAGCGTATTGTCTTTTTATATTCAAAATTAATCTATTATATATTAAGTGCCCGATAATAAATGCAGTCTGAAAAATAATTATATAATATACAGCCAATCTGCTTATGAGACATAAATTTATAGAGGAATAAGAGCATCACAGGGTACTACGGGTTAGATAAATAAATAAATGGTGACGGAAGAGACATGGGGGGTTCAAACTCCTATCGTGCGTGTGTACGGGGGGGCCAGTTTCCTCACTCCTCGACCGCGGTGGCATAAGAAGACACATTTCGTATTATACCGTCATACTGACGCGGGTACATTTCTCTCCCTTCTTATTCCACTCTACAAACTATGTATCTATGGATTTTCAGTTTCACGCATCGCCCCCGCGCAGTTAATGTAAGCATACGAGTGTTTCAGACTTGTAAAAAAGATAAAAAACTGTGTTAGGAAACCATGTTTTTTAAGCACCGCGTCTTACTAGCCGTTCGGGTTCGCTTGAGTACTATTTACTCTAATGGACTAGGAATTGTAAAGGATGCATTTTAGAAGTAATCTAACGGCGTTTGCTTGGAAGAGGGGGAGTAGGGAACCATTCGGAGAAAAACTTCAAAACCTCAATGGGATTCGAACCTCGATCTCCCACTGTCTTGTCTAACTCGAGAGTGACGCCTCGATCTCTGAAGCGAGTTTTTTATCATGTCAATTTAATATTTGGTAATGCATTAACTTATTTGCTTCTAGAACACGATAGCCATTTATATTGGATGGGGCTTTGCTTTTTTATAATATATATATATATATATAGAGTCACGAATGAATATCATTTACAAGTATATTTTTCCATTAAAATTTATCGAAGGTATTTAACGTGCACTGTATGCACCGACTGATTATATCAGTACACAGTTTACAATCTAGCTTAAATCTATAACATGCATGATACATTTTTCGGGCATTCCGGGATTCGAATCCAGGACCTCTTAGTAGGCAAACACACTACCGACGGAGCTAAAGTGCAGGTCTTACAACTATACATTTTTTTCAGTGCTTATCCAATACTAGAACAGAGGTGAACTGAGACAATTTTTTTGTCAGCATAATTTCATCAAACGCTGTGACCGCGTGGACTAATGCACCACTCTCGCGGTAGACAAGACAGAGGGAGATCAAAGTTCGAATCTCTGTTGAGTGTACTGATGCCTGTTTTCCACTCTTCCTCCACGCAAATCCGGTTACTTTCCAAATCTCTAAAATCATGAGAATAATTAACTGTTTGGATGCGCAAAATACGGTGCATTTATCAAGGTAAAGATGTTGGAAGGATAGCGGGGTTCACACATACCAAATTTGAGACTTGGGCGGGTGAATTCGCTCATTTTTTTTCAGAGGCCAAAGCCACTGACTTACAAGCCCATTTATGACGGAAATATACCTGAATGTCAATGCTCCTAAAGACCTGTGCGTTTCAGAAATACATGCTTGCAACGTACCATCCTTTAAGATCTAATCTCTACCACTTGTACAGAGTAAGAATGTTTCTCAACTACTTTAAGCGCACAGTCAAACTTAAGGTGAACGTACTGAACAGGAATCTCGCAGTTGCAGAAGATATTGTTATACTTTCCCAATTTTCACTCCGGCGCAAATGGGCATACCGTCTAAATGTCAGGCTCGCCTATTTCTTAGGGAGGGTTCATTGTCAGCCGAGATATATCGTCTAAATGCTAAATTTGCCGTTCTTTAACCGATGGAGCCTCTGAGGGAGTGTTTATTTTTTCCAGCCGCGCAAATGCGGTTACACATCACGCCCTGTGACGTAAGGAGGTAGGAGGGTTCAATCCCTACAAGTTTGACAAGTCCTATATTGTTCAAATACGGGCACACTTCTTCTAAATTCAAACTTACCAATTATCAATCCGTTAGCGTTATTAATACTTAAGGAGTTCGAGGTTCAAATCTCGGTCGGGTAAACAAGGGGGTGTTAACTCTCCCTCTATGCAAGTGCGGGCTCAAACCTCCCAATTATCAATCCATTAGCGTGTGCCAGCCAGTGGATCAGGATTCGAACTCCTTGCAACTTAGTATTTTGCGATAGTGCTGTCCTAGACCAGGCGATAGTTTGTCACTCTCCCTCTACGCAAATGCGGGCTCACTTCTGTGATCTTTAATATTTTATGTCGGCAAAGCTGTTACGTGTATATTGCCAGCGCCTTTCTGTCACAACGTATTTTAGGGAAAAGAATGGGATTGTTAATTAGAGGGCATGAAGCACACGGCGAAAGATATCGGGGTTCGAGTCCGTAGTGGGGGGATTTGAATACCTGCCGAGGTGTACTGTTGGCTAACGCGCTAGATTTCTTTTTTTTCACATATACCAAATAATTTCGGGTAATTTACAAATAATTTATTTTTGAAAATTTAAATTTTGCTAAACATATTAGAACAATTTGGTTTAACGTTTATAATTACAGATTGGTTATTGTGATCAACAAAACTATGTGTTTATTTTTTTATGAATACATCATAGTACTTATTAATTGGTCACATACAGAAATATTATTATAGAATAATAATTGATTTTTCACCTTTTGGACATAACATGTTACACATTTCACCTAGTCGAGATCAGCTCTTATCTCACGCTTGTCTGTCGTGCGTGTGTACCGAGGCCGTTTTCTTCGCGCATGATAATTTGTTTGTTTGCCTAGCCATGGACCCTAGTTCGATTCCAGATATGGGGTGAAAATGAGGGTTTAACCTTTCATAGTGATACATTAACTGCCCTAGACTGTATTTGTAGCTGTCCTAGGGTTCAAGTTTATTTTATTACACACACTTTGCGAGGGGGTCCTGATTTCGATTCCCTGTATGCTTGAAAATGTAGGTTTAACCGTTCATAGTGATACATTAACTGCCCTGGACTGTATTTGTAGCTGTCCTAGGGTTCAAGTTTATTTTATTACACACACTTTGCGAAGGGTCCTGAGTTAAATTCCCTGCATGGTCGACAAACGCCACAAGTCCCGGGTTCGAACGCCATCGGTGATATCTAGCAGGAGAAAGCATAAATAATAACTTTGACTGTTTTCACATTTCAGCCCTGAAAAAAATTACGGAACAGCAATAATTTTATTATTTTATCTCTCTCATACGGGCGGTGTTGTAGGGTTCGAATGTCAATGACACGCAAATGTGGGTACACACCTCGCCCTGTGACGTCCCTTAGAGGGCAACAAACGCATGGCAAATGCTGTTACACATTTCACCTGGTCGACATCAGCTTTTATCTCACGCTTGTAGCCATTGTCAGGTGTCATGTGGGGTGTTTTTAACTCTCCCTCTATGCAAAGGCGGGCTCAAACCTCCCAATTATCAATCCATTAGCGTGTGGTAGCCAGTGGACCAGGATTCGAATCCCTCTGCAGTTTAGTATATTGTGAGAGTGCTGTCTTGACCTGGGGGGGGTTGTTTTTCACTCTCCCTCTATACAAATGCGGGCTCACTTCTGCGCTCTTTAATATTTTATTCCGGCAAAGCTGACACGTGTATATTGCCGGCGCCTTTCTGTCACAACGTATTTTAGGGTCAGAACGGTTGAAACACCTTATTCTTCTCTTGTGTTTGGTAACTAAAGAACATGAAGCAACCGGCAAAAGATATCGGGGTTCGAATCTGTGTTAGGGATTCGAATACCCGCCGAGGTGTACTGTTGGTAGTTCTCACTAAATGTTTTCCCGCTCTCTCTCCACGTAAACGCTGGAAAATTTCCTTACTCCCCCCAAAACACAGATGTGGATTCAACCTTCCCAAATCCGAATCCAGCTGGACTCGCGGTTCTGCTTCTTCTTTCGATTTTTTGTAATATTTGGGTTGGTTGAAGAGCCAGCCTCGTAAAGATTGTTAACTCACTAAAAAGAGTGCATAGTGATATATACCCGCTTCGATGAGGGAGTTCGATGTTCGAATCTTGGTCAGGTGAACTGAGGGTGGTTTTTCCCTAAATGGGTTACCACTTTCCTTCCACGCAAATAAGTTTTTTCACCCTCTCATAGTTACACTAATATTTTATAGACCGGTGGTCGCGGGGTACAAGACGTCAGGCTCGCACTAAGGGGGAAGACTATTTTAACCAAACAAAATCTCCGAAAGTATTGAACACAAATCATATATATTAGCTTTAATAAACTTGAAAAGAAATGCGAAAAAATATAGCCACGCACACACGGAAAAGGGATAAAATACACACATTTAATTAGGAAGATTCATTGATTAATTTGTAATAAATACTTACCTACTATGGTGGTCGCATGGTCTAAGACATCACTCTCGTGCCTATGCCAATGACAGGGAGTTTGGTGTTCGAATCCTGGTCAGGTGTGCTGAGGGTAGTTTATAAAAAAAATTGATTTACATTCTCTATCCACGTAAATGCTAGTACACTTCCTCTAAATTCATCCGTCCTCATCTTTCGCTCACTAGCGTAGTTAGTAAATATTTGTATAGCCTGAATAAGAAGTGGGACGTGGTGCTTTTCAAAAATACTGTGGGGGAAGGTGATAATGAGAAAATAAAACAATAGAATGATGGAAACAGTTGACTGTTAAACCTACCTGTGGATCTAAAACCCTGGTAGTATAGTCTGTAGCTAGTAGGTTCAGCTCGTATGGGGCGAATATAAGTACATTTATATATTTAAATAAACGTGCTGCATTGAAATATTAGAAGCTAGATTCTACTACTATTATGCCATAAAAATCAAAATTTAAAATGTTTTGAGTAGTTTAAAATAATTCTCAATATTTATTAGGTGGGTAACTTTAAAGAAAATATTGACTGTCTTGAGTAGAATAAAAAAATACAATCAATTTAAAAGCGGTCTTTTCTGAGAGTTAATAATAGTTTCTGATGATGGATTGTCTAGATGTGTGCCACATGAAAGGTGTCGCCTTCTCATTGGTCGAAAAATAACATTTCAGTAGCTATATAGTTTGCTGTTGTCCTGCAAATCAGCACTTATTTCACTCTTGCATATTACAAACTGGCAGGTAGTTCCAGCCCGCCTAAGAGATAGCATGACAAGCTTTAAGAGACACTATGATTGTCCTAAATAGCTGTCAGCTCATTTAAAGCTCTCACAGTTACTTTTCCGATAAAAGATGACATGAAAATCTCGAGGAGACAAAACTCTATCGTGTGTGATAATTATTTTTGTTGCGCCAAAAGTCCCTGGTCCGAATCCCTTATTCTTTTCATGGCGTGAGCTGAAACACAACAAGGTTATTTGGCATGGGGCGACGGATCACATCATTTTAGAAACAGGCAGGGGTTTGATCCCGCAGAAAGTTCCCTTAGAACGCTAATAAATATTATAGATTCCTCGAACGTATTTAGGGAGGTTTTCCATTCTCCCTCCTTACAAAATGTGTGTGCACTTCCTATAATTTTGGCTTGCGGTTTAAATGGCTAATTTGTTAGTGTGTGTATTATCGGTTCGAGCATTAAAATTGTATTTGCTATTACTTATGAATATATTATTTCAGCGGACATTAAATTTATTTGTTGTTTAAGTGGTTTTTGTCAAAAAAGACTAGGTCCATGGGTAGCAATCTACCGTTACAATGCATCGCATGGTCTATGGCGTCCGCTGACAAAGTGATAGACACAAATGCGGGTACACTTTCTACCTGGGCTAGAAAAAGCTGGTCAACCTGTGACAGACATCCACGCATGTCGACGGTCGATACCAAACAATCAATTTTAGTAGACTTTTGTGGTGGGGATAGCGGCCCCCTCCCGCTCGTGTGAAGTGTGGTGATTTTATTTACAGCGCAGGGGTTCGATGTTCAAATCTTGTCGTAATTATTTTTGGTCGCGCTCGGGTGGGGATTTTCTATACTACCTCAGAGCAAATGCTGGTACGCATCTCGCCAAAGGATTTAGGACGCTAAAATGTATTGAGTATCTGGGGGTAACCATTCATCAATCTTAGCGCACTTCCTCACGCGACAGCTGTTGAAAAATAAATGCTAGATAACGGTACTTTCCTTAAACTCGCAGAGTCAAGGTAAAGGGTGGGGTGGGGGGTTGAATGACACCGCGCCTGGGTTTCCCCAAACACTGACAAGGTAAAGGGGGTGGGGTGGGGGCTTGAAAGACACAGCGTTGGATTTCCCCCGACCTTGTGATTTCGTAATTCAAGGTAGCGCTCTACGCTAGTGAAAGGGAAGTCCCTGCAGACCCTGTCATTCAATATAAGCCATTCATTGCGAGTGCTTCGTCGCTGGGGGAGAGCTACATTTCCCATCCAAATAAACAAGATGTATGTTCCCCAAATAAATAAATAAACTCCATAGTCCATCCCGATAATTAATAATTAATCATCAATTAACAATAATTAATTAGAAATCATCAATTAACAATAATTAATCATCAAGAACCAAAATGTCCGGGGACTGTAGGGGGAGGGGGTTGTAGGAGACGGGGTTAAGGGGAGGAAATTTCGTAATCAACGCAGGAGATTTCGTAATCAGCGGGGGAAATTTCGTAATCAACTGCAAACATGAACAGGGTCAATTACCTCGAGGTTTTGAGGTCCCAATCTATTCTTGTCTCAACTTGTCTTGTCAACCCGCCAAACAGGCGTCAGTCATCAGGGAAAACCCATTACCAAATAGGGGGAGTGGGGGACATTATTCAAGGTCATGTTGCAACACCAGGAAAACCCCTTGCCCAGGTCAATGACCTCAATTCTTGTCTCAACACGTTTTGTCGATCCAGCGACGGGTCTCGATGACGTCACCGGGTGATTGAGGCGAGAGGAGAGGGGGGAGGGAAAGTGCGCAACCGTGATGCGCAGTGGTCACTACCCGGTAAGCGGCCGACCAGCAAAGATACTCTCCATTCTACGCAGGACAGTCGTAGCGAAGAGGTTCGTGCAGAGACGTATGCTCATCATCCAAATAAAATATACTCCAATGTCCTTCCCCATAACCCATATATGAATAATTAATTAACAATCATTAATAATTAAGAAAAAAAAGACCCACACAAGTACCAACATGTTCAACGTGTGGTGGGGTTGTAGGGGATGGTGGTGTAGGGGAGGGGGTTGTAGGGGAAGGGGGGGGGGTTGTAGGGGGAGGGTTGTAGGGAGGGGGTGTAGGGGAGGGGGTGTAGGGGAGGAAATTTCGTAATCAACTGGTGGAGATTTTGTAATCAGAGCGGAGGGGTGGGGGTGGAGGGGGGAGGGAGGGGGGGAGGTCTAATTATAGCAGCCAATCAGAGGCCAGATCTATTTATAGCGACCTATCAGAGAAAAGTAGGTCAGATTGTGCCAACTCATCACCCCATCTACTCATTGGCATTTTAATTTATAATTAATCTTTTGAATGAGCTATTTTTAATCCAGGATCAATCAGTATGTTTAATATTGATAAGAAACTGATAAATTAAATCCTTCCGATCCATAATAAAAGAGGGTGAACAGGTGAAGTTTTAAAACTATAGCAACCTGCAGCTTTGGGCACGTGGACTACAATGTCAAATTGGTATAGCCCAGTTTTCTGATCACGGAAAGGTTGGGGTTAGAATCTTGGTCAGGTACAATAAGGATTTTTTTCTTACGTGGTTTCCCACTTTTCCTTGACGCAAATGCCAACACATTAGTTCAAAGTCCTACTTTTCTCATCACTACTTCATTAAAAGGGAAGAGATCCCGGTCGTGTAGTAAGACGTAATAAAAAATCTAAAAAATTAAAAATTAACAAGGGTACAGGTGTGAAATTGTTTTTGATCAAGGGTGGTCACAATATTGAAAAAATATCTAAGTAATATATTCATACCAAAACCTCAGATCTGTTTTCAAACAAGTCACTCTGTAGTTTAGTAATCTTTAAGGGAGTCTATATGGAAATAAAGATTTTATCAATAGGTATATTATTAAGTACTTCGGTCGTAGTTAAGGACTCTTTTAAGTCCGAAGAAACCTTGGGCTCTTATTTGTACCTGAAAGAGATAAGAAAATGTGGATGAATCCACAAGAAAACTGTACAGCGGTTATATTTTATGATGGGCAAGACTCGCTCTTACATTTTTATCTCTCGTGTCGGCGACGAAAAGAAATAAAAAAAAAACCCACTGCGAGGCTATAATAGCTTCATTTGTTCCTCGGTTATCCCGGAATGTTTTGTCCGAAAGCTCGGGTCTGTTGGAGGCGACTGTCTTATCATTCAGTTTATTTCTACTTTGTAATGCTGTCGTCGTTGAAGGGAAAGTTTTGCTTGGATTTGGACTTTCGAGCTTATCTCCATCATCTTGCGAACAAGCAAACAATCAAAGCCGCCTTGAGCTGTCTGTCTGTCCGGCTATCCCCTCCAACCCCTCCAAGTGGCACCATACTTCCGGCTCTCTGTTGTACAATCTCAACTGTCTTGGAAAGTCCACAGGCGACAATTACAACGGGAAGGAAGACACAAAAAAATATAAACAAAAAAAAGAGGGAAATAAAAAGTATTTAGTTTGACAATAGTGTTGAGTAGTAATAATATGATTCAATAAAATGATATACACAAAAAAATTAGGATTTGTTTGGTTAAGAAAATAAAACATTCTGTTTATAATATTTTATCAGATAATTAATTGACCAAAAACTTAGCGTTGAAGAGGTTTTGGATATTGATATAACAATTGATAAAACCTTAATTTGGAATATTAATTTCGTTTTGTCTCTTTTGTGTCAGCATTTCTTTGGATTTTTTTTCCCACCGCGTCTTAATACAAATTTTGGCTACACGCATATGCTAACTACGCTAATGGGATAGGGATGAGGAATATATCATTTTAGAGGAAATGTATCAACATTTGTGTGGAGGGAAGGTAGGAAACCATTTAGGAATAAACACCCTTATTATACTAGACCAGGATTCAAACCCCGATCTCCTACCGGCAATCTAGTCAAAAGAATGACGTGATATCCGCATATGTACACTATTAGGTTAGGGAAGAGGTAGGTAGAATTTATAGGAAATGCAGAGACATTTGCTTGGAAGAAGAATAGGAAATCATTCAAGGAAAACCACCCTCAGTACTCATGACTGGGATTCGAACCCAAACTTGCCTATTACCGGCGAACCAGACAAAATGAGGCTTACGCCTTACCACCATGCTTTACAATGCGGATTGATTTAACTAAGGTTAGAGGAATTATTTAAGGATGAGTTCAAAGGTAATGCACTATAAAAGTGTTTCCCAACTGGGGCGGTACCCCCCCTCCAGGGGTCTTTTGGTTTTCAATGGGTCGGTAAATTGTAAGGGGGTGGTAGAGGGGCATTTAAGTTTTTGTGTATAATACAGTAATAATTTCACGTTAGTAAAAACAGGCAAAAAACATTTTTATATTAAAATAAAATATATGTTTAATATAGTTTGAAATAATTAGGTAGGAATATACAATGTAACATGAAATTAAGGTCACTATTGCTGATTTCCGCATGCTTATTACATTTAGCGTTCGGGAGGCGGGGGTAAAGTGGCCAGCTCAAAATCCTAAGAAGTGGGCATTAGCTTTAAAAAAGGTTGGTGAATCAGTGACCCAGAATTCGCCTGAAGAGTATAGCTTACAAAAATACAACAAAAAAGTTGATCCTGAAGGAATTAAGTCACAACTCCATGACTCAAAAGTCAACTACAGTGTCGAGTGGCTGATGAGACTAGGTATGTGCTAACATGCTAAGGTATGAATGAGTAAAGAGGCCTGGGGCCTGCCCATTCTTGGCGAGAACACATTTTTCCACTTCAAAATTATTTTTTTGGATATTATTTTGAGACAACTGCTTATGTTATAATTATTAAGGGTTCAATGGTGTATAAATGTTTCTTAAACCCATTCAGGGCCACCTGGTTTAAGGCGTCACTCTCTCAAATGACTAGACTGCCGATGACGGGGAAATCGGGGTTCCAAGCCTGGTCGGGTTTACCTAGGGTGATTTATTCTAAATAGTTTTCCACACTCTCCATGTAAGCAAATGTGGGTATACTTCCTCTAAATCAAACCTTCCTAATCCCCAACTCACTAGCGTAATTAGTACATATGCGTATATCCTGAACAGGTAGTAATATGTGGTTCTGATTTCTTTAAATATTTTACAATATCAAGTAAAAGTTTATTCAATAAACTTATGCTAAGCACTGAACCATCGGATCCAACCAATATTATTTATTCCACTGAACTATTTTAAACTTATTTCATCATCAACACCAATTGTCCCCCAGTCATAAATTAAATGGTTCCTAAAATTAGTTAAATCGATGGAATTTTTCTTTTATAAACCTAGCTAAGCCATTTATTATACGACCAAAAAAAAAGAGTACCCCTCGCACAAAAGATCTTTTATAATTTTAATATAAAAGTATATTTCATGAGAACTTGTCAACACACGTCTTCAGCATGAGGACTAAAATGTAATTAAACATTTCTTTTCCCTGGTCTTATTTTCCTCGTTAAATTTTAAATTGCTAAGGGCAGACGGACAGACAGACGTCGCCTGAAATCTGCTACACGCTATGGTAAACAACTCATTTTCATCACGAAGCGTCTTGTAACACAATTTTTTTTCCGAGTCGTCGTAGGGTAGCAGTGAGAGCTTTTACAATATTATTTAAAGTACTTTTTAACACAATGACTATTAAAAACTTAATATTAGTGGGTAGGTATGAAGAAGGTGGTTTATAATTGGCATAAATAATGAAAGGAAAAATCCACAAGATATATCATACGTAAAAATTTATCCCTAAGTGCATTTGAACCAAGATTCAAACCTAGGCCTCCCCATCAGGAAACCAGTTTAACTTGGGTTTGACGCCTCAGACTATGTAACCACTAGTTAGGTCTTTTACAAGAATCCATATCTGCGTGGGGAAATTAAGGTAGTATTTCTTTTTTTTTAAATGTTATGTGAGTTTATTTGTTTAAAATTAAAGATATTTAACGTGTGCCTTCTTAAACAAAGGGCTATTAAAGCACGTGACTTTAAAATGTATCTGGCACACGTACGTACATTCAACATTGATATTAAATGTATAGTATGATACACTTGCATATATAATGCTAATTAGGATGAGCCCACATTCAAAAATTACGTTCTTACGGGCACCCCCTGGGTCAAACCTTTTTTACGCCGGACCCTTTAACAACACGATTCATAGACCTATTCTATATATCGGATAAAATAGAAATAATATACAATGGTTACAGAAACCTTGAGAAGAGAATAAATACATTCTGTCCATTCAAAAAGAGAATAACACATCTGTTTCAATATTTTAAAGTGCTCCATAAAAATAATGTTTGATTATAGCAGAGAAACTATTGATTTAAAAAAAAAATATCCCGACTAAAATATTTTTATCTTAATAGTGCTACAACTTAAAAGTTAATTCATGTCTCAAATAGTTTCGGAAATATGATCAAAATTGGAAATTTCCACTTTTCTAAAGTACCTTAAGGTCATTTTGATGGAAAATGAGAATTGTAATTTAGTTTTTAGTTTTAAACCATGCTTAGATAAAAAATGCAAGTGTATTTGGGGAAAATTGATTTTATCTCCTATTGCCTATACCCTAACTTTAGGTTAGATGTCCAACTTCAAAAGCTCCTTGGGGAGAGGTGGGGGACGGACGATGACATTATCAAGGCCCTAGATATTAAGTTTTATCCAGATCGGTAAAATAGTTTCGACTCTAGGCCACGATAAAGACAGATGGACAGACAAACGGCAGCAGGAAAACTTTTTTTTTTCGTTTCAGGGGGCCATGAAACGTCTACATTTATCAAAATCATGATTTGATTTATTAGACGATTTGAAGAGGAAAGAGAAAGTCAAAATGTAATCTTTAATCCCCAGCATTAAATATTATAACGTGTGCCAACTAGATTTTTTTTAATTTAGCAATATAGGTTTAGGAGAGAGTTTAAGAATATTTTCTACTACTATTTGAGTTTCATTTAAACTATTGTGACTGACACCTAAGCTAGGTTGGTAAAGCACCTATCTACTGAGTTTAGGGTCCCCGAGTTTGAATACCGGCACGGACCCAAAATTGTAACCTTTTTGAAACATGGTCTTCCTTTTACACAGTGAAGAATTTAATGGACCAGGTGTTGTGTTTTCAAGAGTTAAATTATTCTGTAAGTCATGTTGACAGTATTAGTTTCATAGGAAGCATGTTATTTGAAAAGTGAACACTCATGTTGTCAAAATGGCGTGAATAAAAATATTACAGTTACGCATATTTATATTCTTAGTAGCTAATTTAATTATAATGTAAAGATACATTATTCATTTAACCATAAGCAAATATAAGAAACTTTTGATAACTTTTAAATTAGTAAATCAAATAAAGCATATCATCAATACAAATTTTAGTGACTTTCACCCAATGTTGGTTTTTAAAGTAGTATTCATATAAAATCAGGATATAATTTATTTAATTAAGTAAGTGTACGTTAAAAACCATTAATTGAAATAAAATTAATGGTATGATACTATCACGCATGCTTTCTCATATATGGTTTGGAATTATTTTCATTAAAAAAATAAGCTATTGATAAACTACCCACAAACGAAATTACTCTCCAAAAACAAAGTGCTATTTATCTATTAAAACAGTCTCCAAATATATAGTTTGGACTAAATCGTTAAAGCCATTTTCGTAATAATCTTTGATTTTCAAAATTAAGAAACCAGTAAAATACCCTTCATTTTAGAACTATGACTAAACTCACGCTGACTATATAACTTTATTATAAAACCCTTTTAAAAAAAGAATCCGGTATGAATGAAACGTAATCGTGAGGTAGAAAAATTAAGGTACTTTCTCTATTTGAGAAGAGAAAATAACTAAAAACCCCGTGATGGGTTGGTGAATGACGTCAACTACCACTTGCGTCCAATCCGAATGATTTAAAAAAAAGTTCAATTCTCAATCTTGACGTTTGAACGTAAACCACAGGCTTAAAACCATGGTATTAGGGGATGGCTCGTAAGAACTTGGAGAAAACAGTGCACTAGTTGTCCAGTAATAACTACACCCCAGCCATTTAATAATCAATTACAGTAATTACCGTTGTATTTTTCAGTTGAATAAGGTTTTTTTGTGGAAGATTCATTAAAAAAAATAACGTACCAAAATAAATTAGAGCCTTATGGACCTAATATAACATTCAATTAAACATCGGGAATTAGGTGTAATTTAAAACGTTTTTTTTCTTAACTGAAGGAACTTTATACACTTAAGAATTCATTATCTTTCCTACTAGAAGGGAAAAAAGAATGTTTGGCATCTACTTGTGTATGTAAGGCATATTTTTAAGCTAACCAAATAGTTTGTTTTACAATTTTTTTTAACTATGTTAAAGTTTTTTTATATCCTCCCACAAAGAAGAAAAAAATAATAATGAAAGAAGAAAGGATACTAAACAGAACATTGTACATTACCACGAGAAATTAAAACTAATGTGGTTTTTACGAACCCGCATTTCCGTTGAGAAGTTTTCAACAGGCAACAAGCCCCATTTAGATTAGGTACAGGAGGGAAAAAAACCCAAAACAACACAACATAATTATGTCAAGTCTTCTACATCCCTAATTCTTTTTCATTATTGCGTCGAGTCTGGGTAGGTATTCCAAAAAGGGTTAGGAGCAATGGAAAGCGGAACGAAGTGGATTACTTAAGGGGTGGGGGTAGGGTAGAGCGAGGGAATGATCTAGCACCAGGGCTTTTGAGCAGAAGAGAAAATACAACACATTTTCTGGTTGAGTACGGTTGGTTTTTAATATTACTTGGGTATTGTTGAGCAAAGAGATGTTATAATTATTATAAAAAAAAAAGCTTAAGTCACAGTGTTTTAAATAACCTTCTCTCTTTCCTCTTAACATCCTCAATCTACGATGTTAAAAATGGCAATTCTAAATTAATAACAGACAGAAATAAAATATAAACAATCGTTTAATTGAATTTTTAAGAATTTAATACTAAACATTCCATTTTATTGACACAAAATGACCGAAAATTAAATTTAGTTTTCGGTACAGCTTAAGGATTTAACTAAAATTACATATTGATACACCTATGGTCGGGACAAGGATTGAGGATACAAGTAATAATCGATGTCTAATCACTCCACCATGTTGCACCTTTATCACTTATCTCTACACCCTGGATTATCTTGGATTAAATAAGGAATAATTTAAATACCATCTACTTCTAATTTAGCCCATTTATCACTGATCTGTACACTTAGGATTTTCTTGGATTACATAAGGAATAATTTAGTCTCATCTCCCCCTCATGTAGCCCCTCTGTCACTGATCTTTATGCCTTGGATATCTTGGATTATACAAGAAATAATCGACCTCTCATTTTCCCCCTCATGTTGCCACTTCCTCACGGATCTGTATACCTTGGTTGAGACAAGGACCTAGGAACCTTCCTCGAAGCATTCCTCATCTCTGATTGTCTCTAGAGCTCCACTCCATGAGCACAGTACAGTTCATTGTGGTCGGCTAATTTAATACTCGGGCCGAGTCGGAAGGGGTGGAGACGACAATACAATGACATACAAAGAGAGGGTTTATTAAGGTGGAGATTACATTTTAGCGGACGTGATGACGAATTCCTCGGTTATCAAGTTGTTATGTATAAATTAAAATAAAATTATAAGGTATCATGCAGATAATGATAAGGTATAATGCAGATAAAGGTGTCAGTCTAATATTGTATGGTTTGTCAGCCACAGGGAGGTGGAATCCTGGTAGGATGTAATGAGTTGGAGCTTTATAGATCGTTCCTTGCACCCACTCCAAATAAATGCGGGTACGCTTCCTCTAAAAACTACCCTTACTCATTTCTACTCCATTAGTAAGCCATAAATGGGTGAAGAGATCAATATTATTTAGTTTTAATTTTATATTTAGTGAAAAATTAGTGCAGTTAAGAATATATTTGTTTGCCTTAGATGCAAATATCACAGTGAATTTAAAAAAAATGCGTTTACGTATTAATTTTCTCCAATGGTTGTGGTAAAGGGCTACCACGCTACAAAATTCTAGCTAAAAGAAACACATTATTCAAGCGACATTATGATGATGTGATTGTGCAACTCCAAACAAATGGCACACGGGAAGGTAGGAGAACCATTATCATCCATCAATACGTGGAGTCACCCACCCCGGTGGCGTAGTTGGCTAACGCGCCAGTCGTGTTGAGCCAGACCACCAAGGACGGGGAGATCGAGGTTCGAATCTCGGTCGGGTGAACTGGGGGTGATTTTTCCTAAGTGGTTTTACACTCTGCCTCCACGCAATTGTGGGTTCACTTCCTCTAAATTCAACCTTCCCAATTCCTAATATATTAGTGTAATATTATCCGAACGGGTAGTAAGACGCGGTGCTAAAAACTAAAACAAAAAACCTAAAAAAAACGTGGAGTCCAATTTTAATAAGAACAATTAAAAATTACAAACTTAACTTATTTATGGTCAATATTGATAACATTTTAAAATAACATTAGTGTTATTTTATAGATATTTATAAAATATATCAATAGTTACATCTGCAAATCACATGAACTGATGTTTGAATACATGAAAGTATATCTAGTAACTTTTATGTCTTCCTATGGAAATTAGACTGTATCCATCAAATGACTTATTCAGGATCTCGTCTTGGTAACGTTCGGAAGTTCGATTCTCTAGCTAGTGCACCGGTGGTTAGAGTGGTCCCAGCGTGATTTATTGATGTCATTTATACACACTAGTATAAATACATCTCTAAGCTTTCCTCCTCATCCCTAATCCTTATGTCGTTAACCACACTGGTAGGCTGAATGTCAAGCTTTTTTTAGGGAAGTTTGCCGGTGACGTGGAGGTCAGGTATTGGGGTTTGCTTCTCCTTAACGTTTCCCACCCTCTCTTCACGCAAGTGCGAAAATATTTCCTCTTGTTCATCATACCCATTGTGTGATTAAACGCATATAGCCCGGAAGTATAGTGATAAGAGCGGAGAAAAAAAAAAAAAAAAAATAAAATTGTTATTAACCGTAATGTTAAGAATATTAACTACTAATAAGAAACAAAATCTCAATTCTTTTAAAGCGAATACCATCAATTTTATACGACGTAGTCGACCTTGGTGATCTTGGGGGTAGAGTACTCGCCCCAAGACTCAATATTCGTGGGTTCTAACCCAGTCGGTGTCAACTGATTTTCCTTGAGCGATAAAAATCTGTATCACAACTTCCTTCAGAGGATAAGTAAAGCCGTCGGTACCATATCGGTTGTAGACTATAAAATAACCCTGGAAGGAATGTGAAAATATCTTTCCCAGCAAAATTGGTAGCCCTTTCGCTCTCATCATAGAAATTCGCGTGTGTTGATACAGTCAATAGGTTTAAAAAGTGCACGTCAAGTACCTCAAAAAATAATATATCTATATATGACGTTTCAAGGCATGTTGTAAGTTAGTCGTCCTTTCAATTTCTTGAAAACAAAGTGAAACTTGACATTTGAGTAAGTTTGCCCATATATATATATATTCTCGAAGAACTACTTTAATTATGAGGGATGCGGAGGACAAAGCTCAGAGTTAATTCATCAGTAGAGGAGAGATGGGGGGGGGGTTGGATTCAGAGGGAAATGATAAGAACGAGTAGAAAATGGACGTGGCAGCGATTCCGAGCTTCAGTCCCATTAAGAATATTAAACACGATATTTTCTTGGTCTGAGGTTGCGTTAGTATATTCCTTAATATTAAACCTCACTCGCTCGGATATAAATACCATCACATCAATATCCTAGTCTGTATCTGCGAATTGAAACTAAAAGCAAGAATAAAATTGCAAGCATATACACACACACATACACTTGAGTGGACAATGGTCTGGACGTCACTTTCATGCTAGACTGGCCTGCTGATGACGGGGAGATTGGGGTTAAAATCCTGGTCGGGTCTACTGAGCGTGGCTTTTAAAGTGGTTTCCCATCCTCCTTTCACGCAAAATGTGGGTAGATTACATCTAAAATGCTTCCCTCCTCATACCTGCCCTATTATATTAATTATATATACGTATGGCCTTAATAGGTAGTTAAACGCGGTGATAAAAAAGTGATTGTTAAGAAAGTAAGCAGCCTGATTTCGTGGTTTAAGACGCCACTCTCGTGTTAGATAGAGTACCGATGACAGGGAGATTGGGTTCGAATCCCAGTCGGTGTATTGAGAGTGGTTTTCCAAAATAGTTTTCCATCTTCCTCAACGAAAATGTAGGTACACTTCTTTGAAATTAAACCTTCCTCATCCCTAGCTTATCAGCGTATGCTTATAACCTGAATATGTAGTAAAACGTGGTGCTAATAAAGTATAGTTAAAAAAGTACTCGCTATCAGTATTTAAAGTGTCTGGCCTAAGGAAATACACGAGGAGAGTGAGTCTTAAGGCTCTGCTGATTCTCCTAGTGAGCTGAGAGGATACCTAAATAAGCACACTAAAATTTAATTAGTTAGAATTCTTACAAATTAATTTATAGGTATTTAGGATGTAAAATGTACTGTATACTATCCTAAATTTAATTTGCTACTTTTAAAATAACCATGCTAAAATTTACCTTAATTTAATTGGCTAAAATTCTTACAAATTAATTTTTAAGTATTTAGGATGTAAAATGTACAATACATTATCAAAAATTTAATTCACTTCTTTTAAAATAAACATACTACAATTTATCTTAGTTTAATTGGTTAAAATTCTAATAAATTAATTATTTGAAGTACCTATTTAGGATGTAAAGTGTACCCTACGACGTTAATGGCAAACATATTTCTTCGCGGCCAACATTGATAATAGTTTACTATATTATTTGTGTTATTTCATAGGTATTGATAATATATATTAAAATTGATAGCTGAAGATAATATAATTTTATATATAAATATATTAAAATTGTTTTAGTAACTTTAGTAACTGCCAGATAATGTTCTTCCTACCAAAATCAAGGTATATCAGTGGTGACTCGTGACTGTACTAATAAATTGTTTCCTCCCCTTCATTATTAATTTAACTAATCACAGATACAATAGAGTAAACAAAGAATATATGTTTATTAGCTTTAGAGGGCTATTTGGATACTGAGGGGAAGGGAACAATTTTCTAGCCGCCAAAAACAATTATTCAAAAATTTATTACACTAATTTGTAAATATTTCCGTTTATTAATGAACGGTATAACATTTATAGCCTTTTGAATAGAAATTTCATGTATGTTCTCATATACCAAGAGTGCGAAATAGTTAAATATAAAAAAAAGGAGCGGATTTTTTTAACGAGAACAATCCAGTTGACACCGTTTCTCTCGAAGCTAGAGATCACGTAACCCGAAGTCGAAAAAGTAAGAAGTGGAATTGGGGGACGTGGGATGGTAAGAGAAGTGGGAAGAATAACTTGGAAGGAAGGGACAAGATAACTGTAGAGTGGAATAAGGTTTTGGACGTGGAACATTCTAAAGGGAATGGACTAGAGGGAACGAGAGAGGTCCCTTCTCCATGGCTACACTCAACTTCTTGGCTCTCTACCTTTTCTTCACACCCATTACAGTACACTCTCTACATCTCCCTGCGATGACATATCACGTTCTCTGATATAGATGACAGTTCGAAAATTTGACTCTTGGGGTCCTAACAGATTCTCCACTCACCAGTCTTGATAATACGCGCTTTCATTTCTTTCATGGCAAATTGATCTTCAGATTTTGGACATCTATTATGTAAATTGCGTATGTTAGGATTGACGAATAGTCTGGAGTTTTTTTTTTTGTTTTTTAAAGGATGAAAAAATACATTCCATGACACATATTGAAAAATAGTTTTATCGAAATGGTTCAAAGATTAAAAGCTTGTATCTTAGTTATCCCCTTTACTAAAGCTAGTTATATTGTAATTTGTTCTTATATCGTGTATTTTAATTGAATAAACATATAACAAGCCGATGACAAGCAGATCGGTGTTCGAATCTCAATCGGGTATAAAGAGGGAGATTTTTTTTTTCAAAATGGCTTTCCACCCTCAATCCATGCAAATAGATACAATAAATTTGTAGCTCATTTTGTGGAAAGATTAGCGTATAGTAGCCTGAAGAGGTAATAAAACGTGGTGCTAAGAAAACAAAACACATATAGTCTGTTTCGTTGGGCACACATATATTTTTTTCAATCGTGTCTCACTAATCGTTTGGGCTTTACGCATATATTATATTAATTATGCTATTGTGGACGGACGAAGAAGGTATAGTAGGAAAACATTTAGTAAAGTTCAATCTCACTGGACCCGGCCGGGATTGGTCTCCTCGTCACCGGCAAATCAGTCCAAGCGAGCTAGACAATTATACCATGTGCCCACCAGCGTGGATACACGATATTAATGTCCTGATAATCTAGCCAGGTTTTGCCACTGACGGGGAAGTTAAGATTCAAGTCCTGGCTGGGTCTATAAAAGGTGTTTTTTCCCCTGAATAGTTTACTACTCTCCCTCCACGCGAGTGCGGATAAAGATTCTATAAATCCTACGTTTCTCATCCCTACCCCATCAATGTAGCTAAACGAGGATAGCCCAAATGTTTATGATTTTGACATACAATAATAATAATAATAATAATAATAATAATAATAATAATGACACATGGGATCACATCGTCTAAGGCGTCATTCACGCAATATATTGTAATGCCAATGACTGGGAGATTTGGTTGAAATCCCGGTCAGGTGTACTGAGGTTATATTATCCTGGATGGTTTTCCAGTTTCCCTCCAAGCAAATGTCGAAACATTTCCGCTAAATTCAAACCTCCTCATCATTAACACATTAGTATTATTAGCATAGTCAAAAAAGGGTAGTGAGACTTTTGTCAAAAAACAGCAACATGGTGCTAAGCGTTATTATAAAAATAAAATAAAAACAACACAAGCAAAAGATCCCAAGGCAAATGCTTATATTAGAATAGCTTATTTCAACGAGGCTTATGTGCCTGGGGTGTGTTTACACTTATCTCCAAAATTGTGCCCCTTTAATAATATCTAGATACCCTCTTAGGTGTCCGCGTGGTCTAACGCGATACTCTCGTGTTGGACTAGACTGCCGAAGACGGGTAGATCGGGGTTGAATCCCAGTCGGGTGCACTGAGGGTGGGTTTTCCTAAATGGATTTCCATTCTCCTTCAGCGCAAATGCGGGTGTACTTACTCTCAAATAAACCTTCATAATCCCTAACCATTTAATGTAATTAGTTTATAGGCGTATAACCCGAACGGGTAGTAAGACGTGGTGCTAGAAATAATAATAAATAATATCTAGCTAATTTCTTTACTAAACAGCCCTAATGGGTAGTAATACGCGGTACTAAAAAAATCTTTACTGCAAATTATAATAATTAATACATGCTATATTCTATAAATATATATTAGATTGTTATTTGAGATTAATTACTTAAATTAGAAAAAGTATTTTGGAAAATGGAAAAATCAGCCAAAAGGTGGTCAGCTATGTAGATTTTAAAGTATTTTAATACCAATAAACTTTAAGAAAATACAAACATATAATTTAACTAAAAAGTTACTGGATCTACAAAACCTTTTTTTATTGCCGCGTCTTATTACCTGTTCAGGTTGTTTAACTATGTACTAATTACGGTTATGAGCTAGGGATGAGGATAATTGAATTTAGAGGAAGTGTACTGGCATTTGCATGGAGAGGGATGGAGTGGAAACCCATTTAAGAAAAACCACCTTCAGTACACCCGACCGAGATTGATCTCCCCGCCATCGGTAGTCTAGTCTTGTGATAGTGACGCCTTAGACCATGCGGCCACCTAAGTGGGTATCTCATATGTATATACGTCAATTCATGGGCAATGCAACTGCAGCTTTTTATAAATACTAACAAAATGATGAAAAAAACACTTATAAAATAGTAAAATTTTATCCATTTTGGCTATAAAAAATATTTTTGTAGCAACCAAACTTTTAGAGAAACGAACAGGTCTACCAACCTCCCTACCCCTTTTCACCAATCTCCATCGAATAACTGCGTACAGATTTTAGCTCAAAAATGAAACTACGCTTTTTTGGTAGAGATTCAACTTCTGTTTGAGTTGGTTCTAGCCGCGTGCTTGTTTGGACGTTAAAATAAAATACGCAGAAATTATACGAGTATTTCGGCCCACTGCTTTTGTGCAAACTAAAAAGTTGGTTCGTTTTATCATGCAATATAGTTTTAAGTTTTTTATTTCACCTCTATATTTGTTTTTGGTCATATATATATTTTGGATATTTGGTTTCCCCTACTTTATGTAGCTAGGTTCCATATTTAAAAACTAGGTTTATTTTTATCCAGTAGCGCACTCAGGGAAGGAGGTAATCAAAAAATTGGACACTACTATCAACCCACAAGATCGTAAATGGTTGTAATAAAAGCGCCAATGGAAATTAGGAAAACAGTAGAGTCAGGGAAATGCATGCCATTACTAGGTCAGTAACATTGTTGACATCACGCCTGTAAACTCAGAATAAACAAATAAATAATTTTACCGGTGGTTCTTTCTGGGTGTGAAACGTGGTCTCTTAACTTTCATGTTCAAAAACAAGGTGCGTATGAAGATATTTGGTCCTAAAAAGAATGAGGCTACTGGGGAGTAGAGGAGGTTTCATAATGATGAGGTGCATACCCTGTACTCATCACAATATATAATATTTAGCACCGCGTCTTACTACCCGTTCGGGTTATACGCTTAAGTACTAATTACGCTAATGGATTAGGAATTGGGAAGGTTGAATTCAGAGGAAGTGAACCCGCATTTGCGTTGAGGGAGAGTGGAAAACCATTTAGGGAAAACCACCCCCAGTTCACCCGACCGAGATTCGAACCTCGATCTCCCCGTCCTCGGCGGTCGAGCTCAACACGACTCGCTACTCATCACAAGACATTGTTAGGACAATAAAGTCTCGTAAATTACGGTGGGCGGGACATGCAGTGTGAATGAGATATTCTAGAACCTTGTTCAGAGTATTGACTGGCAAACCCAACGGGAAGAGACCATTGGGAAGACTTTAGACACAGATGAGAGGATAGCATTAGAATTTACCTGAAATAAATAGGGTGTAATGAGGTGGACTGGATATAACTAACTTGAGATAGGGGTAGGTGGAGTACTTTTGTAAGTGCGGCAATTAACTTTCGAGTTCCAAGTGCCATAGAGTATGAAAGTAAGTAAGTAATATATTAAGCACATTTATAATATACAGCAACAAAGATGTGTACTATGTAAGAGCTACATTTTAAGAAATTCAAAGGTGTAGTACTATACACATTAATAATTCCCCTAAAATTTCCAAATAGGAAAAAGTACACCACCAAAGTACAAAACTTTTATTATACAATTCTCAGACTTTTCTAGGTTTTATAGACAACATTTAAAATAAATTCCAAACCTAACCTTTTTACAGTTTTTCTTGATGAATGGGAATTTTTTCTATTATTACATTACTCCCAATTTTCAAAAATTCTTAAGCTTCAAATATCAACATTATTATAAGTTCGTGTCCTTTTTCTATTGTTCAATTAGGTATTATTTATGCCCCTTCCTATGAAGATATGTTATAAAACGAATTCTGTGAAACCATCTCATACTAAGACTGCTATATCTAGGCAATGCATTTTGTTAAAATCGAAAAACAAAATTTCTCATATTTATTTAAATGCTTAGGTGCAGATTAAGTCAAGTATTTAACTTCCCGGATTTTTCTTTATTTTTGATCAAATTCCCTTAACTTTTACTGACATCAAAGAATTCCCTGACTTTTCCAGGTTTTTGAGAGTTTTCCCTGTTTGTAGCCACCATGATCAATAATAGATTTCACCCATTTTGGTGGCCACGTGGTGCGCTATTCTCGTAATAGATTAAACTGCCGAGGATGGAGAGATTGAGGTTCGATCCCAGTCAGGTGCATTATGAGGGTTTTTACCCAATGGTTCTACATCCTCCCTCCACATAAATATGGGTGCACTTCCGCTAAATTAAACTTCCATAATCCCAAACAAATTAGTGTAATTAGTACATAGGCTTATAACCTAAAAGTGCAGTAAGAGGCGGTGCTAGAAAAAATAGCTTTTCTGAAATATAACCACTCTAAGTGTCTTGATGCCCAATTTTTTTTTAGCAAGTTGCCAAAGTCTTCCTTCACCTCTGAAAATACGTTTATTAATCACAACTTGTGAATGTGTGGAATTCCAGGCCTCCACCGTGGTTCGGATTCCACGTTAAACTGTAGGTCCTCCATTTCATCTCACAATCACCCTGCCATTACACATTAGCGTTAGTGCGTACAACCCAAACGGGTAGTAATACGCGGTGCTAAGAGTAATAATAATTTAGCAATCAAATTTACGTATTTGTATAGTTTGAGTAACAAGGAAACATGCAAATCAATTCCTTAGCCCCCAACCTTGCTATATACTCAACAACACTTCTAAAAACCTTCAAAATTTAATGAGAGTCAGTCTAAAGATAAAAAGTGGCAAAGCAGGCTAGAAAATTTAGAGAGAGGAGTTAAAAAAATATATAAATATAACCTACCTACACAAATATACACGTTCTCAGATGATCAATCATCTGTAGGAGAATCTAGTTGTTATCAAGGTTGAGATAAATAACAGTCGTCCCATGGGCGCGAGAGCAGGTGAGTTACAAGATGATTCGGTGATCACTATCAGTAGGTCACAGTAGATAATAGCTCCCTTTCCTGTAAAAATAACAGAACACATAATTTAGTATCCAATTTATAACATGTAGGACTCTGTTCAAATTTGAGTCTACTTAAAAGATTTTAATCAAAGGTTTAGGGAGATAAAAAGAAAGTATTTTTTTATAGGAGGTACTTGCTAAGAGGATTTAAAATCACTTTGGAAATATCCTCTATAGTGCACCTGGCTAGGATTCAATCCTTAGCCTTTCCTCTCAATAGTGACCAATTGTTTTGAGAGTCTTAGTGCCTTACAGCAGGATTATTCAATCTTGTTTGATCGCGTACCCCCAGATATAATTTATCTTCAACTTTGTACCTCCAAATTTGTTTGTGTAGTTAAGGTTAGATATATTCTATAATATAGATATAAACTAAAAGTGGAGCTCCGAAATCGCATGTCCTTAACGTCTGGGTCTCTTGTTGCTTAGACTTAACACTTACCGAGATTATTCAATGTTTATCATGAAATTATATATATATATATATATATAGGTGGCTGGGTGGTCTAAGGCTGTGGTGTTCCTTGAGGAAAGTGAATACATCTTTAGGGGGTACTTTTATATATAAATCTTATATATAAGTATATATAAAACATATAAAAGTGTATGAAGTATATATAAAACTTATATATATATATATACATTAAAGTACCCCTTAAATATTTCTTCGCTTACCTCAAGGAACACCATAGCCTGGACCACTCAGCCACCAGTGGGTCCAGTGTCATAGGAAAGGTCATTTTAGCCCATCCGAAACGTCACTTATCGTAAAGAAGAGGTGAGTAACTATCACGCTTGATTGAACCGGGAGTCAGTGGTTTAAGCTCCAAACACAGGTGAAGAATACACCTCTCTCTCTCTTTAAATACTCGGAGAAAAGAACTAAATTATATAATACCTGATAAAATCGTCCATTTCCTTCATACAAGCTCCCGTAAAAACCAATATATACATTTTCTCTAAATACAGAAGTGGACAACCGCATGTGCGGTGAGGAGGAAGGTACTGTAGAATATTCCCCAAAGCTTTTTTCCCCTTCTAAACACTATCACGTTTCCAGCCGAGGACCCGAAGGGAGAAAATGCAAAGATGATGTATAGGTGTTTATTTTATTTAGTCCTTATATGAGAAAGAATGTTTTTTTTTTTTAGAAAGAAGAAGGGATCAAAGAAAATAGTGGACAGTGAGAAAATTATGAGCTACGACTCAGAACACGAACGAAGTGAACAGGTTTATATATATCTATTTAACTTTATGCTTTAAAAAATAGGTAGCCTACCTATCTTGGTATTATCAATATATATGGGTTTTTCTTAAGGATAAAACTAAACGCGTATATTACAACACTTCAAAACTATCATTCATATCCAAAATAAAATAAATGGTACGGAATTCCGCACGGACTTTCTCGCTATATTAATTAAAAATGGAGATATTTATTCAAAGCTCGTAATATATGTGAAAAGAAATAATATACACTACCAAACCAAACCATAAATTGCTCTATATTTATGTAAACAAATTCTTAGAATCCCGGTTTTAAATTTTATAACTTTATTTTTAAAGAATTAATGTCCTCATTTGTATATCTGTAACAGTAGAACAGACCAATATTGGGTCCACAAGGGTCAACACTTCGTATTAAAATGTCAACTTCCGGTTAAAATTTTTGACATTTTATTAGGTGTTGTGCATCTTCATGTCATCGCATTGCTATTAAATTCCTCATTTATAAATTTTTGACTAATAAAAAATGTAAATATTGACTATTGAGTCTAAAATGAAGGAGATAGATCATTGTTGTACAAACATTTCTCCTAAGAGGTTTAAGGGAAAATAACAAACTTTTGAGAGACTTACTCATATTGAATTACTTAATGACATTGTAGAATTATTGCGTTAAAACTTAAGTAGTATCTCTTTACAACTAACGATCCCAAAATTGTATCAATATATTTGCCAATCTCTCAGAGACTGTTGGTTTTATACAAATATATTTCATATAAAAGTTTTTTATTTTTAGTAGTGCAATTTTGCAATGATTAGTTATTTAGTATCTAAAATAGTTGCGGAGATACGGAAAGTTCAGCTTCTGTTAAGTACCCTAGCAGTCAGTTCCATGAGAAAATGAGAATATCCAGTTTTAATTTATAATCTTAATCAATGCCTAGGTACGAATTTTAATCAAAATCCATAGAAGCGATTTTGAGAAAATCGATTTGCTCTCGTTTCACCCTTTATTAAACTACTCCTAATTTTAAATTTAAATAAATACACAGACAGACAGCATTGCAAAAAACACTTTTTAGCGTTCGGGGGGTCATGAGACATCGACATCCATCAACATTTCAGGTTAGATTTTTTTTTACGGTCGCAATACTTTACCTTTAGTGTTTGAAAAGTTAAAAAATATAAATATTTTTGTATAGCTTGAAAGTTATTGGTTTTATAAAAATAGGCTTCGAATAAAATATCTGTAATATAAATAGATCTACATATTTATAATGATAAGTAATTTCATATCTCAAATAGTTTCGGAGATATGTTAAAAAATGAAAATTTACGCATCATACCGGAGCCCTTAAATTCATTTTGTCGAAATATTGAGAGTAGCCATATTGTTTGTAATATTTATAAAGGTTTATAAATGAAATTTAATCAAAATCATTGGAGCCGATTTTGAGAAAATCGACTTTTTCTTCTTTCATCCTTCAGTAAACTACCCTTAATTTTAGGGTTAGATATACAATTCCAAAAATTCCTTGGGGCAACCCTATGGAAACCCTAGATACCAAGTTTTAGCCTGATCGGTAAAATAGTTTAGGCTCTAGTTGGAGATACAGACAGACGGATGGAAACTCAAAAACAACTTTTTCGGATTCGGGGGGTCACGAAACGTCGAGATTCATCAACATCTCAAGTTCAATTTTTTTTTTTACGATCACAATACTGTCTCTATCTGCAAGATGGGGATAAAGTAAAAACCACTACCGTGACAGCAATAAATGTCAAGCCATGAATAAAATAAAGCATTAAAAATAAATCATAACATTTAAATACAGTGATAGTATAATTTGGTTAAATTTTCAAACCAACCTACTATGCATATCTCTACAAAAATTGCATAACTTCAATAAATTTAAATTACTCCAATTTGAGCTACTATAATATCCTTGAAAATAAGTGACTTACCAAAAGAGATGAATTCAATTCTTAAGTACTATCGAAGAAGCGAAAAGAAAATCTTTAAAAATTTAAATTTTTGCTATAAACTACAAAATAAATAAAAAAATTTTTGTAGAATTTTTTTTTTTCAATGTTTTTTAAGTGAAACGTAAACACTTTAAACTTATATGGGCTATAGATCAAGACTTTTGGATTAAAATTCTGAAATCAATTTGAGGTAATAAATCCAATTTTATACATATTGTATTTTAAAAGAAGTTATCAGAGTAATCAAGAGCTTATCCACCCCAGAAATGTGATTTTAAGAGATGCAGCCAGGCAGTATATAAATAAATAATTCCTTTCTTCAAATTTATTTTTATAAACTTACTTATAAATTAAATGTAGTAATTATTTTAACACAAGACTAAATTATTTGACTCTTGAGAACCAAACATTATTTAGACCAAATACATTAAATGAAAATATATGTTCTAGTCTTTTTATCAAATAATGTATAAAACTTCCTTTCAACACTAGATCTTTTAATTACTTTCATTAATGAATAGGGGTGATGAATATTTTTTTCTTTAGAAAGTGCATTGCATTAGCGTAGAGAAGGAATAATGTAAACCTGCTAAGTCTAATTAAATTATATACATCTTTTACTAAAAATTAACTTGAATGTCAAGACTATTAAACATGACACACCTTAGAATTCTATAAATATAAATTATATTTTTCCTTTGTTATTAATATACACATTTTACCGCCATCCCCTTTTTCCCCCACTATGCATTACCCCCAATTCGCTCATGATAAAAAAAAAGCATGACAGCTAATTACACCATAGAATAAGCTATTAGGTCGTCATCGTTTCATCACCCAATGCGAACCCTATTTCTAATCAAGAGGGACGCCATTTCAATGACGACTTTTTAATGAACTCCGCATTACAGTAGTAACGAGCTTTGATGGGTAATACTCCGCGCCGCATCAGAAACTATTATCCAAGTGAGCGCTTGGTGAAAATATAAACAAGATTATGATCAATAACGAACCTTCAATGCTACTTGTTTTGTTACTTGAATTTTGTTTTGTTAATGAACAGTGTGGTTTGGCGTCTAATTAATGGAGAACGAGATTCGTTAAATAATAGTCTATCTTTGGTCATTAACTAGTTTCTGTAAAACAATATCTTTAATTGAACGTCGCCAAAATTTCACTAACTGAAAAAGTGGTTAATGTCAACCAAGATAGAGTGGATCGATTTAAAATTAAAATGGTTTATAAAATGCAATGAGAGATTGTTTCAAAGAGGCACTCACGATAAAGGAGGCCTCTACCGAAGCGCTGAGATGCGTTGTAGACTTACTGTACATAAATATCCTGCATTATACTTTTTATTATTTAAGAATATGATTCCCACCAAAATGAGGATAAAGTGTATTTCTATGTCCTTACAGAATATAAAACCCTATATTTTAAGTTTTGTAATTTAAAAACAAAAGAATCAAAAGGGAAAATTATCTTATTTTTAACGACGTTTCAGAGGAAATTTGGATTTCTTCCACCAAAGCAAATGGTTTTTAACAAATATCTCACAAAAGGAGGATCCCAGATTCACAAATCAATACCTATTTTCATATATATATATAAATAGGGTACATCTATATAAATAAATAAACTTTACTAAATCTGATCTATAAAGAAGTAAGTTTTGTTAATAGGCTTATCATTAAAAAGTCTTTTATAGGTTTTACATAATAAAGTAGAGTGGACGTAGCTTCACATTTGCATGCAAGGACAATCAATGTCAAAAAGATAAATCGTCACTGCCCAGCGTAGAGCGCATTCTCAAAGATAATAGTAAATAAATGGTACGGAGCACCGCACAGACTTTCTCTCTCTTTCTATAAACTCGTAAGATTTCTGAACGGAATAATGTACATTGTATCATCTCCACTCCTCATAAGAACATGCATAAAATAATATACAATGATATGTAATCAATGAGAAAAGAGGCGCATCTTTGTCCACCTAAGAGCATTTCAAACAGTTTAATGTCTTCCACAAGGGTCAACACTTCGTATTAAAATTTCGATTTCTGGTTAAAATTTTAACATTTTAAAAGATGTTGCAGATCTTCAAGTCATCGCATTGATATTTAATTATTCATTTATACATTTTGACCAATAAAAAATATAAATATTGACTATTGAGTCTAAAATGGAGATAGATCATTGCTATGCAAACATTTCTCCTAAGAGATTTAAGGAAAAATAACATACTTTTTTAGATACTTATATTTAATTACTCTATGGCATTGGAGTATTATTGCGTTAAGACTTAAGTAGTATATGTTTACAACTAAAGCTCACCAAATTGTATTAATATATTTGCAAATATCTCAGAAACTGCTGTTTTTATAAAATATATGTCAAATAAAAGTTTTTTATTTCTAATAGTCCTACAATTTTGCAATGATAAGTTGTTTAGTTTCTCCAATAGTTGTGGAGATACGGAAATTAACGCTTCTGTAATGTACCCTAAAAATCATTTTCATAGGAAAATGAAAATAGCCAGTTTATTTATAATCTTAATCAACGCCTAGATACGAATTTTAATCAAAATCGTTTAAGCAGATTTTGAGAAAACCAATTTTTTCTCTTTTCGTCCTTCAGTAAACTACCCTTAATTTTAAGTTTTTATAGATACACAGACAGACGGCATTGCAAAGACTATTTTTTAGGGTTCGGGGGTCATGAGACGTCGACATCCATCAACATTTCAGGTTAGTTTTTTTTTTACGGTCGCAATACTTAAACTTTAATGGCCAAAAAGTTAAAAAAATTCATATAATTGCGTATATATTGAAAGTTATTGATTTTATAAAAATATGTTTCTGATAAAATATCTGTATTATAAATATATATACATATTTGTAATGCTAAGTAATTTCATATCTCAAATAGTTTCGGAGCTATTTAAAAAAATGTTAATTTACGCATCAGACCGGAGCCCTTAAAGCCATTTTGCCGAAATATTGAGGGTAGCCATTTTGTTTGGAATATTTATTAATGTTTATAAATGAAATTTAATCAAAATCGTTTGAGCCGATTTTGAGAAAATCGACTTTTTCTCTTTTTGCCATTCAGTAAACTACCCTTAATTTTAAGTTTTAATAGACACACAGACAGACGGCATTGCAAAGACTATTTTTAAGGGTTCGGGGGGTCATGAGACGTCGACATCCATCAACATTTCAGGTTAGTTTTTCTTACGGTCGCAATACTTAAGCTTTAATGCCCAAAAAGTTAAAAATATATATATAATTGCGTATATATTGAAAGTTATTGATTTTATAAAAATATGTTTCGAATAAAATATTTGTATTATAAATATATATACATATTTGTATTATAAATATATATACATATTTGTAATGCTAAGTAATTTCATATCTCAAATAGTTTCGGAGCTATTATAAAAAATGTTAATTTACGCATCAGACCGGAGCCCTTAAAACGATTTTGCCGAAATATTGAGAGTAGCTATTTTGTTTGGAATATTTATTTATGTTCATAAATGAAATTTAATCAAAATCGTTAGAGCCGATTTTGAGAAAATCGACTTTTTCTCTTTTTCCCTTCAGTAAACTACCCTTAATTTTAAGTTTTAATAGACACACAGACAGACGGCATTGCAAAGACTATTTTTAAGGGTTCGGGGGGTCATGAGACGTCGACATCCATCAACATTTCAGGTTAGTTTTTCTTACGGTCGCAATACTTAAGCTTTAATGCCCAAAAAGTTAAAAATATATATATAATGGCGTAT
Source organism: Timema podura (assembly GCA_033556935.1). Classification (NCBI taxonomy): domain Eukaryota; kingdom Metazoa; phylum Arthropoda; class Insecta; order Phasmatodea; family Timematidae; genus Timema; species Timema podura. The sequence goes on from JAVRXN010000002.1 coordinate 41,105,560, forward strand.
ATATTGAAAGTTATTGATTTTATAAAAATATGTTTCGAATAAAATATTTGTATTATAAATATATATACATATTTGTAATGCTAAGTAATTTCATATCTCAAATAGTTTCGGAGCTATTATAAAAAATGTTAATTTACGCAACTGACCGGAGCCCTTAAAACGATTTTGCCGAAATATTGAGAGTAGCCATTTTGTTTGGAATATTTATTTATGTTCATAAATGAAATTTAATCAAAATCGTTAGAGCCGATTTTGAGAAAATCGACTTTTTCTGTTTTTTCCCTTCAGTAAACTACCCTTAATTTTAGGGGTAGATATCCAATTCCAAAAACCCCTCGGGGCAACCCTATGAAAACCCTAGATATCAAGTTTCAGCTCAATAGGTAAAATAGTTTAGGCTCTAGTTGGAGGTACAGACAGACAGACAGACAGACAGACGGAAATTCAAAAACAACTTTTTCGGATTCAGGAAGTCATGAAACGTCAAAATTCATCAAAATCTCGAGTTCGAATTTTTTGACGATCACAATACTTTCTCTACCTGTAAGATAGAGAGAAAGTAAAAAGAATAAGAAAAAGAGGCCAATAAAATTAATGTTTACTTCAAGACCTTACTAGCCTACAAGGAGGATAAAAAAACACTTCGTAACTTTTAAATTAGGTTGTTATTAAGCTCTAAATACACTTAATAGATACAAGACTACAAATAAACGGGCCATATATTTACCATGCATAATTAGGTAGGGAAAATGGAATACGCGGACGTATTTTAAACGGTATAAGCTAAAACCAGAAATACTATAACAATCAAGTGAACCGCGTTTCATAAAAAAATATAAAATTCTCGGTACTATTGAATAATTAGTAATATAAAATACGTTCAACGTCACTATATAAAAAGTAAAATATGATGATGTGTGCTGTAACTTTTCAAATAATTTGAAAATTATGTTATTTCTAATTAAGTGTGAAAAACGAATCTTCTTCTGAAATGCGCCCATTGATATACAAAAAATAATCACTTTGTCTAAACAACAAACAACACCTTAACTAATTAAGTTACCTGATGACATCAAAACTATTTTTGTCTAGGGATGTTGGCTATTCTGGCAATTCAGATCCTTATATGAGCATAGTTTGATTGGAAAGTATTAACATTACTTCAAGAGTTATTAGTCAGCTAAATTTATACAGATATTCAAGAAAGCTTGTGTTCTTTATTACACTAAAGGAACCTGAGAAATTCTTCACGTATCATTGATTCTCGATGTTTTATAATCTCAAATATATATTTTAAGATGAATCTAATAAAGACCCATATCGATTGGCACGCGGATTAAATGTTAGGATTATCTGGTCTTTCTTTTAGGGTGAAGTTAGAGAGTTTAAATACCGGCTGGGTGTGTTGAGGATATTTTTCTCCCCAATTTGGGTTTTCCACTCTCCCTCTAGGTAATTGCCAGAATATTTCCTCTAAATTGTAGCTACCTCATCTCATATTTATTAAATAATTAATGAATAGATCATTTAATGCAAAAAGTGCCTAATTTGAAAATTAAATAAATATATTTTAAGGTAAAGAAAAAGATTTTTTTTTAAATTAGCGTTTTATTTTTACTGTTTGAGCTTGAAAAAGTGAAAATAATGAGTCAATCTAAAAAGCAAATATGCTGAAGTACATAATTTAAGAAATGATGATAACAATTTCGAGTGCAAAACTTCACGCACAATTTTATAACCAGTTTGTTTCTTTTTTGCTCCCCCCTCTCCTCTTCCTTCACCCTTTTCTCTTGTTTTTATTGTTGTTAGCTTTCCTCACATTTTCCTACATAGCCCCCTCTATTTTTCTGAATAAGCGTCCTCTTTTCATCTTCCTTCTTCCAACAAAAAAAAATCCCTAAGGAGGAAGAAGCAAAGGCATTAAATTAACTTAAAAAGGTTCTGTTATATCGTAGCCATTTCAAATTAGAACACCCCTGCTCAGTATGACTTGCTCTTTTCTCAATTTTTTAAAAATCTACATGGCAAAAGAAAAAGAAATAAATTAATAAAACCAGGTTAGAGATTACAACTAAGGAACAGTAAGATTATGACAAGGAATTATAAATATGCGTGAGGAATGCAGTGATGAGATAAAATAGTGCAGAAATATGTTTTCATGATTAAAAATACTAATGGAACACGATCCAAATAAAACCTAAAATATCGAGTCTGACAAATAACATTAGCATATATATCTTTATTGTCTCTATTAATTTAAGGAATTATCATATGGTGTCATCAAAAAACTAATACTTTGAAAAGGGTTCGAGTTAAAGACTCAAAAACCTTTAAAATATATCAAATAAAAGCATTATAATTTATAATATTAAATATTAATAAAACACTTTTATTTTGTGTGAACGTAAAGTCAGTTTAAAAAATATGATCTTAAACTAAACATATTTACTTAAAAATCTATTTTAAATGAATAATTATATATTTTTCCAGCTAAATTAAACTGATTCCTGTGTTCCAGTGTATTTTTTAAACTATATTAAATTTTATTGAAATATATGTATTATATATATAATTTTACATATTTACATATACACACTGTAACAGCTATACCCTTAACCAAAGTTAATTTCCATCTTTGTATAATTATGTATCCCTAAGAAAATCAACATATACAATTTTTAGTCAATGATAAATGCAAGAAACTTGGGAAATGCTAAATATTAAGTTATGACCTATGATTAATCAAATTAGGTAAATATTAATCTATTTAAATTTTCATATAAAATACATTAAGCCCTTGAAAACTCTTTCAAACAAATTCTTATGAACAAACTAATTTGTTTAAAACCATTTCAATGAATATATTAATAACCCAAATTAAACATGGCTATTTATATGTTTTCTAAATTAAAATGTGAATATATATGATTGATTGTATTTCATATAAAACCCAATAATTACCAATATTACCTTATATTTATTGTTATATCTCACATAAAAGCAACAATTTTAACTATAATAAATTACATTTTGATAGGAAGGTACATTCTTCTCTTTATATTATTGCAAAGTGAAAAATGTAATCTTATAATACATTTGGGTACCTTTGTTATATAAGGTATATATTCCAAAAGAGCCAGATGATAAAGATAACCTATTTTGATGAATTTAAATAGCATCCAACTGAAGATAATATGCATATAAACCATTTGGTCTTGTCTTATGATAATTTCATACTACCATTAAGTTGATATAAAATATCTTATTAGTTAATCCTTCATAGTGACTACGTGTAAACTACGCGCAATTTTTTTAAACATATTTCTAAGAGATTTATGCACAACTTTGCATTTTAAAATCAAACAAATAACCACTATTACTAACCCAGTAAATATTATTAAATCGCCGCACAACCCTTGCATTGAAACGATCTAATTTTCTTGGAACCAAAAGTTTTTAGCTATGGTTTTATAAATTAATGGGCAGTAATTTTCGAAAAAGTTGGCGACGTACTCTCACATATAGCATGTGGATTTTGGTAAATTAGTGGGACGTTAAATTAATCGGTTTAATACCCACACAAGTCTCTAATATAATATTTGAAAATGTTACCGATTTTATTTTAACTGTGAGTCAAGATTGATATGTCCTGAAATAAAACTATATTAGTAGTTTAAATTTAGAGTTGAATAACAACAATATATTTAGTCGCAATGGGATTATACATAGTATACATTCAATGGGCCCAAGGAAGAGTTGAACCTTTGTTTAGTAATATATTTAGTCACAATGGGATTGTACATAGTATACATTCAATGGGCCCAAGAAGATCTGAACCTTTGTTTGTAATATATTTAGTCACAATGGGATTGTACATAGTAACATTCAATGGCCCAAGGAAGAGTTGAACCTTTGTTTATTATTTAGTCACAATGGGATTGTACTTAGTAGACATTCAATGGTCCCAAGGAAGAGTTTGAACCTTTGTTTATTATTAGTCACAATGGGATTGTACTTAGTATACATTCAATGGCCCAAGGAAGAGTTGAACCTTTGTTTTAATAATATATTTTAGTCACAATGGGATTGTACATAGTATACATTCAATGGGCCAAAGAAGATCTGAACCTTTGTTTGGTAATATATTTAGTTACAATGGGATTGTACATATATACATTCAATGGGCCCAAGGAAGAGTTGAACCTTTGTTTATTATTTAGTCACAATGGGATTGTACATAGTAGACATTCAATGGTCCCCAAGGAAGAGTTGAATCTTTGTTTAATAAGATATTCTAAAAATAGGGTAGTTAAATAAAAGAAGGCGTGTGGTCGCACGGGGTGGGGTGAGTTGGGGGACACTAGTAATTTCTTCTAACACCATCATTGATGGTTCTGGAAGTATTTATGTGATCTTGTTGAATTGAGGTGAAATGGGAGGCCCCCAATCGATGCGTTAGCTTGTATCACGGAAATAACAAATATTCGACACGGGATGGGTTTAAATATATAAATTATTATTATTAGCACCGCGTCTTACTACCCGTTCGGGTTATACGCACTAACGCTAATGGGATGGTAGGGTGATTGTGAGATGAAATGGAGGACCTAGTTACGTATATAACACGTGGAATTCCGACACCAGGTGTTTTTTTGGTAGGTCCTGGGCCTTTTCCTACCAATTCACTAAAGTTTGGTGAATTTAAAAACATCACGTACGCTTGTTAGAGGTGAAGGAAGGGTTTGGCAATCAGATAAATCTGTGCCAGGACCAAGGATTGAACCCCGGACCCCAACACAGAAGTCCCACACCTTACCCCTAGACCCCTGGTCACCTAATATATAAATTATATTTATGGAAATATAGGCCTCCACCTATTAAGGTACAGAATTAATACCTTCTAATGACCCACTGCGGGATAGTTAGTCTAGGGTCTGTAGTTTGATCACCACCAAGTACGCAAGTCGTTGAATTTGTCTAATTTAAGCTACTTATCTAATCTTTATGGATTTCAACGTGACTATCCAATCTTGTTACGCAAACAAAGTCACGTGATCTAAAAATAGATGTTTCAACCTGTCGGTATGCCAACTATACGGGACAAAGTTCCTCTCACCAATAGATGTCAACCATCTTCGGTAGCCACACGGCCTAAGCCGTCACCATCGCAATTAGCTCATGTTCAACGACACTTAAGCGCGGCCGCCTTATAAAGTATCGTTTCCTCGCGGTTTACGCGGGAGTTCTCCAAGTTGCCCGCCGGGAAACACGATAGTCGAGGTAAACTCAAAAGGTTACTCTGATGGATTTTACCAAGATCGCTTAGCCCGGACCATCTCATCGTTTCTTCTTCCAACTTCCGTCACTAAAATACTATTTTTTTTTACAAGCGCCTCTAGAACCACTCACCTGTGTTCTTACAAGAAAGGACTTGAAATAAATAAATGTGTTATTTTACCTAAATAATTATAGTAATATAATACTTAGCACCGCATCTTACTACCCATTCGGGCTGTAAGCTCTAAATAATTAATGGAGACTCAATATAAAAAATTAATCAGTATGTTTATTCGTCACAAATGTGACAATCTTACACGGTGTTTATTTTATGTACTAATTAGACTAGAGGGTTCGGGATGAGGAAGGTTGAATTTAGAGGAAGAGTATTCACATTGGCGTGGTGATAGATAGAGAGAGAGAGAGAGAGAGTGGAAAACCATTTTGTAAAAACCACCCTCATTATACCTGATCCGAGATTCGAACTCCAATCTCCCTGTCATCACCAGTATAGTCAAACACGATAGTGACGACCTAGACCATGTGGCCAACGAAGCAGATCCAATTATTATCAATAACAAATTTACTTTTCAAGAATAAAAAATATGATCAAATTTGATCTATTAACGAGTATTTTAGTTTATTAACTACATCAATAGACCAATATTGCTATCTAGGTAGTACAGAACTTGTGTATTAGATTGGAATCTGATTACAAACATTAACATAATGTTTATGTTTACGAATAAGTTTTTCTTGTAAGGATGATACAACCAAAATAAACCTGGATAAAGTTTTAAGTTTAAGACGGATACGCAGTTGATTTTTGGATTCGCTTGTAAATCTTATTGAAGAGGATCAATTGTATGTCAGATAGTTAACCTTAACCATTAGATAAACTATTAAAAAAATACTATTTTTTACTTTTTCATATAAAGAGCGTAAAAATTTACGACCTCAAGATTATAATGAAACTCTATGACTTATGTGCCCCCGAACCCAAAAAAGTGGATTTTACAATTATTCTGTCGGTACATATGTCTGTCTGTTCCTGGCCACATATATGAAACGGTTTGATATATATTGTTCAAACTTGAAATTTAGAGGTTATATGGTTATACCTTATTTTGACCCTAGGCCACAGACAAGGAAATCCTTGTCTGTGCCCTAGGCCTTAAATAATTTGGGCCTAATTTACTTATAAGTGAATTTTAGAAATTATAAATTTGTTGAAAATGGCTCTAATAATTTGGTTTAGAATTGATATATAGGGAGTATGACGTGATGTACTTTTTTTGTTGGAAAATTTATTTATAGGTAGTTTGATGATACACAATTTTTAAAAATTCGATTTTTTTTAAAGTGGTTGAAGTAGTTTAGTATAAAATCAATATCTAGGAGGTATTTGAATAGTAAATAAAATCTATACTTTTTTAGGTTCAAATTTTGACTAAGGGCAATTCGCTGATGATTGATTTTTTAAATTTTGAAATATTTTAAATAGGCTCCGACGATAATTTTATACATATCTTTCCAATTTAATTGAATAGTAGTTTACTAATGATTTTTTAAATTTGAAATCTTTTAAAAATATCTGAATGATTTATTGAAAATTTGGATCTGGAGATTATTTTACATGATTTATATTTTGCATTTTCGAAAATTTGAGATCCTTTAAAAATCATTTCAATAATTTTGTTTAATATTTATATATGAAGAGTATTTATTGTGGCTAACAATATATGTTTGTTTTTCTGAGAATTTATTGTTAGTTTAATTAAAACATATTTTTGAAAATGTTTTTCCAAACTATAATACACTACCCTATATTAAAAATTATATGCGACTGTGTCATTTAATTTAATGGTTACATCACCTAAAAATAATTAGAGTTTAACACTTTTAAATACTGATTTATGTTCATGTCACATTTTTAATTCCAGTAATCTGTCATTTTCAGTTAAGATAAATCCATTTTTTTTAAAATAATAATTGCTTCCATACAATTTTTATAGAGCCACATCTCTGATTTTTTTTCCCCAAATATTTAAACTTTCTCTTCAGAAGCTAAGAGGTTGATCGGCTGTTTTCTCTTTGCTCGAGAATGCATCAAAAAAAATAAAGCGTTTGGAATAAATTGACTAATTTAAAGAAATACGATAATTATATTATAAACGACTCATTCAAAAATATTTTAATACTTAAAATATTGGCTACTTTAGGTTACTAATATGTTTTAATTTCAATATCGTACCAACAAATTATATAGTTGCCAACTCTTGATGACAATATTAGTAAAACTACCTAATTTAAATAAATTATACTAAACGGGCTCTGTCGCTGTTTACGTTTACTGTTAATGATACAAGAATATCAGTTATCCATCTTACAAGATCTACTTTTCTTTTTACAGAAACAAGCAAGCAAAATATTAAGAACACAGCATATACTGTAGTAATTTATATAATTACAAAATCTGAAAATACACTTTTTTTATTCTTTTTTTTGGGTAAAGTTCATAACATTAGCCAAAATACTGTAAAATCGTAAAAGTAGTTATATTTTCGTATATATTAAGGCAACCACCTCAGTCAGCGAGAAAGTAGGCATATAAATCATTGTCAGGACATAATACTTAAAATACAATAGTCGTGTAGTTTCTGTATTCTTTCTAAGCTTATGTTCCCTTTCGACCCTCCCCTACAACAACCCTTTGTCATGTCAATAAGAAAGAGGGGAAATAAAATTATGAAACCTCTAATCTCAATGAATAAAATAACCAAGCTACTACATTTGTTTGTTGATTACGGTTATAGCTACATCTAAATATTATAAAAACCCTCCCGAGTCTAAGATGGCTTCGTTCTCTGATAGCTCGTGATCTTAATTGATCACATACTTGTATCTGACGATTTCCACACATCCATCACAGACTCTGCCTTAAAATATGAGTGAAGAATGACCCTGAGCATGAGACTACTCCTGGATAGTTCAGTGTAGCACTAAGCCAAAGCTTCCGGCTTCGATTTCCGTGTTCAGGTGTAATTTTTCAATTAAAATAAATATTTTTACATCTAAGTATAAAAGAAAGCTTACGGATGATTCTCAAATATATTAAAATTTTCTTTCGCATTTTTTCAATAAACCTAGTTTAATATCTACGCAAATATTCTTAAAAAGTCGTGTCACGTTTTCCCAAAATTTTGTTTCCATTAATAAAGCTCAAAATGTATGGTTGCTTAGTAAAATAAGTCGTATTGAAATATTTCGATTTTATTTTTGCGTGAACCATATTTTGAAATAACGCATCGTAGAATTAAATATTGCAATAGAGTCGAACATCTGCGTTGGCAATTTCTCTCTTACAGAGGTGGAACCCTTAAGGAAAATCTATGGAAGGAGGCAACTATACATTTCCTATATCCCCTAAGATGATACAAATTAAAATTTAAAGGACTTTTTACCAACTTTTGTAACTAAATAAGATCAAGAAGGCAAATAATTTATGATGTTTGTTTTCGAATACCCTAGATTTATTCACGTCATGTAAAGTAAAATACCATGTTTCACAACCATAGAAAACAACCGGTATAACTATTGTTTTGTATATTCTAAGTTTTATATTCCTTGAAAATAGGTGACATGTCAACAACCTAATTTTTATAACAGCATGTGTTTCCATCATGTATTATTTTCCTAATTTACAATCCTATATTGTTATTGCTAGTTAAAATTGTTACTAAATATTTAATTTCATTATCCCTGTCAAATGTTATGTTGTTTACAGTAATTTATAAATTATTGTCCACAATCGGTGTTCTCTGGGTGATCATACACTTAGTCTTTTCAGCGTTCACTTCTAAACCCATTTCCTTACGTGCCTCTAGTAAAATACTAATTTTTATTGTAGATTACAAATCAAAGTGGGATTAATTGACCATAGATTGAGTATTTTATTTTGCTCTCAATATTTCTGTTGTCGAAGCTTCATAATTGCCAAAACTGGCATTTTTAGAAGGGAAGTCAAAGCTAACATTTGTTTCAAAGCCATGTCTAAGTTCGCACATCCCTGCTGCTGCTGATGATAATAGTAATAATAATAGTATCAACGCTAAGGAGTTTAGCGTGCTCTAAATATCAGATACCTTTGAAATAACGATTCCTTAGCTGCATCGCAGAGTGACTTAGCTTTGTAATCTTCCTCATGCTCGCCTTCTATCCTCCAATTTTCCCTCCAACATTTCATCCCCCCCCCCCATTTACCCTCCCTTCCCCTTTTACAACGTATCTTTCCTCTCCACAAAGTCTTAGAGGTAATCTATGAGTATTGTTTTTCTTGAAGATACGACCCAAAATAAAGAAAAGATTTTCATGCTAGGAGTAGCTTTCTGATAACTTAAACTTTCTGACAGGTTCTATAATCTTCAGAAAGGCTAATATTTACTTTATTCCAACCAAACCATCCCACTCAAGACTTACTATCTCTTTGTGATAAAATATACACATTTAAAGGCATCTTTGATAACAGTTTTTTTAAATTATTCTAAATGATTTAGGTTAAATTTGTATGTGTGGGCAATGGATTTGTTTAAGTCAAAATAATAATAGAAATAACACTCAAAATAACATAGTTATACCCAATTATTACAAGGGTATACGTAATAGTTCAACAATATTAATGTTAAACAGTGTATTTATCTTGCTAGAATGTGTGGACTCAATTAAATGATTAGGCTAAAATTTAATGTACTTATAAAATAAATCTAATTTTTCAGATTTAATCATTTTAATTACATAATACACTGTGCACTCACTAAAATTATCTATTTTTAAAAAAAATCAGTGGATTAAAAATTGAAGGTTTATTTAATTACTAATATTTGGTTTTATGTTTTATTAAATTTAAATATTAATATTAACAACATGTGTTCATGCAATTCGAGAAGCATCCCTCTGCAGGAATTTTGTAACTCTTCTCTTGGCTAAGTAGTAAAGTGGCCGACAAATATTCAAGGAGACTTAAGTCTGAATTAAGTCTGAAGTTTGAATTGGCTGGTACTGATGAAGGTAATTGCTTGATTATTTTGTATACGGGTCATAGTACCCATCCGGGCTATACGCATATTAATTACTCTAATGAGATAGAGATGAGTAAGTTAGAATATAAATGAAATACAACCACGTTTGCCTGAAGGTTTAGTGGGAAACAATGTAGGAAAACGACACCCTGAGTATTTATATAGTCGGGATTTGAACGCTGACCTCCTCATAATCAGTAAACCAGGCTAGATGAGCCTGATATTTGATTCACGTGCCCACTAATACAGGATAAAATGATAATATCTAGTCGCTGCAGCTGGGTGTAGGTAAAATACTATCATCAGATAAGTTATATAACCGGAGTGTTTCGAAAATACACGTTGTACACTGTCACAAAAATACAGCATTGTTAGCGCTCATGGTTTATTCACTCACGGTGCAAACGCCCTATCATTGCCTCAGTATGCAATCTGCTCAACAGTATTGTTAAGAGGACAGTATTTCACAAAACAAATGGATGCTAAACTGTTATCCAGTTACAGGAACCTCGGTACAAGTAAAAATTGTTGTTATTGACAGTTTTTTTTTAGCAGCGACAGCGTGTCCTACTATCCGGATTGTGTACTAATTAAAATTATGGTTTATGAATGAGGAATGTTGAGTTTAAGGTAATGTAACTGCATTTGCGTGTATAAGAAAGAGAGAATGGGAAAAGATTTAGGAAAAACAACACTCAGTACACCCGACCCGGATCGAACCATGATCTCCCCATCATTGGATAGTCTAGTCTATTGCGAGAATAGACCTTAGACCATGCGGCGATTGAAGTGAGTATTATTACTTTCAATATTTTCACACACTCATGGTTTGGGTCTCAGCATTATAGGGATCTACGACACCATCCCTTCCCCCCTTCCCCAACATGGTAGCTAATAAATCTTACCATCAGGATTTGAATATAATGTCATGATGAGCCATAAGGCTGAAAGAAGGAAATGGTTGTCACTAGCATCAAGAAACGTAGCAATTTCGATATTCTTTACAATTTTAAGATTCAAGCAAAATTAAATTCAAGAAACTGACTGAAAAAATAAAATAAAGAGAAAAAGTCTTATGGCATTTTTATTTTGGTTTATTTTAGTAATTTAAAAAGCTCTTAAATATTTAACCAAATCTTAAAAAAAAAGTATAAATTACAATCGTCTGCAACTGGTTCAAGTTTAAAAATTGATTCTATTCCTCAAAATTAATTGTGAACAAGAAGCTCATTTAAAAACATTAGTGTGGATTAAATTGATTTTAAAGTGAAATTTAACTAGGAGTAAAGAAAAGACTACGTTTTTAAGAAATCGCCTCTAATTTTTTTTTTCAATGTTAATATTATGTATGGTTTGATTGTGCCATTCGAATGTCAATCTTGTCTTCAATTTTTTTTTCGGGTTTCGGTTTACTTGGATATCAAATTATAAGCAACATATTACATATATTCCTGCAACAATATGAAAGTGTAATTAAGATAGTTTCCTATCCCACCATGCATCATCATCCAGGTTTATTTTTCCCCATGGCTTTTACCCTCGCACATTCCACATGTGGTACGCCTACCCTCTGAACAGGGTTCCGGGATAAACCCCTGGCATACTGCAGAGAGACCGCCCGCAGACCTGCAGGCTAGCTAATAAGACTGACTGTGAGTCTAAGGGTGAAAGGAGGGAGGACTGGGTGGGTGAATGAAAACAAACGATTGGAGAGTTGCGGCCAGCATAACAGATCCCTTAGGGCCCATCTGACGCTGTGAGAACAAGGTTGCTAGCATCTCGAGACAGATGAGAGCTAGAATGCTCTCTCTCTCTCTCTATATATATATATATATATATATATATATATATATATATCACATACACACACACACATACACACTATATATATAACACCGTGTTTTCTTTACAGAGAACCAGATGATAAGCCATGTGAAGAGATCATACCTATTTGAAAATGTAAATTGAATAGGTATAGTTAACTTTTAATATAATTAGATACTTTACTTAACCCAGTACGAAACACAGAAAGTGTTATTTCACTTTTTATTTTGAGCGGTTTAATATATTGGTCTCAATGTAACACATTTCAATTATATATATATATATATATATATATATATATATATATTAGAATAATTTTGGCTACTCATTCATTTGAATAGAGCTAATTTCTCTCCTTTCTCTATCTTTACCCTAAAATAAAGTTATTTTCCTCAATCATTTAAAATTAAAAATATGTGTATTCCCTGATTTTGGTTGGATATAGAGTTTAGAAAACTTAAAAATATTTCTATGCGGCCAACATTGACAACATTTAACTATATTATTTTTGTTATTTGTTAGGTATATATAAAATTTGTCAAAAGTGACAGCCTTAGATAGAATGATGTATGAACATATTAAAATGGTTTCAGTACGTTAGTAACTAATCGATAATATAATTTCTACCAACACCATATTATACGTACTATATACTTAGCCTACACATATATATTTTTTAACTGTATATGATTAAGAAAATAAGAAACATTTTTAAAAGAAAAGGTTAAGAATGTATGGACATTTTAGCTTTAACAAATATGATCAAAGTATTCTTAACTCAAGCAACTCAAACAAAACAAAACAATACGATGTTACGTAAGGTTTTCAATTTTCCCAGCCAAAGACAGAAAACAGTGACCTGGTATTGAAGTATTTCAAATTTTACTTTCTAAACCACATTTTCGAAGGAGATTGGAATCGAGACCTTTAGGTCAACGGAAAAAAGAGGAGGGATATAGAATGAAAGGACGGGGAGGAAACAGGACAAACATGAAACACTGTTAGTGACAGAATGTCAACGAAACTAGCAAACCTTCCGGTTACTCTGAGTTGGGTTGTGTTCGAGTATTTGTGTGTGTGTGTGTGTGTGTGTGTATTTAAAGAGAGGGAGGGAAAAAAACACAGACAACATTGACCGGGAAAGGCGTGCCCCAACCATTTGGAATACTAAAACTCCTTCAGGATGAGACGGTAAAAACTTTCTGGTAAGTTGAAGGGTCTAGGTGGTAAGGTAGCTAGCTAATTGCATCTCTTCCCGAGGCATTGTTTGAGACAATGTCACCCGCATTGGTGGCCACGTGGATCTAGGCGTTGGTGGTTGAGTTTTACATTCACCACATATTTCCACTAGTTACGAGCTTACAAAATAAAATAGAGATGAGGAAGGAAATGTTATGATGAGTTTATCTGCAATTTCAAGGAAGAAGAAGGGAAATCTATCTAGGGAAAAAACCTACTCAGTGTTCCCAGACGTAACTAAAACTCTAGATCTCCCTGTCACCGGCAAACCCAAACTAAATGAGACTGATGTATTATTCCAGGTTATCAGCGGTGTGTGTTTTAGGCATTAGTTTTAACTCACATTGCGCTTTATCACCGTTGATGGGAAGGTCAGGGTTCGAATACCAGCCCTTTACATTGAGGTGAAATTTTTACAAAGGATTTTCACTAGAATTTCCAATAATTTCTTCAAGTTGATTTAGCTGTATTTCCTCTAAACTGCCTTCTCATCCTTACGCCTTAAATTAAATAATTAATCGCAATTAAGTATTTTAAACCAATCCTTAAAAATGATGTCATTAATAATATTATTATTATTAACATACTATGATTTTTAATTTTTTTTAGTACAAATGGAGTCATTGTCAGCAATGGAACACACTTATAATTTATGAGCTGCATATCGATCGTACCTCATCCGATTCCCTCCAAGTGAGGACCACAATTGGACCCTATCGGGTTTCGAATAAGTGTATCTGTAAAGGGAGTCTGACAGCGTCTGGAGATCAACAGTCTCTACCACGGCTGGGTCCAAAATAAACGCCTTTGATCGCGATGCGTGTGAGTAAAATGTTTCTAGAGAGCCTTTATTTTAATGGCCACGCGTGACAGGCTTGTTTGCTGCAGACCTTTCCGCGTGTATTCAACTGCGTTAAAACAGAACTGTCAATAAGATATTATTTCCTTTGAGGAAGCCTGGATGGTGCTGACTGAGGGCCGTATCCATAGCCGATATTCGGAGGAAGCCAATCCTCCGTTCAACTTGAACTGCTTGTTATTCGTATACCTGGAGATTGTTTGCCTCCCGAGACTAAACTAAAATGCAGGATCACTGACTACAGTAAGGCTATTATGAGGCATGCAACTAGTATTTGTAAGGAAAGGAGATGGAGGTTTATCAGCAATTGGCCAAACGCGCGTTTGTAGGCACGTGGACTAAATGTAAGGCTCATAAAATCTGATTTGCCAGTGATGGAAAGGTTGAGGCTAATATCCATGCCGGGAAGTTTGTCCCTAGTTAATTCCCACTCTCCCTCCAGGAAACTGTGGATACACTATCTCTAGATTCATTCCTCATCCCTGTCTCATTATTATAGTTAAATGTGGATAGAACGAATGGGTTGTAAGACGCATTGAAAAAAACAAAGCAGGTAATCAAAAGGCACGTAGACAGGAAACAATTTGTATAAAAAATTGTAATTGGATTGGAGAATACTAGAGGACACACTTAAATGTATTAACTACTACCGCACTTTAAATTTTATTAAGGGGACATACTTATGTTCTTGATATAAGCCACTCAATTATTTACCTCCACTTTAGCCTATGATTATCTCAAGTCAAATAATGGATACTGTAATGGATAGAAACTAAATTACGTCATTTGACATTTAATGTTATGTATGAGCTGATTTAAGTCAAAACTGAGGTTCAATACTTAATGTCGTAAATACTAATGACCCTCAAGAAGATCGAAAATTGGAGTCGAAGATTAACAAAAAAAAATGGGAAAAATATGCTGATCGATAGAGAGTACTTGGTGCTTCTCCTCCAACCCATCAACACTCCCCCTTCCACCAACCCGTGATCAGTGTCATACTACCCGTAAGGGCAAGACACATATGATGGACTATGACACTGATGGGGTAGTGACAAGGAAGGCAGAATTTAAAGGAGGTATACACGCATTTACATGCAGAGAGAGTGGAGAAACGTTTAGGAAAACCATCTTCAGTACACCCGACTGATTCGAACTCCTACTTTACCGTCACTGGCAAACCAAACTAGACAGTGTTGACGTTTTGTCTGAATACCCACTAAAATATTATTAACGCCTTTATTGAATAAATAAGAGCGTGGAGATAAGATGGTGAAAACGTAGAATAAATCAATTAATGATAAACATTCCCTGAGGGTACAAGAATGGGATTCCAACCTACTGACCTCCTAAGTTGACCAAATGTAAGGCGAGTCCAACGACTTGGACCACGTGACCTCTGGTGCGGAGCAATTCATCTTTTAACAACACCCACAAGCGATCTGCTATGCTAAAAAATAATTTGTTAGCTATTATAAGTTCACGAAAATTACTACCCTCTAAATTCGACTCTTTAAGTCTTTCACCTCTTAGTTAGCATTTATTTCAGCCGGTGCCGCTTATTCGAGAAACAATTCTGTATACGTGATAGGGTTTTAGCCAAGCATCTCGAAATACCCCCCCTCCCCAATAGCCCTGAAGAAATAATTCCCTGAGAACATATAAAAAAAAAGAAAAAGTGTTGTGGGCGTAGCGCATTGAAAGTCCAAAGGGGATGGAGAGTCGAGTCAACCGAAGGGATGACCGTTACAACCAAGCTGGGTGGGCTCTGTCGGTAAATACTGCCCGCGTTTCATTTACATATACAGCAAGCAACGAAGGGACTAGATTGAGTAGCACGAATGCATTCCCTCTCCAAATGAAATGAGGAAATAGCTGTTGTTTAAAACTAACTTTGTGTGTGTGTGTGTGTGTGTGTGTGTGTGAGAGAGAGAGAGAGAGAGAGAGAGAGAAAGAGGGCCCTGAGGGAAGAAAGATAGTGGTAGGGGTTGAGGTCTGCAAACAAAACTAGTTTAGTGAACCTAGTAATCCTGATAAAATAGGTATAAGGGCCAGTTTCATAGTCAGATTTAGTACGCCTCAAGTGCGGCGCTATACTAAATACAAGACGTCACCTACCTGAAATTGAATGGAATGGGCCAGTTTCATATGTGAAACTGGCCCATTCCATTTTGGTCTAGGTAGGTGTCGTCCTGTATTTAGTATCGACTCGCACTTTAGGCGTACTAAATATGACTATGAAACTGGCCCTATGTCTTGACCTTGGTAGGCGAGAAATTTCAGCGCAGACGTTAAGCTCTAAGGCGATAATTAATTATACGATGCGTTATTTCTAAATATAGTTCACGCCAAAATAAAGTCGAAGGATTCCAACATGGCTCTTTTTCCTTGACAACTGTATAGTTTGCGCTAATTAACTCATTATTAGCTAATTGTCAACGACTTTCCAGGTATATTTGCCTATCTATCTGACACTAAGCCTGATGAAAAAGGGCTCTAAATTTAGTCTTTAACACATACAGTAAATTTATGATAGGCTCACAAAAGAAAATGTTAAGCTATTTGAGAGCTAATAGTGAGCTTTCCTCTTTACCTTGAGATAAGAAGTTTCGTATCTTTCCCCTCGTTCTATTTTTTTAGCAGCACATCTTACTACCCCTCTTTCTTATTGGCATGATAAAGGGGGTCGTAGGTGAAAGGGAGTATAAGCTTGGTCAGAATAAATAAGTTGCTCTGGAAAAAGACACAGACCATTATATTTTAAGCCATGTGGCCTGACCAAGGCGGCCGCCTTAAGGTTTCCATTTTTACGATTTATTTTAATCAAATTTAAGTGTATGGATATGAGGGTATTTTATAATAACACAATATATTGGCAGAGTTATTTTCATTCCGCGTATTATCACCCATTCGAGTTTTAAGTATACATTAAACACGCTTAAGGAAAAAGGATGAGAAAGATAGAATTTTAGAGAGAATGTGCCCAAAATGGCCTTGAGGCAGAGTTAGAAACTATATAGGGTAAAACCTCCTCAGTACACTAGACAGGTATTTGAACATCGATCTACCCGTCTCTACTATCACTGGAAATCTAGTCCAGCACAAGAGTGACGCGATAGACCATGTGATCACCGATTCGGGTCTTTAAAATTAAATTATAATTACTGTTAAGATAAAATCTGTAATAGTGGCCAGTGCGTTTGATTTGTATTGCCCTTAATCACTGTTGACGAGGGATTCAAAGTTAAAATCCCGGACAAGAAAGCCAAGAGCAGTTTTACGAAAGCAAATATTTTTTATTGTATCGTTTCCTTCTTTTTTACACGCAAATATGGGCCCATTCTCTGCTGGCCTATTCATCTTTGGACTATAGATTAAGCTGTTAGCACCGGTGGTCACAAGGTCTAAGGTGTCAAACTTGCAAGAGACTAGATTGCTGGTGACAGTAGAGGTCAAGGTTCAAATCTCTACTGGATACTGGTCTCTTTTCTATCACTTGGATTATTTCTCTAACAATTATTTATTGTAGTCCGGTTTCCATTCATATTTGTATGTAAGATTAAAAAAAACTATTCCACTGTTACAATATGTCCCATTCTCACATGTTCGCACAGTTTTTTTTTAGATTAAAACTCACACCGATAGGCACAAGGACTAAATGTCAAGCTCATCTAGTCTGAGTTGCCTTTGGTGAGGAGATCCGGAGGAGAAGCTTTCCGAGATTATGACCGTCGATTGTATTCACTCAACGTTTGAACCTCGAATTAAATACATATTCGATCCTGTATATTACGAACCTGACGCCTTATACCATACCACCATCAGTGGGGTTGAAAGCGGAGAGCTATTATACAACTTGAAGTACCTACCATCAGTTAAATAGCCTAGCTTCTACCCACTAGACAGAGGTTTAAATCCTGGATTTGTACACAGTGAGAGAGTTTGCTATGGTATTGTAGTTTTTTTCCTATGAAACTTAAAGCATTGTGTCTTTTTTTTTCACAATTTTTTTTCCATTTTCTCTCCAAAAGAACTATGAGGTATCTATCCTTATAATTATCCCTTCTCCTCGAGTGTCTTTAAATTAAGCTTAGTGTAAGTGATGGATAACCATAATGGGTAATTAGACACACAACATTATATATAAAAATAAATGGTACGGCGCACCGCACAGACTTTCTCTCTCTTTCTATAAACTCGTAAGATTTCTGAACGGAATAATGTACATTGTATCATCACCACTCCACATAAGAACATGCATAAAATAATATACAATGATATAGAATCAATGAGAAAAGAGGCGCATCTTTGTCCACCTAAGAACATTTCAAACAGTTTAATGTCTTCCACAAGGGTCAACACTTCGTATTAAAATTTCGATTTCTGGTTAAAGTTTTAACATTTTATAAGGTGTTGCAGATCTTCAAGTCATCGCATTGATATTTAATTATTCATTTATACATTTTGACCAATAAAAAATGTAAATATTGACTATTGAGTCTAAAATGGAGATAGATCATTGCTATGCAAACATTTCTTCTAAGAGCTTTAAGGAAAAATAACATACTTTTTTAGATACTTATATTTAATTACTCTATGGCATTGGAGAATTATTGCGTTAAGACTTAAGTAGTATATGTTTACAACTAAAGCTCACAAAATTGTATTAATATATTTGCAAATATCTCAGAAACTGTTGCTTTTATAAAAATATATGTCAAATAAAAGTTTTTTATTTCTAATAGTCCTACAATTTTTCAATGATGAGTTGTTTAGTTTCTCAAATAGTTGTGGAGATACGGAAATTAACGCTTCTGTAAAGTACCCTAAAAATCATTTTCATGGGAAAATGAAAATAGCCAGTTTAATTATAATCTTAATCAACGCCTAGATACGAATTTTAATCAAAATCGTTTGAGCAGATTTTGAGAAAACCAAATTTCTCTCTTTTCGCCCTTCAGTAAACTACCCTTAATTTTAGGTTTTTTACAGACACACAGACAGACGGCATTGCAAAGACTATTTTTCAGGGTTCGGGGTGTCATGAGACGTCGACATCCATCAACATTTCCGGTTAGTTTTTTTTTACGGTCGCAATACTTAAGCTTTAATGTCCAAAAAGTTAAAAAATTCATATAATTGCGTATAGATTGAAAGTTATTGATTTTATAAAAATATGTTTCGGATAAAATATCTGTATTATAAATATATATACATATATGTAATGCTAAGTAATTTCATATCTCAAATAGTTTCGGAGCTATTATAAAAAATGTTAATTTACCCATCAGACCGGAGCCCTTAATGCCATTTTGCCGAAATATTAAGGGTAGCCATTTTGTTTGTAATATTTATAAATGTTTATAAATGAAATTTAATCAAAATCGTTAGAGCCGATTTTGAGAAAATCGACTTTTTCTCTTTTTTCCCTTCAGTAAACTACCCTTAATTTTAGGGGTAGATATCCAATTCCAAAAACCCCTCGGGGCAACCCTATGAAAATCCTAGATATCAAGTCTCAGCTCAATCGGTAAAATAGTTTAGGCTCTAGTTGGAGGTACAGACAGACAGACAGACAGACAGACGGAAATTCAAAAACCACTTTTTCGGATTCAGGGAGTCATGAAACGTCAAAATTCATCAAAATCTCGAGTTCGATTTTTTTGACGATCACCATACTTTCTCTACCTGTAAGATAGAGAGAAAGTAAAAACTTATTCACCGATAGATGTGAGTTAAGCTTAGCACCGATTTATTGCCGAGTTGAGTCGAAGCCGCACGGAAGAGCAGGCGTGTAGGCCTTTGGAGTCACTCCCTCCCCCCCTTCTTCATCCCCTTTCATTCTCCAACGAAACGCCTCTTGTTTAATTCATGTTCCCATGAATACTGCCTTCCCTTACCTACCTTGACTACCCAGTAACTTCAACATTAGCGACAGAATGAGAATTGTCCACAGTTATCCAGTTTTGCAGAAATTTAAACTTTTACATTTTAATGAGTCTAAAAACCTTTCGACCTGTTTGAAATGTTCGGCTTTTTACCCGATTCTCTTTTTTTGTCCTTGGGTATTTTCAGCTTTTCTCTGTTAAATTATATACACGTTCCTTCTGTCAACCTATTCTTTTATCCCCGTGTATCGCGTCTTATTATCCGTCCAACCTCTCTACATATTTATACTAATGGGGTAGATATGAGAAAGGTAGAACTTATAGAGTAGCCTAATTGTATTTCCACATTTGTGTGGAGGGAGTCAGAAGATATTGAAGCGTTAGGCCACGTGCCTATCGATGCGGGTTCTACATACTTCTTGTTTACACCATTCTCTCTTACCGGGGTAGAAAGTGTAGGTTTAGGGGTTGATAAACTAGAATCATACACCAGTGACAGGTTTATATAAAAATAACACAGTCCGTATTTCAAAAGTAGGGTCTTATCTGACAGATACAAAAGTTACTAGAACTACTTTCATGTATTAATACGTCAAGTCATGTGATATACAACTCTCATTTTAGCAACACGTCTTACTACTCGTTCAGGCTTAAAGTATACTAATTACGCTGATGGTTTTAGGGATTGGGAAGGTTATAGTTATAGGAAATGTATCCGCATTTAGGTGGAAAACAATTGTGATAAAACACTCCCAAGTACACCCAGCCGAGGTTAGAACTAGAATCTCCCCATCATCGGCCAGTCTGGTATACTGCGAAGTAGCACGTTAGACTACGCAGCCACCGAAGTGGTTGGTTCCTATTAAATAACACTATTAATATAGTAAAATGTTATCAATGTTGACTGCAAAAAAAAAAAGTATTTTCTAAACGGTCATTCCTATGAAAATTCGACTTTATAATAGACAACAATGATGAAACGTAACTAAAGCTAGTAAAAGTGACCTGGTTGTCTATAGGTAAGGTGTCAGACCTCTGTGCTGGGGTCCGGCGTTCAATCCTCGGTCCCGGCACAGATTTATCTGATTGCCAAACCCTTCCTTTACCTCTGACAAGACATGTATTAATCACAACTTGTGAAATGTCAGGAATGCCAGGCCTCCACCGTGGTTCGGATTCCACGTTAAACTGTAGATCCTCAATATTCATCTCGCAATCACCCTACCATTGCACATTAGCGTGAGTATAGCCTGAAAGGGTAGTAAGTCGCGGTGCTAATGATAATAAATAAAGCTGGTGTTTATACTTCTAAATGATAATGAGACTCATTGACAAAAAATTAAATAGTCTATAATCGACCAAAATGGGCACATGTTATAGCTGAGAAACACTACTCTTTGGCGTAAAAGTATTTAAAAAAACTATATTAGACCCGCATCAGCTAAATGTAAATAAATTGTGAAAGTTATTATACACTTAGTTGCTTTTCTATGGTGGAGATAATTGAAACGTTGACCATCATACGTTGAACAATTATATCTTAGAACTGGATATATTATTAACTCGGTCCATTGGAGAGACGTAAATATTAAAAGGGTTCAATTAGAATAAGAGTTTTGTTTAGCTTTTTAATCTTTCAATTCTTTCACTCCTTTATGCATTTTTTGACATAGAATTCAATCTTTTGTATTTAATTTGTTTTCAGTTTTTATGTACGTTTATGACGCTAATGATTCCGTTAGTGTCAACGCGTCTTGAAACATTTGTTCACACGTTATCTACCTTTTATCAATTCATTCACACAACTTAAATTCTAGAATACTTAAACTTTAGATGGCACCATCATTTCAAACATTCGGACATTTGTACTCATCTGTAATCAATATTTCGATTAGTTTGATGAAGAGCTCCATTTCTGCCGATCGCGGAGAAAAGTCTTTAAAAACCTTATAATAATTATTATTGCCAACATCTTTCCACTAAATGATTCATGTATCTCACCTTTGGTCTTCCTCTTGCATTTTATTTCCTTCAATATATTCTTCTATTTCCGTCAAACTCTCATGTCCGAGTAATAATATTAGCCCTTTGTTTTCCTAAGCATTTCCAAATATTCCTCTTATTCTTTGCCTTTCTTTATACATCTAAGTTGGCTATAACTTTTTCCATATGTTGTATTTTAAACATTTTTTGGTAGCACCCCATTTATAATGCTTCTAATATTCTATTTTTAGCTCTAACAATGTTCTATGTTTCACTTATCAATAAAATATAATATATTATGACCAATAATGGAATTAAATCAACCATATTATTGTGGAAATAAGTGTGTTACTGTTTCCTAAACAATAAAAACCAACCATCCCGAAAGTCTCTGTTTACTACCAACCGGAATAATTTCGCGTCACAGAAACTTGAGTCAGATCAAATCTAAGTTTAAATTAAATTTGGAAAAAACGAACCTCCCGCCTCACCCCTTCCCCTTATTTGGCAAGTACATCTTCCCCCTTTAATTTAAAAAAAAATGTTATTGCAATTTTATATTACCTCCAACATCATTACGTAAATGTAATGATTTTCAAACGCCCTCAAACACCACGCCTGAGGTATTGCCAGGAAGTGGGCAACGAGACGAATATAGTTAGTGAGATTGCGCATGACTGGTCAATCTTTATTTCTCTCGTTTTCTCTCTCTCTTTTCTGCGATACTTCTAAGCGTATAGTATTTAGAAAATAATTGAACTCTCTGCTACACAGCTATTCACGCAATGAAAGAACAGGGAGAATAAAAGAATCGACGGTAACGTTCACGAATAAAACGCGCAGTACGGCCAAAACAATAATGCCGTATATATTTGTTCCTCTATGCTTCCCCTTTTGATTTTCTTTATGGCAGCGTGCTCATTTCTTTCCTCTTTTTATTTTTTTGAATTCGCTTTCTATATACCTAACGAGTATTTTTTTGTATCCCTCGTTCTTTCAAATTTCTTTATGTGTTTGTATATCTCTTTTCTGCATATTCATCGAAAAATGTGATTAAAAACAATTTCACCAACTATTATTAAATCTTCCTATTATTTTCACCTCAAAGAATTAGTTTTTTTTTAGATATACCAATTCAATGTTTGATTAAAGGTATTTAACGGGATAAAAGGAACCTGTTAGAGAAAGACAAGAGATTCTGACGTCAGTCCGGTCAAAGCTTTAATGAGATGTCACTTGAAAATAAAAAAAAAAGTTTAGAAGGAAGGGTGCGAAAGGGGTCTCACGATGTCCTTTATTCCGTCAGGGAATGAAAGGAGGGTAGTCCAGAAGGGAGAAGTAGGGGTGAAGTGGGTGGGAATGGGGGGGTAGTGCCACCGCACACCACACAATGTGCCAACCCCGGCCTCACCTCCAAGTGTATTGATTTAGCAAAATTGGAACCGCAGATGTGGTGAAGGTCTTGATGTTTCTAAAAAGAAGTGGTAGAGGTAAGGCAAAAGTAAAAAAAAAGAGTAGAACATGAGAAAAAAGAAATTGGCGATAAATTGAAGAGAAGAAAAATAAAAGTGTGAGTTGAAGCCGAAGTAGGTAAAAAATTGCTATTTTCGAAAAGATACAAACACGTCAATAGCTTGGATAAAAAAAAAAGGCTACTTTTTCCAAGTTTCTTGGTAACTACTATAATCTAAATGGCAGTCCTTTATATTTGGTTTTATTTCCCCCTTAGATCAGAGTTAATGGATTTACAGAAAAGCAATCGGAACAAAAAAATTACAATATGTAATATCTAAAATATCATGTACAGTCCAATTTTCATAGGAAGGGTCTTGTCTTAGAAATAGAAATGTTTCTACAGCTACTCTCTCGTATTCATACAAGTCATACAAGTCACTTTTGATATATATTATCAAAATCTATACAATAAAACAAAAAATATATAAATCCATTCTGGCCGAAAAAAAGTTTGTATTTTCTAAAAGGCACTTCCTAAGAAAATTGAACTATTTCCTCCATTTATATTTAAAGGTATGGTTCACAGTAAGTTTGACATATTCTAACAGTTTAGAAATTACTTTAATCATTAGTTTGTGCCCTTCCTAGAGATGAAAATTTTAATCGGAAAATTTACTCCAGTGGTGGCTTGTGGTGGAGGGGTTAAATTGTAGAGGTGGCATCTAGAGCCTATTATACTTCAAAATATAGCGTGTTAAGAAACGAGTGGGGTATAAGAATGGGGGATGGGGCATGGTGGTTGGGAGAGGGGTAGATAGGAATCACGAAGGATAGGAAGGGAGACTAATGTCGGGCCAACCTTAAAATTATTTTAACTAACTTATTGAAGATAAAGAGAAATCTCGATAAGCAACTAGTAAAGATATGGGGGAAATCCAACCTTAGTGTGATATTCAGACACCAAGCGTTGCCACTGATGCATGTGTGTAATAACTAATAGCTGTTATTGGAACTCGTTTGATGATGTTTCTGGTGATAACATCCTTAGGATAAATTAATATTAAGTATAAACGTTGACATTTGGGATGCCTATATTTCGATTATAGTATGTCCATTGAATTAGTTTAAACTATTTTACAAAAATAATAATTTAAAATTTTCCGGAAAAAACACACGGAAAACTTTCCGTCCCATATCTCTAGTTCTTCCCCCTCCAAATTATGGGCTTTTTTTTTTGTAAAGTATTCGTCGCATCACTTGTCTAATTGGCGTAACATATTTGCCATGCGGATAAACAAGGAAATATTAAAAAAAAAATATTTTTGCAGATATTAGAAAGGAGCAAACTGCCTTAGTCCACTATGATGTAGACCATAGTTTGGCAACTTGGTCAATCGTGATTGACCGGTCGATCTCGTGGCAATTTTCAGTCAATCGTGTAAGAAAACTATGTCGTCATTAAAAATTGATCTTTAAGTCTTTTAAACGCAATATATCAATTGTTTTAAAAAAATTTTTGAAAGTGATTAAAATAGCCTTGATTGCTCATACCCTTTATTTTTAAGGTGACTAGCCACTGCAATTGAGGTTCATGTTTTATAGCTCCGTACTAGTATTTGAGCTACCCAAAACTGAAATAAATGACGTTTTTTCCGCTTAAATCATAGTTCCAATTGGCACTGAAATAATAGTTTAACTGCAAGTGAAACAAGCCCCACACACGCTTGTGGCTCTTTTGACGTCACAATCAGCGTAAACTTTAGTACCGCTAGCGCGTGAAAATGGAGGAATTGTTACTACCCAGTTATTATTACACTGATATATCAACTAAAACAAAGATTACAGCTATCGTATAGAGGGGTCGTGAAGCCGCCATGACCTAGAAATGAAATTTCCCTCTCCACCCCGAGCCCGCTCGCCGTCATAAGTCGGGTGATAGAAGGGGTGGGGGATGCAAACCTTCAATTATTGATTGCACTAGGAGTAACACATATATTCGTGCCTAATGACGCACGGGGAGCAAGTGACCTTCCTCTTCCATCCACAAATAATAATTATTATTGCTCCGGCATGTTACTCGTGTGGAGGGTGAGGATGATTATTGTTATTACAATTGTTATTACCTGCCGGTGCTTGTATGGTCGAGTCGTAACCTGGGCCAGGAGGTCCCGAATCACCCACAACTCTCTCGCGTCCTTTTGCCGGTCTGGCGTCGGGACATATGAACGAGTGAGGATGTGTGGGGAAACGAGGTGTGAGGTTAGGGGCTGAGGTCACCCATAATGTTCCCATAGATAATGTTCGTGTCCTCTGATGACTACACGAACCATAAGACAAATGAAGAGTATGACGTGATGCGATTTTAATATGGTGAAAGGATAAGCGTAAAGAAAAGTAAATGTATGAAAAAAAAGTGGCGGATCTGCGTCTCATAAAAAGATAATTACGTTAAGATGTTGAGTACAGTGGTCAACTTCCGTCTATTTTCCCAATAACTTCACCTCCAGTTCCCGTTGCGGTGCTGCACTGAGTGGACGTGCTTGGTCTTGTTCCGTGTTTTTGTTTTGTTTAAAATAGTAAAAGTGCAAAAAAAAATAATTCTAAAACAACTTTTGTGTATAAGAAGTGGTGACAAGAGGAAACCAAATCCGTCCGAGTTGGACCATCGGGGCAATTGACATTCCCGGAGGATTAGAAGATATTTAGGTTAGCTAGTTGTAAGATTAGGATAAGATTAGAATAGGATAGGGAAGGGAGGGTAATAGGAAGGGGTAGGTATTATAGGAGCCAAAACCTGTTTAGAATAAATAAAATTGGATAATGTGTATTAGTAGGAAATTTGTTTGATACTGTGTAAATAAGGCCTGGATTTAAAATTGTAAGATGCCAGGCCAAATTAGATTGGTAAAAAAAAAAAAATAGCTTCACCTCCTTTGGTGGGGCGAGAACCTTCTAAATGTCCTTCTCTCATCCTTCTTTTATGAGAAAACCACAAAATAAAAGACCACAAAGTGCAAGAGGGCTTTTGTATTTTATCTTTAATCAGCAATCACAATAATCCCTATACATTGTTGATTAATTGTATCTTCTTACACGGAATATTTCCTGTCGCATCTATTTTATTTCATTAATTTTTGTATATGTGTTTAAAAATAGCTTTTTACCAACGTGTATTTGAACTCAAATAATAAAAACAACAGTCCCTTCACCAACTAGAGTATTTCAAAGTTGTGCGATTGTTTGTACTTTACAAGGTTGCCAAATGGTGACGTGAGAATAAGTTATATCGTAGATCAAGTAGTAGATTTTTCACATCACGGTGGGGATGATCACACAATCATTAATTCCTTATGACCTTTTTACCTCCAATCACTCAAATAACCATTTTAGTGTACTTTCTCTTGCCATGGAGAAGACTCCATGGGTATCTTAGTATAGCATTTTAAACATCCGCTCTCAAATAGAGAATTAATAAGTATCTACCCTATTTTATTCAGCCCTAAAGTTTTATGTACCTCAATTCCTGTTTTATGGAGATGACTTTCCGATACTAGCTCAAATCCAAGAACCGAAACAATAAATCTAACCCTCGACGGAGATGGTGCAATCTGAGATAAACCAAAACACCCGATGTCACGGTCGGTTGAACGTCTGAAAATCGCGAGGGATAACCATCAACAACCAGAACGTCTGTAGACAACGAGTTGATGTTCCCGGTTGACCGACTACAGCTCATCTATGGTATAAGATGGCGTGCGTGGGGCCGTTCAAGTCTGATTGCATGGAAGCGCTCCTGGCCTGCTGACGGATTATTGAGTAAGATGTCGGCTTCATGCTACAGGCAATCAAGTATGAGCTTTGACTTGGGGAACAAATTGCCACGGTCCTTTTTCTTTTTTTTCTTCTGTTGCAATATTCAAATGAACTACAGGCGATAATAAAAAAAAAAAGAGACAGTTTGGAAGGGGGTAGGAAGGAAGGAGGGATGTAAGGGACGAAGACATAAATCAAATTCCGTACAACCTGATTCGATTTGTGTAGACCTTGCTCTATTCCCACCATCGTCCTCTTGCAAAGTATGTGTATATATGTGTGTGTGTGTTGGGAGAAAATCCTATCGTCTGGAGATTCCCATCGTAGGTTTTTTTTCCAGACTGAATTCATGCTGGCGTGAAAAAATCCAATCATTTTTGTTCTATTTTATTATTTTCGTTCAGTTGTCACATGATTATAAACTCAGAACCTGTTTGCATTATTTCACTCCTCGAGCACTTATTCCGAACAAGTCTAATACTTTATACACATATTTTTTATCGTAATTTTTTTTAATTATAGCTGAGTATTCCTATTCACCCTATAAATGTTTTATAAACGTAGTTTTTTATTTCAGAAACTTGGCACTATATGAGTGATTAATACCTTGGATCACAGTTATAATGGGCCCTAGGACAACATGTAGCTTAGTTAGTTACCCGCTTCGGTGGCCGCATGGTCTAAAGCACTTCTTTTGCAAACTTGCTGAAGATGGGGAGATTGGGGTTAGATCCCGGTCGGGTGTACTGATAGGGTTTTCCTCAATGATTTTCCACTCTCCCTCCATGGAAATGCGATCCCGGTCGGGTGTAGTGAGGGTGGTGGTTCCCCGATAATTTTCCACTCTCCCTCCACGCAAGTGCATGTTCACTTCCTCTATAACTCAGCCTTCATAATCTCTTACACCTTAGTGTAATTAGTACATAAGTGCATAACCCGAACGGGTAGTAAGAAGCGGTGCTAAAAAAACTTAGCCAGTTAATAAAGGTGAGACCAGGCGCTGTATCGTCGCACAATAACTCAGGGTTTTCATTAAAAGATAGTGGGGTTGAGATGAATTACATCATTTTATCAAATGTTTAAAAGTGTTAAAAATATTTTATGAAAAAACTATTTAATTCGTCCAAGTCTCGTTGTTGTCAAGTGAAATATTCAGAAAATAATCCTTCGATGCGGTTTCTAGTTATATAGTAGGGCCTAATCATGTTGTTCATTCGCAATACACACCTATTTTCACGCACTACTAAAGCTGCGTAGTCCAAGCTGTGAAATTACCTGCTATTGCGGCTTGAGTCACAGTCTTCGCGCATGCGCTGTTTGAGTTTGGTCCGCGACACAAGG
This sequence comes from Timema podura, assembly GCA_033556935.1. Taxonomy (NCBI): domain Eukaryota; kingdom Metazoa; phylum Arthropoda; class Insecta; order Phasmatodea; family Timematidae; genus Timema; species Timema podura. The sequence continues at coordinate 41,134,317 of JAVRXN010000002.1, forward strand.
CAATGGCGGCTCGTGTAGCAGCACTGGTAGAGTGAACAATGCTTGCAGCTAGACTGACATTGCGTATTTTTTATCGAATTTTTGTGTGTAATCATTAAAAAAACACTGGAGGTGCTAATGACCCAATCGTAGGATGTAGTGCTGTGTGAGTTAGTATCCCAACATCCATGCGTATACGATTTAAAACATCCTAAGTATGTCCACCTTTTGTCTTTTCCTTCTAGTGTACAACCACATTAAAATAATTATTTCGCCATCTTCTTCCTTCCACAAAATACCCAAAAAGGTTTTGCTACTTGGATCATCTGTACTCTCATCCATCTCGAAATCGACTGTCGCATGCGGCTTGTATCGATACGGTCAGTTGCAGGTGTAGTCGCGTGACTCCAACCAGAGTCGCAGGTAATGTCGCAGCTTGGACAACGCACCTTAGATTGCATTTGTAACCTTACTGGATTCAAACCCAAAAACACTCAGAGAGGGTGGGAAAAGATACGTATTCACAGTGCTTGAAAGACCGTGACGGGACTATGAACTTATTCAATTATTCAAGACTACAAATATAATTTGATTTAATTTTAACTTTTAATGATTACATGTTTTATATAACAATAAACAAAGTAAAGATACAATAATATATTAAATAGTCTATGCAAAACTTTGCAAAGATAATCACACATTTATTAAAGGAGTTCCTCATAGATATTTAAAAATAAATTAATGGTGCACCAACAGACTTTACCACTCTGTTATCTTAAAATAAAGACATTCACTAAAATTTCATAATATTTTTGAAACTATATAAAATACAGTGTTGCAAAACACTTTATCAAAGATCATAGTAAAATAATATTCACTGTTAGAGGAACACTGAGAAAAGAGGAACATCTTTGTCCACCAAAGAACATACCAATCAATTTGAAATTTTAAAAAACCTTAGTAAAAATATAGCCTTATAGCTTATAAACAATTGGTTTTATAAAAATATATTTAAATAAAGGATATGTATTCATAATATTACTACAACGTTCAATGATAAGTTATTTCTATCTCAAATAGTTGTGGATGTATGATCAAAGTTGAAAATTTTCCAATAATATAAAGTACCCTAAAGGTAATTTTTATTGGAAAATGAGGATTGTTATTTTGTTTGTAATGAAACTCAGTGGGTGGATATACAATTTAATCAAAATCGTAAAAGCGGATTTTGAGGAAATTGATTTTTCTCTCTTTTGTCCTTAAGTAAACTACGATTAATTTTAGAGTTAGAAATCTAATGCCAAAAACACATGTGGGGAATCTTATGAGAACCTGAAATACCAATTTTTAGCTCGATTAGTAAATTTTTTTCTGTCCTGGACCTAGATACAATCACACAGACAAACACACAAATAGAGAGACAGACGGTATCGGGAAAACCACTTTTTCGATCCAGGTCGTCATGAAACGTCGATATTTATCAAAATCTCGAGTTCTATTTGTTTGACGATCACAATACTTCTCTTTCCAAGGGTTCGAGAAAATTAAAAATAGTTTATACCACCTGACATTTCAAAAAGTGTGCTTATTCCACCCTGTCATCTGTCTTAAATATAAAGTTTATTTGAAGCAATTTACCGACAATGACACTCCTGGTAGATGCAAGAAACTTAATCCCCCCCTTAAAACCTACAATTATCCAATAATACCAGACAGACAATGGGGTGGCAGTGAAGTGAAACAAAGTTCACTACCTCAGTCCGTAGATTTATTCGCAACATCTCTGGGTGAATTTACACTCGTAGTTTCATCCTCACCCCCTATCGGTAAATAGATGGGCCGGCCAAAAAGACCCGAGCATTGTATGTGTGTATGTACGTACATATACAGCGCTCTTGCCTTCGTCAGTCTGTAGTTGTAGGCAATTTCCTTCTAGCGGCTAACGCTATAAAGCTGCGCGGTATCAGATAATAGGTGGAGCTACTCCTGGCTTCGTTTCAGCAAAACACGACTTCATTTACCTCCGCCCTTTATTGTAGACATTCGAAAAGGCACTGAAGGGATGAGGATTTGCAGGACGGGATAGAGGAAAGGCAAAAACAACATTGAGAACTCTTGCGTGGTTAAATGTATTGTTGCCCTCCATTCTAGTTTATCTTTCCCCCATTACACACTCACAACCCATTGCTCAAATTGATTGATTAGTTTGAAGAATACTAACATCCTTTGCGTCTGGATCAGGGCTGTAAACAAGAATTTAAGACGATTAGGTAATTTTAGAAAACTGAAATAAAAAGATCAAAATAACTATTTTTTCCCGTTATTTTATTTAAAATAAAAGTGTATTTTTATAGACAAAAAAATTCAAAAAGTTTTAGATTTAATATGAATTTGAACCAATATTTAAAAAACACAATAAAAACGAGAGATAGACCACATAAGAAAGTCCAAGGCACAAATGAAAGAGATTTGGTTACAAATTTAACAAGCAGATAATACATATAAACTCCCCTTTCACAAAAGATGGCTCGTATATGTATATATACATGGCTTCTACCATATGTGTAGGCCTACATAGAGGTTCTCTGATGAGTTCTACCCCTTCAGAGTCAATGGTTTGTGGATCATAGAAGGATCAGGAGAAATTCACTTTCTTGACAAGGCACATGGGACATTAAAGAGAAAGCTTTATACACATCCATCCTCCAGTCATTCATATACCTTTGAAACGGACAAACCCGCAATTGAGAAGATGGGGCTTTGGTTTTCTTACGGTGGAAGTTTCTTTTTCTCTTTTTCTACTTCATTCTTACTTCATACGCCTCCCTTCCAATATTGGATCTGTTGAGAAACCAGGACAACATAGTCCCTGAAGAGGTTATTCAATATTAAACTATTTTCTTTCCTTATCTCATCAATAACATTCGTTTCCATGGTATTTACCTCTCTTTTTATACACAATCATGCTCTTATATTTTATGTAATAGAAAACAAGTTAATGAAAATCGTCAAACCAAATAATCAAGTCTAGTTTTATTTTTGTAACTAGTATTTTCATCAGTCATCACTAGAGATAGGGTAAAATAACATTAATTTTCTGTTTTTTAGCATTAATTATTGTAAATTTAGCGTTTTGTGGTATAATTTAGCATTTTGTAGCAAAATAGGTAAAAATGTCTTTCTTCAATATTTTTAGGGACTATACAAAGGATTTATGATAAAAGCAACGACTAACGGAATGTGGCGATTAGCCGGATGGGCTGTGGAAGGCACAGGATGCAAGTAAAACCCGAGCTGAAGCACACAGATGAGCGAAACTTAATGATTTTTTAATCACTTATTTCCGCTGAAAACATCGTTTTATAGAAATTCTCAGCATTTTATTTAAATGCACACATTTTCAAGGAATTCGCATCTATTCCGCTAAATAGAATAATTTAGCTAAAATACTCTCAAAATCACGTTTTTCGCGTTAATTCGCGAAATAAAAATCGCTTTAAACACTTTCAAATGCCATGAAACGCAAAGAAAACTTATAAATACCCTATTTTCGACCCTTTTTTTTTCTTTTCGCGTTTTTGCAAAAGCGAATTTACCCTATCTCTAGTCATCACTAATGTTATTAACGACGTAACCGCATCGGTGGACGGGTGGAAAAAATGTGAAGGTGTGAACTGCCGGTGATGGGGAAGTTGGGGTTCGAATCCCAGCTAGTTGTACTGAGGGTATTGTTTTCTAAAATGGTTTTCCAATTTCTCTCACACATTTCCTCTCTAGATTTTACTATTATCACCGCTTCCCAATCAAAGTAATATATGGGAAACGCGATGAGAAATAAGAAGCAGCGTTTAAAATTTTTAAAAACCCTTAAAACTGTATTTTTTTTCCCAAGAAATAAAAAGTTAAATGTTGATTGGGTTCAACGCTATTTACATAGGCCTACATTGTATTTTTACGCTAATGTCACTAGATCAATACTAACAACAGCAAAGTCATAAATAATTTGACCATTATAAGTAGAGTTGACCCTCCTTCCCGCTCCAAATCAATCAACAATTAATAATTGGAAACTTTTAAATATCATCTTTCTAGAGCCACAACGACTTTTTTTTTAGTAAAATTAATTTAATTCTATTGGAGTAAAACATAATTTGACAGTCTCGTCTCTTGGGCTAAGTTATAAAAGTGGTTTATCACAAGTAAGCCTATATGAGGTCTCTAGTTCAACTCCAGTGATACTGATCAAGACATGTATTGTATACTCTTCTGTTAATGCATATCCAGGCACTAAGGCTTGATTAGTAATATTAGGAGTCTCTTTAAAAAAATTCATAAATGGGTAAGGCTTTTTTTTTTCAGCACCACGTCTTACTACCCGTTCGGGTTGTACGCCAAAGTTGGGCTTATGTTCATGCATAGCTAATAGTGAATAGTGCATAACGTACAATGCACAATTTATAATAAAAGCACAACAGTTTATAACGAAACATAATGTATAAGGTCATATATAAATCGATATTTTATTTATAGAAAATACCTAATCTCTTTGCAGTTCTAGATAATGTCTCTAACAATACTTCATTAAAGGGTTCACCCAAAAAAACTATGTTAACTTAACTGCATCTTTTGAAACTTGAAACTAACCTAATTTAAGTTGTGCCCGTACTATTAAATAAAAATGTATTTTTACTAGGTTCTGATTTTATTATTGCTATGATACTAGGGTTAACATATTTCTCAGTAGCAGAATCAAAATTTTATTATTTCCTCTTTATTTTAAATTATGTAAACAACCGTATTCATTGGCACTAAAACAAAGAGAACTCATTAATAACAAACAAATATTGCTACCAAAAGGCATTTCAAACACGAACACAGAAGCTAATTTTCATCTCTGTGTAGGATTGGCCTTTAATTGGCTATAACTTCTCCTCACACTCTCATTGGCTGAAATGTCTCAAGTTCAATGATAATTTATCCTACACTTCATGCAAAACGTCAAATTAAATCAGCATTGCATTGTGCACGATACACTATGCAAAATGTATCGATTATAGTCGCTATCATGGAAAATAATGCATTTCAACTTCTTGCCCATCATGTGCTATGCACACTTCTATTAATCATGCGTTATGCATGAATATAAGTAAGAATTATTAAGTTAAGAACTTATATCATCTGTGTGTAGCTAAAATGATATTTTAAAACTACCCAATAATTTTAGTGTGAGCTGATAACATATTTATTATTTATTGAGCTTAGTTACCTGAAGGGATTGGGTATCATTGACACACTGACATGAGAGGTGGAGTTCGATACCATATGTTTGAATTAGAGATTATATTTGAAGAGTGTAGCTATAATTTTATTTCCAAGCAAATGTTGGTATATTTCACCCAAAATTCACCCTCATTATCCATTCGTATATTATTATTTACCCACACCAATGGTCATATGCTCTAAGGTGTCAGTCTATCAAAAGACTGGATGTCCAATGAGGTGAGGTCAAGGATCGAATTTCAGCCGAGTGTACGAGATTGTTATTCCTATATGATTGTACATCATACCTTCACCCAAATTGGAGCACATTTCCTCTAAATTAAGCCCTTCCTAGTCCTTAAACCCTTTTAGTGTTAGTAAATGTGGGTGAGGGGAGGTTAAGGATCGAATTTCAGTCGAGTTTACCTAGGGAGGGTATTCCTATGCGATTGTACAACATCCCTCCACCAAAATTCAAGTACGTTTTCTCTAAATTCAAACCCTTCTAATCCTTAAACCCTATTCAAGGTAATAAATGGGGACATTCCTGAATGGCAGTTAGACGCGTTATAAAAACCACCAACTAGTTAGCGGCCAAATGGTAGTATGGGATCGGTCGTTGAACTGACATTTTATATGTGAAATTGGAAATTAAAACTAAACAAATTTACAACAGAGCATGTCCTGTTTTCTTGCACAAGCGATTCTAAGAGCCACGCGGAACGAAATCCAGGTCAATGAACCCCGAACACCACCCACCAGAGTGATTAGCTTAATTCATTCTTGACCTTTCAAACCCACGTAAGCTTTCATATTGACAGCTAAAAAAAACCTTTCCCTAAGTAGACCTCACAACCCTGTCAGCTCGACATTTTATCAGATTGAATGGTTGCTCCCAAGTTTCAACTCAAAAAGGTGCGTGTTTTTTTTTAAAAGACTGTCGAATTCAGATGTTATTGTTTCCAGGTAATTTGGTGGTCAAAATACTTATTTGCTGTGGATGACATTTTAATTTGGCTTTTTTGACTTAGGCCATAGAATTGGTCTGGTTCATACATCCCTGATTTAAATAAACAATTTTTTTTTTCGCTAAAATACTTCAAAATGTCATAGTTGGATTTGGACGAAATAATTTTAAAAATTGATCCGGATAGTACATATTTGTGATTCATTAATACTCTTGACATACGAAGCTATAAATGGCCTACTCCAAGTTTAGTGATTAGTAGGGTAGTTATTTAGAGGAGGTAGAAAGAGAGTATTTAGGTAATCGTTAGCAATTATGGAAATTAACTTCAAACGGGGAGTGAAACAATTGTTTTTTTTTAACTTAACTAAACCTAGCCTTAACGTTGAGGTATTAAGGGATAAGTTTAGCTAGTCTAGGTTAAGATATAAAAATAACGTTCAAATTAGCTGATTTAATTAGTTTTAATATTAAATAATGCTTTTTATTTTGCTTTGTGCTACCCTAGATGTAAGATTATTTTTACTTGAAGCAATAAGAAAAATTGTGCTTTTTTTTTAAATGTTGAATTTTTCCAAGAAGTATTTTTATAAGATTCCAAGACTTTAAAAATGTTTTTGTCAATATGGCGGGTGCTATTTAGTTAGGTGAGTTATCATGTTTTATATTAGGCTATAATTAATTATTTTTAATGTGCCACGTCCTATTACACACCCGGGATCTCCGCACACTTACATTAATGGGATGATTAGGTTATAGTTAAATAAAGTGCATCCACATTCACGTGATGGATCCGCGTCACCAGAAAACCGAACAAGATGAGATTGACGCCTTTTTCCTGCGTGCGCAGGTCATCTAGGATTGAATTCGAACGAAACCAGCCCAGCTCAACATATCAGCGGATGAATCGACCACACATTGTGCACTGGCACGAGGAAGATGAGGTCATAGAGCCATGAAGGGGCGTGGCAGGGGCCAGGGGGGCGTAACTCCGGCACTAACTCACCCCGGTTGATATCTCGCGGCTCTTATCAGCTCGTATTAAGAGGAGGGTGTGTGTGTCTGTGTGTTGTTTTGGGCAGAGGAGAAAAGAGGGCAGAAGGGAGAGGATGAGAGAGACAAACAGAAAGGCCAAAAAGGCAATATGAATAATAGTTGCACATGGCCAAAATAGCAGATGACTTTGGGCCAGTTTCATAGTCAGATTTAGTACGCCTAAAGTGTGAGTCGATACTAAATACAGGACGACACCTACCAAAATGGAATGGGCCAGTTTCGCATATGAAACTGGCCCATTCCATTCAATTTCAGGTAGGTGGCGTCTTGTATTTAGTATAGCGCCGCACTTTAGGCGTACTATATCTGACTATGAAACTGGCCCTTACTCTTACTTTTACTCACTAATTTAGTGTGATCATGATTCACATGCTCATTAAAATCTACCCTTTATAATTAATTAAGATTCTTATAGGCCCTGTGACTTTTCAATTTTAATTCGTCAATAAATAAGCTTATGATTATAATTAAAATAAATTATTATCTTAGTAGTTTTTAAAAAAAAATCGAGGACTAACCTTGCTGTGAAAGATGTAGTTATGTAAGGTGATGAAGACTATTCAATAGGTCGTCTAAGCCAGCGTTTTTCAAACTGGACTCACTCCACCCTAGTTATTCCAGGCTCCATTAGCCAATTTTATAATATTCTTTATTTGTCTTTCAAAACATAAAATAGCATCAGTGATTAGGTTTGCCCATTTTTTTCAAATCTGAATAAAGAACATTTGTAATTTGTCATTTGTATGTTTTTCGTTTTCTACACGTGAAAAATTTAGCTGTCGCTATTTAATGTTCATAATTTTAGTGTAATTTTATAAGGCTCAACCATGTATTTTTCTGGTTCAAAGGCTCCTTTCGCTCTAAAAAGTTTGGGAAACCCTAGTTTAAAGAAACATACTTATGTGGCCTAAAGGTAGTTAAGAAATATAAAAGGTATCCTAAACTACAGTGATGTATAAAATGATTTGAACGCTCAGTAAAGTAGTTATTGTTTTATTTCAGGTATTCCCCTCACCCCCCAACGTAGTAAAAGAATTGTTAGATGGACAAACCACGTTACTCAAGTCCCTGTTTTGAGCCTATGCAGTGCCTAAATGTGTTTATATGTGTGTCCGTCTTAATGCCGAGATATCAACATATTTTTAATCTCAAGTCAAGTTTTTAAAATCAATAATCGTTTCTTGTCTGTGTCCTAGATCAAATTAGTTTATATAATAATGTATATTGTTTTAGCACTATATTTATAAGGTGCACGTTAAATACCTGAGGTAAGAAATAAAGAATAAATCAAATTCTTTTCCGCTTTACTTTAATGTAAATACGACCAAAATTTACTCGAAAATAAATTGATTAGGTATATGACAAAACGCTAGGAATAGTTTGTCACATCGAGATTAATTTTTCGCATCAAAATCAAAGATGATCTTTAGAAATACTCTTTTTTCATCGCGTCTTACCACCAGTCTGCAAATTTTAATTACATTAATGAAGTTGAGTTGAAGAAGTAATAATTTACGTAGAAGGAAACCATGTAGTATAAACAGCCTTCAGTAGATACGACCAGGATTTGAACCCCAACCTTCTAGTCACAGGTAAACCATACTAGCCTGACAATATAGTCTGCGTGCCCAACAGTACGGATTTTAAGTAGATTAAAAGTCTTCGTTAGTTAAGGATTTAGAATTTCTTTCAGTTATTAAAAATTTTCAGCGAAAACAAATAATACGTTTGTTTAAATATTGAGATTGCATTTTGTTTTTGATGTAGTAGTAGATTTGACAGATGTTTCAAAATCAGTTTCAACTAAAGAGTAGTGAGAGGCTTATCATTTAGGCTTACTCTTTTCTATACTTATTTGAATATAAGAAAGACTAAAATAATTATTTGCTTATCAGCCTATTGAATAGCTACTACTTGCTCCGATACAAACAAAAATATATTATTAAAAAAGACACATTAATTTTTCTTCCAAAATATAGTTTCAAACTTGAACATGAAATGGCGCAAGTAATTCCAATTAAATAGGCTGATGAAAATAACATTACTTGAATACTTCTTAAATTAAAATAAACTTATATCTTCCCTCACTAAAATAAATGTTTTTCAAAACTCTTTACTTTATGTCAAAGATTACATTTAAATGCCACTGCTAGACTCACTATATTATCTGTTTATATTTTCAAATTGCTACATGATTCGTATTAAAATAACATTTGAAAGCTTGAACTCACAATCTCTTTTCATCCTACCTGGACTTTAAATAACTTCCACTTTACGTTAGATATCAGCAACTCTCATATTGACTTAGCTCGTGATTACCTCTTTACCACTTTAACTTTAAGCTACTTTGATTTAAGTTTTATTTCAGTGATTTCAATCTCCCTTTACTTTAAGTGACGCCCAGCCCCTTTAACTTTAAGTAGTTTCTATATCACCTTAGCTTACAGTGATTTCCATGCCATCTAAACTAGCAGTAACTTCCATATCACCTTAGCTTACAGTGATCTCCATGCCATCTAAACTAGCAGTAACTTCCATATCACCATAGCTTACAGTGATCTCCATGCCATCTAAACTAGCAGTAACTTCCATATCACCTTAGGTTACAGTCAGCTCCATGCCATCTAAACTAGTAGTAACTTCCATATCACCTTAGCTTACAGTGATCTCCATGCCATCTAAACTAGCAGTAACTTCCATATCACCTTAGCTTACAGTGATCTCCATGCCATCTAAACTAGCAGTAACTTCCATATCACCATAGCTTACAGTGATCTCCATGCCATCTAAACTAGCAGTAACTTCCATATCACCTTAGCTTACAGTGATCTCCATGCCATCTAAACTAGTAGTAACTTCCATATTATTTTAACTCACAGTGATCTCCATCCCATATAAATTAGCAGTGACTTCTAACCCACCTTAACAAGCGGTAACTTCCATATCACCTTAGCTTACAGTGATCTCCATGCCATCTAAACTAGTAGTAACTTCCATATTATTGTAACTCACAGTGATCTCCATCCCATATAAATTAGCAGTGACTTCTAACCCACCTTAACAAGCGGTAACTTCCATATCACCTTAGCTTACAGTGATCTCCATGCCATCTAAACTAGTAGTAACTTCCATATTATTTTAACTCACAGTGATCTCCATCCCATATAAATTAGCAGTGACTTCTAACCCACCTTAACAAGCGGTAACTTCCATATCACCTTAGCTTACAGTGATTTCCATGCCATCTAAACTAGCAGTAACTTCCATATCACCTTAGCTTACAGTGATCTCCATGCCATCTAAACTAGCAGTAACTTCCATATTATTTTAACTCACAGTGATCTCCATCCCATATAAATTAGCAGTGACTTCTAACCCACCTTAACAAGCGGTAACTTCCATATCATCTTAGCTCGTGCTGACTTCCATCCAACCTTCAGCTCACTTGATGTATAGTATGATCCAAGTTTGAGTCCTCCTACTAACTTCCCATCTCATATTGGCAGAAGCCGCTATATTAAAAGGGCGGGTCGCTAAATCAAGACCATACCGGTTTAACCTCTTAGGAGAGTTAACGAGTCCGTTGTTGAGGTCGGCCACACAGAATAAAAGAACAACACCCACAACGAGTTTGCCAATAACTGCATTATTAGCAAGAGCCAGTAGTTTGGATACCAATGACCCTGAGTAAATGGAGGGGAAGCGTTAACAACTCCCACGTGCTTGAGCCCATACCTACATGACACCCACTCGTGACCGTACAAATACCTCACACGCGTCCGGCCCTGCCAGCTTCATCGATTTTGTTTGTCTTGCCGACCTATGTACCGTACCACCTATTATGGAGACTTCATTTGCATAGTTTAAGAAGGATATCACGCATCTCATCCACAGAATAACACGCTCCACAATGTTTTCACTAAATAATATTTAGCACCGCGTCTTACTACCCGTTCGGGTTATACGCCTAAGTACTAATTACGCTAATGGATTAGGAATTGGGAAGGTTGAATTTAGAGGAAGTGAACCCGCATTTGCGTGGAGGGAGAGTTGAAAACCATTTAGGAAAAACCACCCCCAGTTCACCCGACCGAGATTCGAACCTCGATCTCCCCGTCCTCGGCGGTAGAGCTCAACACGACTGGCGCGTTAGCCAACTATGCCACCGAGGCGGGTGTTTTCACTAAAGTTTATTCGCTAGATATATAAGTGTATGCCATCAGAGTTTTTTGGCTAGACATTCTTGGTCTTCTAATGGCATTGGTGGATGTACAGGACGTATTTTAACTGGTGTCCAATATTCTAGGGGCGTACTCCCATCAAACAGACCTTTACAAAAGCCTATATAAAAATGGGTTTAGAAACGCTTAATTTGATAGTTATTAAAGTTTTCCTAAAATATGGATTGATCGTGGGGGGATCCATTTAAATGGCCTGCTCGATCACTAGATATACACTCAATGAATATTTTTTTATTCTCTGGGAACATTTAAAGTTCATTGTAAACGCAATTCCTGTGTCCGATGTTGAGGTTTTAAGAGAGCGTATCGTAAAGGGATTTGATTAAATACGTAACACTCCAGGTCCATTCAACAAAGGAAGATAAAGCGTGGAACGCAAGCTCAGGGGGTGCATAAAAGTAGGGCACCATTTTGAACCATTTTTGTAATGAAATCTTCTGTCTTGTGTTTTTGTTTATTTCTGTAAACCTTTGTCTTTTTAGTTGCATTATTTCTTCTGTTGAATTAATTATTAATCGAACAATAAAATTCCTCCTAACCCAGAAATTAAGCGGTTCTAATCTCATTTTATATGGACTCTTGCTAATGTTTGATCAATGGAAATACAATTAAAATACACTCTGTATAACCGTATTCTGAGATTGGGCCACCATGTAGGTGTGACCACTTCATCCCGATGAGATTTTGCTAATCATTATGATTATTCGGTGCCAGTAGAAGTCTCAAACCTACTTTAAGCCTAATTAACCAGACCATGGCAACCATAGGAAAAATTCCTATGGTACCCCTGGAAATAAAACCCGGGACGTCTAGATTAGTAACCAGGATCGCTGGCCATTGGATCAAGAGGCCAGCCTACCCAATAATTTGTAACATTTTATATTAAGGGGGCCGCCTTGGTACGTGAGAAAGTATCATTCGTGTTAGACCTCATGTCTTAAAATGAAAATGCTCTGTGCTGTTATCTTGAACTACAGCGTCTGTCTCTCTCTAATCTTATCCTCTTCACACTTACCCTGCCACCCCATGTCAGAAGAAGAGAAGCAAAGAAATGGAAAACTATTTCAAGGTCAAGAGGAATAATGCGCGTGGCTGATCGCCTCCCCACTCACTACACAGTCCAGCTGTCCGCCTGTGTTTATCTTGTGATATTTTGCTAACTTGAGATTCTCGTGAAGGGTTCACAAACAAGCACAATCCTCTATTGATGGTTTAACTTGTCTTGAAACCTTATAATACGAACGGGTAGTAGGACGCGATGCTAAAAAAAAAATTGTCTTGAAGAACACACACTTTTATACATGTCACTTTTTTTTTAGGAAAATGTGAATATTAACTATACAATAATTAATCACGTGTAGACTAAATTTCTATCTTATCCTTACTTAGTTGATAGCAGGGCGTCGGATCCGAGGAGTATAAGGAGCTCTAACACACGGCCCTATACCCCCAACCCGTCTTAGATTTATTCTATCTGTGTAAAATGTTTAGTAAATACTTATAAATATGGAAGATGTAAAAAAAAAAAAGCCTTCAACTAGCTTCTAAAAGCATTCACTTTTTTTTTTTAATCGGGAATAATCCTCCCCCCTTCCGACCTCATCGTTGTTAATCAAACCAAAGAGGTTTTTCCTTTTAGAACTGCGTCTTACAACCCGTTCGGATTACACGCTTATGTAATAATTATTCTAATGGGTGACCATGCGGCCATCGAAGCGGGTCAAATTAGTTAACTTTTACTCTCAACTAAAATGAGATAGACTACACATTGTTATATCACCTACACTGTTTACGCCTACACAAAGCTAGAGTTTACATAAATAATAGGTTAAATGGTCATGTGTAACCTATTTTCAACAATTAATTCATTTTAATTTCAGGTGCCTATTCAGGCTATCAGTAATTTCCACTGAATATTCTAGCTGATAGGGGAAGAGGAAGGAAAGTTTTGATGAAATGTACCCGTATTTGTTTAGAGAGAGGGCTACGGATAAACTACCCTTAGTAAACCTGGCCGAGAATCAAACCCCGACCTCCTTGTCACTGGCAATCTTGTTTAGCTTGATCCTTACGTTTTAAATAATTAAATCAAGTAAGAACTTATTAAAAACAATAAGATATAAACAATATTATTAATGTTGAAACACATTGACTGTTTCATATAATACACACACACACACACACACACACACACACACACACACAGAGTGGCGGATCCAGAAAAAAATGACAGGGGGGCACCATGATAATTTATTATTATTATTATATTATTATTATTATTATTATTATTATTATATTGCTACCTTACATCCTTTTAAAAATCTCGTATCTGTATGTGAAAATTAATATTTAAACAAGATTTACAAAGCTATGTTGGATAAAAGCCTTTTGAGTCCAATGGTAAATGCTGATAAATAATTATTTATCTTTAAGAGTTTGATTTAAGTTTTCGAGTGTGTTTTCTATCAACCATGTTTAGAACCTCTTCAGGATATATTTCAATACTTTTATTTAGACTAGGCAATGAGCCTGGCCAAATTATAGAATCTTCCCTGACCTATTGTTCTCTAGATTTATTTCCTCAAACTGCATATTACGAAGTGACGTAAATGTTTTTGGAGATCTCCTAGAAAATAATTGTTCAACGTCAATCCAAAATTTTATAGATAGTTTACATCCTTGAAAAAAAGAACGAGTTTAAAGTGGGATAGAGATTATTGTTAACTATACGTTGTGTGAAGTAGTACATTGTGCCCCCAAAGGCTTAGTTGTGCAAAAAAGATAATTTTAAGGGCAGATAGTGACAAAACAGTAACCGTAATGAGATTACAAAAGGAGGAGTTAGGGCAGTGATTCCTAACCAGGGTTCCGCGAGAATCTCCAACCTTTGTTTTTATTAATCTGACAATATTTTTTGGACAGTGTGGAGATATATAAATATAGCTCATGTACCCGAGGAAGATGAAGAGAATAGTGCCGATAGTAATATTAAAAGTGAGGTTGGTAAGAATAGTGATAACCCAAGTTCAAGTACCGGAGGACAGTAATTAGTAATAGTAAATAGAAATAGGCAATAAATAATCCTGAAATATTTTATTCAAAAGTATAAATTTATTATTATTATTATTATTATTATTATTATTATTATTATTACTCGTATTTAACAACCCTAATGATCTATATGTCTATTTTATAATTTACCCTTGTCGTACCTAATGTGTGATAAGATTTTATGAAATATTTTAAGAGTTCTTCTAAAGAAAAAAGGTTGGGAATCACTGGGTTAGGGTCGCTTTCCCACGCAGGAGGCCAAAATATTATTAATATTGGATGCCTTAGCAAGCTATTTTGCGTTCAACTTGGTTTATTTTAGGGGAGACTTCAATTCAATCTATAATATATACGGATAATATAGATATATCGAGGTGAGTGCTCATAGAAATAAGAATATATAATAAGAGGGCAGGGAGAGGGGTGTTGGGTGAGGGGGGTATTGTGTTTTTTTAGAGACCAAAAACAATTATAATGTATTACTTCATCAACAAAGTGGGGGTAGTTAGAGATCTTTACTTTAGTTTACTATTGGTTAGAGAGTAAACAAGACAGTGTTAAATTATTTTCCAAATTAAAACAAAATCGTAGTGAAAGATAACTCCAAATAGTTTCTGAAAGCATCCAATTTCCAAAAGTATGTCGGTGGAAGCACACTTCAAATATATTCTAGAGCAGGGGAGCACACAGAAATTATTCTAAAGGAGGATCCAAAGTATAGAAGTTACAAGTCATTAATCAATTAAATCCATTATTACTAAACAAAATACTTAATAACGCTATACAGACTAGACAGCGTTAAATCCAGTTGGGCATGTCTCACACTCAGGCATGGATTCAAGGGGGTGGGACTAAGGAGCTATAATCCCCCCTTTTTGAGATATTTTTCAAAAATTAAATTGACGGATTGAAGGGTGCTGTGCTTCTCTGCAGACATACGTCCAATGTGTTCGAACAACACATGTTTCACCCCATTTACTCCGAACCCTGGCTTTCCCGCACACTACCCTCCTATCTCACCACTCCTTTGTGCAGTAAAGAGCGTGTTATTTACTATTGACTTATTTTCATATTTTAACTAAAATACAGTCACTTGAGTTAGGCATCTTTATTTTTAACAGTTCATTTTTATATTAATTTAAAAATTATACTCACAAACTAAATGTAAATTCTACAGTGAATATACTTAGAAATTAAAGCTGGCAATCAAATCGAAGGTAACATATATTTATAACCCATATAAGTTTAATCAGAAACAATTAGGTACAAAATATAATTAAAGGGCACCATTTTGAACCTTAGAATTAAAATTTTTTCTCCAGGGGTGAAAAGCCCCTAGGGCACGGACCACCATTTTATTGGTTCCTAAAGGTGACCTGGTGGTCTAGGGGTAAGGTGTCAGACTTCTGTGCTGAGGGTCCGGGGTTCAATCCTTGGACCCGGCACAGATTTATCTGATTGCCAAACCCTTCCTTCACCTCTGACAAGACGTGTATTATTCACAACTTGTGAATGTGAGGAATGCCAGGCCTCCACCGTGGTTCGGATCCCACGTTAAACTGTAGGTCCTCCATTTCATCTCACAATCACCCTACCATTACACATTAGCTAAGTGCGTATAACCCTAACGGGTAGTAAGACGCGGTGTTTATGATCTATTGGTTCCTAAAGGTATTTCTTTTGTGGTGTAGGCACGCCCCCCCTCCCCCCTCATGACATAATCATGGATGCACCACTGCTCACACTGTATCAAGACATTGGGTTATTTTCAACCACTGATTTAAGGTGATTTAACATTGCTAAATCGTCCCTTTGTATTTAATATTTTATTTATCCTTCATGTTCTCCATGGGGGGCTGGGACCCACTGGACCTCCTTTGTGTGTACGCCCCTGTTCTAGAGGAATATTATTTTTAAAATTTTCTGGGAAAGGGTCACTCCAAATATATTCCAGATACAAATCATTTAAAAAAATCCATCTGACAACTCCAAATTTATTCTAAAAGCATCCTATTTTCAAAAATGTCCAGGTGAGGATCATTTCAAATAGCATTTAAAGATTTACATTTTTTTTTTAAATTAGAGAAGACCACTTTAAATAGTTTCTAGAGACATCTATTTTTATTTTTCAATTAAAGGCGAGGACCACTCCAGATGGCTTCTAGAAGCATTTAAGTTAAAAAAAAATTTTTGTAGAAGACTTCTCCAAATAGCATTAAAATAATCTGATTTTCTAAATTTGGGGAGGAGGACATCTCCAAATAACTTTTAGGGACATCCAAGTTTCCAACATTTATTGCGAAAAGGGGCAGAGTAAGGGAGAGGTGAAGGGGGGAATGCAACTTCTCAAAAAACTTATTTTTCGTTTGCCACCGCCGCCTCCCCCTTCCACCCTTCTACACAAATAACGTTCCGCCACCAGTGGTAGCAACCAATCCGTGCAACTGGTACAAAATTATGGTGCACCCCTGAACATTTTTTTTTAATTTACCTACTACTGTCAACAGGAGAATTTACGGCCAAGAGGTTTACAAGGGCGAAAGTTGAGAAATAGAATTTTATAGCTAAATTTTCATAAATAAGTCCTAGACTTTAATTTTTTTTAATACAGTAGTGATGAGTTTTTATTTAACTAGATATATATTTGCTATTCATAAAAATAGAGCCTAAAAAGACTATTCTAAAATCTTACTGTGGACAGGGGTGGACTAAGCTGCAAAAGAAACAAGCGGACACTTGGGGCACCAGTGGCTGCCATGGGTGGAATTTCGTAGCTTGCAATAACTATAGCAAATACTATTTTGATTATAGTACTTATATTTATATAAAATATATTATGTGACTGTATATACAAATACATCATTGGATGCAATTCTTGTATTGTAAATTCTACGTAACCCTTTAGGGTGAAGGTTATCTAATGTACCTAATACTATTTCTTTGTTATGGTACGCAATTAATTATAACTAATGTCAAAACTTTATAGTTCGTTTCATAACTATTCATATAGCCATTTTCCAGTGTAATGGATGGTATGGTATTTTTACAACTTGATTAAATTATTGCAGACTTCAACAAAGACCCCAGGATTGATTTCATCATCGCCACGATGCTTGAAGGGTGGGGCGGGATGAGGGGTGGCAGAATTATTCTCCGCTTGTGACAATACATTTAGTCTGCCCCTGGCTATAGATATTTCCTTCACCATAATAAGCATGGTTTATGATAGTAGGCTGATAGTATTGATATAAGAAACCCATTATTAGAAATATATTAGGCCTAACAATTAGCACAGAAAAGTCAACAACCCCAAGAACTCCTCCCCCCCCCCCCCCCCACACACACACTAAGACCACACAAACATAGATATTCTATATTAGTGGTTCCCATCCTTTTCCAGTTCACTGACCCCCTCAAGCCAATGATAATTCATCGCGGCCCTCTAACCTCCCCAGCCATACATGGTGAGATAAAAACACTTACACATTTATGGTACTCTACGTAACCAATTATATATATAAATATTGTCGAACTGGAAAAAAGAGATTTTTGAGAAAATTGTGAATACCATATATTTTTATATGATGTGAAAATTCAAATAAAAGAAAATTTAAAAATACTAGGGCTTATATTTGTTTCGCGGGCCCCCACAGGTGCCTTCGCAGATCCCTAGGGACCTGCGAACCCAGGTTGGGAACTTCTATCACATTCAATCTCCGAGTGTGGTACATTTAGTAGACTTATGTCAAATATAACGTGTGGAGATTATTACTAAATTGGACAAGCGGCCAGGATATTATGGATCATGAAAATGAAATAAATACCGTATGTATGCTAGTAGCTATGTAGCTATGTTCACACAAAACTATTTGCTCCCGAAAATTTATAATGGATAACCTATTAATTTAGTTTTCCTACCCCAGACAAAGCTGACTAATCTCCAAATTTATTGGTTCCATAGCTTTGTCTTCAAGTTGGGTTGAATCCAACGTTGTGGACATTTCAATGGGAGTGGACTGAGAAAGGTTTACTCTGTCCCGACAATCAGCTTTGTCCTCTCTGCCTGAAGAGAGAAAAACACCTTGTCTGAAAAAAAATAATTATTTAATTTATTGTTATCGATTATTAGTTTTTTATGGCCTACTGTAGGTATATCATGACAAAACACGTTCTAATTTGAGCTAACCGTTTCTTATAGAACATTTGTGTTCACTATTATTATTATTATTAAAATAAATTTTATATATATATATATACTTTGTTCTATCAAATAAATGTTTCCACGGCTTTCTTTCTGTTTTTTTGCGGCGAGCACAAATTCGTAATTTTGTTTTTTCCCCTCTACGTTTGTCTTCTTTACGTGTCACGTAATCCATTTAAAAAATAAACAAGAATATGTATCACAAGCAACTAAATAAAAAATATATAATTGAAAGTATTTCAAACTTAATAGAAAACTAATTAATTACTGTGCTAAACATTGTTTGGGTCTTAATTATATTAAATGAGCAGACTATATTTTTTAACTCATCACTGATTAAATATCACGGGATTTCTGGAAGTCTGCACGGAAACTTCTCGCCTACCGAGGCGGCCCCCTTAATATTGAAAAAGCAAATTCACACTTACTCATAAATTAAATATATTGCTCAAGTTTTTTATATTGTAGAGCTGATTTTGGAACTTTTTCAGTTGAGACAACCAATCAGGCACTAAACATTGTAATAATTGCTTTAGAGTTAACCTTCACGTATCAGAACTGAATTAATATTTATTAAAATTAAATGTTATCTTGGGTGTAATAAAATTTTGTTTTAATATATAGTTATACATATTTTAAGAAATTAAATTGTCCATTATCACTTTGTTAGTAATTAGTATACGTACAGTAAATATATACTTTTCCCTCTTATTTATCTTTATGTAATGTTTTTTTTTTACAGTACAAGGAATGACCAAATAAATAAATAAATGTTTAATCCAAGCAACAGAATTCAAATTATGGTTCTTTACTTCACAGGACTAGCTTTATGAAACTTCCGGATGGGATTTTAACCCCGTCCTCCTGAATATAGGAGCAACACGGTAAAATGAAACTAACACCCAACCGTTGAACAGTGAACTAGATCCTGTTTTTATACTAATCAATCAGTATGTACTTACTTTGAGCCATTAATAAAACGCTTCTTCCCCTTTTTCCATCCTAATTTTTTGCGGCGGGCAGATAGTCGAAGTCTAGTTTTTTCCCCTTTACGGTAGTCCCTTTTGCTTGTGTTATTGTTCATAGTAGTTTTAATTTATCGAAAATAAATATATTATTCTATTTTATTTATATATAATTATAATGGCTATCATAAGAAGGCAAAGCATACACAACTGTTCGGAAACACTTGTGTTATTGTTCATAGTAGTTTTAATTTATCGAAAATAACAATATTATTCTACTTTATTTATATATAATTATAATGGCTATCATAAGAAGGCAAAGCATACACAACTGTTCGGAAACACTTGTGTTATTGTTCATAGTAGTTTTAATTTATCGAAAATAACAATATTATTCTACTTTATTTATATATAATTATAATGGCTATCATAAGAAGGCAAAGCATACACAACTGTTCGGAAACACAGGACCAGTTTGTAAACACATTTCCAGTAAAAGCTACAATAAATATTATTTTTAATATTTTCTAATGAACACCTAAAACTTAAAAATGTGCCGGCTCACTGTGCGTTGTCTCAACTCTCAACAAGGCGAAGGCAGACATCCAACTAAAAGAGCGCATGCGCAAGGAGTCAACTGCCTTTCCTTCTTTCTCCGGCTATTCTTTACTTCCAAAGCGTAGATGGAGAATATGGCTGCGCCACTTGATGGCTGAAAAGCATTAGCTTTGACGCATCAAAACAGCAAAAGGAATTAGCAATTATCTTCACATTTTCTGTTGTGACCCTATCAAAAAATGACTTTATTTGTTTTTGAAAGGTTGTGTCTAGGATTATTTATAAGTTACCCTCGTCTCAGAACTGTGACAATATACTTAAGGCCATTTAAAGGTCATTGAAAATGAGCAAGTTTCGAGTTTTCATTAATTTTTTATATACATAGATTATCAAAATGTAAGGTTAATAATAATAAATAAGCATGTTCCCCACCTTTATCTTCCTTTTGGCTTAAGTCAAGTTTGTAAAAAATTAAACACTACCTAACCATCGCGTATTTACTGAACGTCTGCAACGCATTCCAACTCTCTGGTAGGCGGCCCCCTTAAAACCAATGGTTTGGAGTAAAGTGTTGTTAAGATAATCAAAGTTTGTTCAAACTTTTCATGTTAATTATTGTTCTCGTCATTCAGTGGACCAATCATTAGCCAGAAATCAACAGAAGCACATTTCAATGTGAGATATGTAGAAAATAGCCTACGACTGATCAATTAAACAAGTGTGTTATAATATATCATAAGGACTGTTTTAACAATCCCTGCATACCCTGGCAACACTTCACGACATGCCAATGAGCCAACGCCCTTTAATTAAAATATCTAATCGTAAGTATATTTTCAAGCAAAGACTGCTAAGCATAATGATGTGTGGGAACATAGTCAGTGGCGTGACGTGGAGTGTTTCTAAGATAAGCGTAGGGTAAGTTATTAAAGTTTAACTTTTATATGAATCACTTCGGTGGAGGAATGGTCTAAGGCACTAGTCTCACAGTATCCTAGGCTGCCGATGACGCAGAGACCAAGGTTCGAATTTCGGTCGGGTGTACCTAAGCAGGTTTATCCAAAATAGTTTTCCACTCTCGCTCCAAGCTAATGCGGGTACAATTCCCCTAAATATAGCCTTCCTAATCCCTTAAACCATTAGTGTAATTAGTAAATAAGTTTATAGCCCGAACGAGTGGTAAGATGCGGTGCTAAAAGAAACTAAAAAAAATATTGTGATATGTTCTTACCCTTTAGGTCTCCCATTCAACTAATCATACATAGACTATGGGCCGCACTCTAATCGTAGATTAGAGTATACTTGCTAGCAGGTATCTAAGTAAGGTCACTATTCTCTCTATCACTGAAATACAGAAAATCGTCAAGTAGATTATAACTCCTAAGGTGGACCAAGGACAGACTTGAGGCATTTAACAGCAACTTTATTTTAATTTTACAAGTCCAATATCAAGGCGGGTATAGAATTTTTCTTTTAAATAAAACAATCTTATCAAAGTAAATTCATCCCAACCTTTGTTTTTTGAGGCATGATTTTTCGCGCTAACTTAACCTAACCTTTGCTTTTTGTGGCATGACTTTGTGCATTTTACTATAACTTTTTTCTGCGTTCTTCTTACAGAAATTTATGATCGTGTTCTTTTTCATGTTTCACCGAAAGTTGATTTGCTTTTTTTATATATATAATTTACTCTGAAGCTCAGTGTAAGATCAAGACCCAAGAATTGACCGTGAATTTGTATTCCGTAGTTCAGGTAAGCGATCAGAGAACACGGATTAGTTTTTCTGCCATTTGTGTGCACCGAGGATATGCTCTAAAAATATCACATGTGAATGTGTTTCCGTTGATACCTGATCAATGAGTGTTTGGCTGTATGGTGAAAACAATTTACATGTAGATCCTTAAAGTTAAACTTTTTTTCTCAAGTCTTAGTACCCAAACATCCTCAGTATACCTGACCGTGATTCGAACCCTGACCTCCTCGTCACGGTTATCTAATCGAACACAAGTGTGACGCGTTAGACACTGCAACCACCGATGCAGGCTACAGTTAAAACAAACTCTGTCTACCCTGGTGACAAGCTACGCCACGCCACTGAATGCACACTGTAACTTGAATTATCTGCTTTTAAATATATCAATAAAATGTTACCCACTTCATTGGACGAACGGTCTAAGGCATCACTCTTGTTATACTGGTCTGAGGACTACAAGGAAATTGGGGTTTGAATCCTGGTCGGGTCTACTGAGGGTGAGTCTTCCCAAATGTTTTCCCACTCTCCTTCCATGCAAATGCGGGCAGGTTGGCTCTAAAATGCTTCATTTTTCATCCTAACCCTATATGAATAAATATTATATATCAATATAGCCTGAACAGTAATTAAGACGCGGTGATAAATATTATAATTATGCATAGTTTTATGTATACAAGTTAAACTTAACATTATTATAATTAAGAACGCTAATAGCTAAAGGTTCTACTTCTTTCAGCATGACGTGCAGGCATTTCGTAGTGACCGAATATTTTGGAAGGACATTTTAAAAAAAATCTCAAAGCCTTGATATTTTTTTATATCATAAGTTCAACACTAAAGTTATAGGCTAATAACTTATTCTAAGGGGTGGATAATGGAAGAATAGCTTAGAGGTCGGGTGTGCTGAATGTGGTTTTCCTAATTTTTTTAGAACCAAATCTTACTATTTACTCACTCGGGTTATACGCCTATGTACTATTTACTCTGATGTACCACAGATGAGGGAGGTTGAATTTTAGAGGAAGTGTACCAATATTTGCTTGGAGAGAGAGTGGGAGGGAAGTAGGGAAAAAAATCCTCAGTACACGTGGTCGGGATTCGAACTCCGATTTCTCCATCATTGGCAGTCCAGTCTATTGCAAGCGCGATGCCTTAGATTAAATTACACTGTTGGGATAGGAAGGAGAAAGGTAACATTTGAAGAAAACGCATCCGCATTATTTGGAGGGAAAGTGGGGAAACATTTGTGAAAAAAAACACCTTTAATACACGAACCAATTACTTGAACCCTGACCTACACGTCACTGGAAAATCAGGCTATACGACCTTTGGTCTGTGTGCATACCGATGAGGGAAATTACCAAAGGAGTATAGCAGGAAGCCATATTTATTTATAAATTGTAAGCCAACCACCATGTTAGTCAATGGAAAGAAGCAAGGAGGATCAAACAGAAGAATTTTATTAAATTTTGTCCTCTTGGCCTTGGGCCAGGCTAAGAAAAACCCCTGTTTAATCCTCTTTGCTCCTTGTCATCAACAACCATGTCTATCTTTGGCTCACGGCGAAACAGTTGGGTTGGACTAAAATCGTATACACAAGAGAGGCTCAGAAATATTTTTGAACTCTAAGAATTTTTTCGTGTAGTTTAGAAAGATTTATCTTGGAACATTTAACCTGTACTTTCTCAACATACTGATTATACCAGCACACGATAATTTCTATGAGTGAGAGTGAAAGGGCCTCTAATTTTGCCAAGCAAGGTATTTTCACAAACCTTCCAGGGTTATATTACACGCCACAATCGACATGGGACCGACGTATCTACTTCCCCTCAGAAGGAAGGTGTGCTACGAATTTTTATCGCTCAATAAAAATCCGTTGATCATAGCTGGGTTTGAACCCACAAAGATCGGGTCCTGGGGTGATTACTTTAACTCAAGACCACCAAGGTCGACACCATGAAACAAATAGTGAAATAAAATTATAAATTAATTTTGTTTGTTTACAAGATTAGTTTATCCAAAAAAATCACACTACTTGTAAGACTTTACAGTGTGTGTGTGTGTGTGTGTGTGTGTGTGTGTGTGTGTGTGTGTGTGTGTAGTGGACTTATTTGGAAGCATGTTGAATACAATAGATCCCTTCTCATAATTATGTTTTTTAAATGAGTAAATTAGCAAGAGATAATTACAAAGGAAGCCAATTATATTATAATACAGTTACCTAAATATTAAAAAAAGTTAAATACTATCTAATATATGCGTCTCTTTACTAAGACATTAAACACCAAAATAATACTTTTAAATATAGATAAGCTATAAAGTTAAATGTTGCATACATTTATGAAGGAAATATTCAGTCAGATTTTAGTGTATATAAAGATATAATTTTTTTCCCCATCCAAGTGATCCATGGACCCCTTGAGGCATGTGGACCCCAGGTTTAAAACTCTTGGGTTAGAGCATGATGAGTCGGAAAATCTTGCACAACGTTCAAACAAAAAAAAGTCAGGATGAGTTTTATGGATGGACTTTTATGAAAGTTAATTTAATTTTATTTTAAAATAATAAGCGAACGTCCTTCTGTAGTGATGAAATTAATAATGTCCTTCAATAATCGACATGTAGTTTTGTGTGTGTAAAACCATACCTATTAATACTAACACACTCATATCAGGTCCCAGACTTTGATGACCTAAAAAAATCATAAAATGTCCTAAAAATTAAATTTAAAAATTGCTTCAAATTTACAAAAAATAATGACCTAAATAAAGATTTACACAAAATCTCGTAATGGATGCACAAGATAAATCAAACACGCACATTACAAATGGAAACTAGAAAAATAGAATATTCGGTGTGATTAAAACTGTGTGATTAAAATAAATATATGGTTGTGTGTTTTATATATGCATCTATAAAAAATCAATATTATTTAAAAATATACTTTCTCAATATAACTGCGTGAAACCTCCTAAGAAATTCCTTAAACTACTCAAGAATGCTTAAAAATGACACAAGAAGAATGAAAACCTTGAAATGTTACCAAAAATTCAAGAGGAAATAATTTTTTTTTGCAACCATAGGATAACGAACAGAATTTATGTACAGTACATATGAGCATTGTTTGTGATATACCATAGCAAATATGACATATCATCAAAAATCCGGGCTCTGCTCATAATCATTAAGTAGCAATATTATGAAAGTTTACTTATTTTACTATGTTCACAGGCCTAAGTAAAAACATTGTACAGTTTTAAAAAATTGAAAAATAATCATTATTTGATTATGCATTGCGAGCTTTAGTAATTTCTATTGACAACCAACATAGTTGATGAGCACCAGGATTACTTATTTTATGTCTAAAAAGTGTGAAAATTCAATAAACTAATTTGAGTGTAAATATTACTTGAGGGTAGTACAGTACATAGTTTACCAACATTGCTTTGTTAAAAGCACTTTAAATGATTAGTTAAATAAACACTTCCATAAATACTTTATTGAGTAAACCCTTTCTATTTCAAAATAACAACATGGCAATTGCACAATACAAATGTAGGTTACTTACAAAATTAGAAAAATAATTAATTTTATTTACAACACAAATATATATATATATATATCAAGGTTATTTATTGCTTTAGGGAAAAAAAAAGTCTTCTTTCTACCCGCCAGAAAGTTGAAAACGCCCACATAAAAACAATTCAGACATAAACAGAGCGTTCTAAGTCACTCTCGAGTCACCCATCCAAACCTACGATTTCAAGTAAAGCTTTTAGACTGTTGAAATATTTAGCTTTTTAACTGGTAAACAACATTTTCTTCTTTAACCCCCTCCCACTCTCCCACTAGCTTCCTCTTTGTCAGAAAATAAAGCACGTTGAACTATTTTCGCGCCCTAAGGAGGGCAACTGAAACGAACAAAAGAAACCATCCGAAATAAAACTCACAGACAAAATAACGACGAAAGTATAACAAAAAAAAGAAAGCTAAAAAGGGGGGGTTTTTGGCATGAAAAAAAAAGAAAGTGTTTATCTTCGATTGACATCTATTACTCTCTTCTCAGGGGCTATAATTAGAAACCGTCCTAATTCTATCAGCCAATAAGGGTCAGTCTCGGTTAGATGGAGTTGTTAGCAACCAACTACGTGGATTCGACCCTCTCCCCCCATTCCACAAGATTCTTCAGTAAATAGGATCTTGTAAAATTAACCAAGAGGCTGAGTTTGCCCTCTTCGATACTAAGAGGTTCGATTGACTCACTTCGGAACGGAACATTGTAAAAGGTTTTACAAAGAGGGAAAACATTAGAGAAAGGGAAAACAGAATGGAAGAAACTGGTTGGAAACAAGTAATAAATAATTGCAAAATACATGTTTTATCTTTGTTTCATTATGAAGATGTTTTTTGATTAATTAAAAATCAAAACTTTAAGCATGTTGCCATTTAAAATCATTTTAAAATCTTGATAAATTCATTATACAAATAACTTGTCATTTTAGTTCAAAGAAAAGTATGAATCTCTACGGCACATTTTCTCTTTGAATGGCTTTTGAGGTTGAGAAAAAAGTGTTGAACTGTTTACAGACCACATATTCATAATCTATAAAAAATAACTTGTCAATAGAAAGAGAAAAGATAAACATTCATAATAATATCCTTTCATTAAAAAGTCCAAAGGACAATAACATGTTTTGTTAAATATTTTACGTTTTTTAGTAAACAATTTTATATATTTATTAAAAAACCATTATAACTGTCCTACTACCTGTATGGCCTATGCGCATTTAACTATATTAAATGGTAGGGATGAGGAAGGTAGAATTAAAGGGTGCATACCAGCATTTGCGTGGAGGGAGAGTGGGAAACCATTTAGGAAAATCTAAACCTCAACACACCTGCCGGAATTCAAGCCAAACTTACCCTTCATTGGTAAAAACCAAAATAGATGAGCTTGATATCTGGTTCATCTGACCACCGGCGCTTGGTTTTTTTTAACTCAAACTTTATGAATACTTGCTGAAGCAAGTTCAATGGGCAAGTCTTAAGATGGGGTGCAAGTGAGCGTGAGTTTAGGGAAGTATTTTTGCAGTTTTTATAGCATAAACATTTTTGGCCAAAATAAATCAAATTTTTCTTCTATAGAAACATATAATTTAGTTTTCTACACATGCTAATTTCAACAGTTCTTGAATATCTGTCAGATTGTCCTGGAATTTAATGACAACTTCCTCTCTTCATTTAAAAAGTTTGTCACCAAATCCACTATGGCTCATGTCAGATATTCAAAAATTGTTGAGATTTGCACGTGCAGAAAGCTAAACTCTACGTTTCTATAGAAGAAAAATTTGATTTATTTTAGCCAAAAAATGTTTATGCTATAAAAACTGCAAAATAAGCGCACTAAATTCGCGCTCACTAGCACCCATACGCAACTTTTTATACTCAGTTATGACTGCGCATGCAAGATTGTGTAAGAAACGTTGCAGTTCATGGCAGACCACACAGTACAGTTCTCAACACAGTTTTTCCCATTCAGTTCCGCGGAATCCATTATGGGGAAGTGCAAGTCTGGTAAATGTTTACAATCTGTCTTGCCAAAAGAAGATAAATTAAACGTCTTAAGTGCACGCGACGTTCAAAGTGGTCTAGACCAGTGGTTCCCACCTTTGTAGCCCATCTCCCTTTCTGGAGGTTGACTAACACTATCGCCCCTTTTCATTTTTATTGTATGCCTAATTTTAATTTGAGGTGTAAATAATAAAGCAGTTTTATTATTTTAAACAATTTTACCACCGTATATAAAAACAACCAAAGCAGTTTTATCCGGTCACTCTTAAATAAAATAGAAAAAAAAATTAAAATTTACATTTTTTACAGATTTTTTTTAAGAACAAAGAAGTGAAATAATTAACTAAGATCATTGACGTACATTTAAAAAACAGGAGTACATGTTTTCATTTTAAAATTGTAATCTGGAAAAAATTAAGTTGACAGTAACTTCTACTGTACAGTACTATTTTAATTTTTCCCCCTTTGAATACTCATCGCCCCAAATCGCCCCCCACTTATTTATTGCCCCCCTGATAACCCAAATCGCCCACTTGGGGCGATCGCCCCCAGGTTGGGAACCACTGGTCTAGACATTGGCTACCGAAAAAAAACCCACCAATTCAGGGATGTCCGTAAGAAGATCACGGGAACAGAGACGAAGATCAGTCATAGTTGAACAAGAAAAAATAGCTCAAGAAATAAATAAAATAACATTTTTGAGCTCCGCGATTATTGTTCCTGCACCAATATAGAATAAAAACTCTGTAACATACAGAGAGAAGACGGAGGGAAGCGTCCACACGCACATACATATTTGTGCAGGTCGCTGATAAATTTGCTGTCAGCTTCAGTTTTTCGTCTTCGTGTGCCGGCTCCACGCATTTCACCAGTCCACACGCAACGCCCTTTTGTCTATAACGTCTTGATATGCGCAGGCAAAACATTGTACAAAACCGTGAGTGTGGACCGGACTTTAGACCGCTCTGCTCGGCAACGACTGTGGGTTGGAGGACTAAAGGAAGTCCAGCTATAAGGTATTCGATGATTATCGTAAACTGATTAGAGGTGGATATGTACCATATCCGAGGTGAGGGGAAGGATATGTTATAGAAACATAAATTCAAAAAAGGTTGACAACAATTATTGTAGTTGTCATCACAACGACTGATTATATTAATGAAACTATTTTAAAAACTCCATTGATGATATTGTGAAATATGGAATTTAGGGGGAACATAATGCATCCCTCCTCTCTAATAATATTTAAGTACTTCATATAAACATATATGAGCACATATATTAAGCTATAGTCTATATACATAAATTGATCTTGTAGTTTAAAATCGCTATATTTTTGTATGCCAGAAGGGCCTATGTACAAACAAAAATGTTGCGAGTTATTCGTAGAATTTGGACAAGATTCATTTTTAATTCAGCTTGTCTATCAAAGAATAGAACGCTCAAAAATGGCATTGGCCTTTCTAGACCTTAGAATAATTATTTCCACACTCATTTCGGTGGCCGCATGGTTTAAGGCAACACTCTCGCAATAAACTGGACTGCCAAAAACAAGCAGAACGGGGTTCGATCCCGGTCGGGTGTGCTGAGTGTGGTTTTTCCTTAATGGTTTTTCCCTACCCCTTCACGTAAATTCGGGTATATTTCATCTAGAGTTTACCTTCCTCAAACCTAATTCATTAGGGATATAGAGGTATCTCGGGCGGGTGGTAGCGTGGTGCAAATAAAAAAAAGCTACATTCTGTGGGTTCAAACTAAGGTTCCCTAAACGTATATCCTGTTTCCCTAATATAATCGTAAAACTAATAACGTGTAAAACTATTAACATGTGGTACAACAAATAAAAGATGATATTTTTTTTTAAAAATTCAGTTTTTTATAGCCTTAAAAACATTGCGCCAGAGAAACATGAGCTGATAAAAATACCCTTTCCAACAAAAACCACAACGTACTCGCATATCGTTACAGTGTTACCAATTGTGTGCATTTCAATGAATAGCGTTAATTATAGAGCTAAAACATTGCAACCTGGCTAAGGCTCGCTCATTATTATCATGAAAAGCTTTTCTGCACATAAGTGCCGTTGTATCATGTACAGGGATATAGTTTGATGCAGTAATTGATAGTAAATGTAGAACATTTTAATATGATCTAAAATTAATGGTATTAGAATGCTTTGTCTTCTAATTAGAATGTTTCCTCTTTTTATTGAAATTGATGCCCTCTTTAACAGAGAAAAGGAATGAGATATCTTATTGTTATTATTATCAAAAACCTAATAGTGATTATTCCTTCCTGACTAAAGATGAGGCACGAGGACGAAGGCATCAGTTTTGTCTATTTTGGTTGATGAGCAGGTCAGGTTTATAGTACCAACCAGCTGTACTAAAGTTTTTATTTTATTAAATGTTTTACCCACTCAGCCCCCACGAAAATTCATGTGCAGTTACTCAAAAATTTTACATTTCTTACTCCTATTCTATCAAGGTAAATATGAGTAGAGCACCAATAGACGCACTAAAAAAGTGGTGTTCTTAGTCATGTTTAAAATGCTCTGTATTTTTAAGGTCTCATCTTTTACTAATCAACCAACTATCCGCATATTTTCACTGATGCTTTAGGGATAAGGAAGTATTTAGAATATGAAAAAAATAAAAATGCCTGTGGATAGGACGAGAACGACCATAAAAAATAGTTTATTTGATAAGTACGTTCAACATGAAGGTTATTACTCTCTGGCATTATGAATTCGAAAGCTAACTGCCGCAATTACAAAAGAACGCCACCCATCCCAATCACGAGCTAGTTCTATCCAGTCCATCTCATTATAACCTATATCTTTCAGGTCCATTATAATGTAATCCTTTAAAATGCGTCAAGGTCTTCCCAATGGTCTCTTCCCATTGGGTTTGCCAGTCAATACCCTGAACAAGGCTCTAGAATCTCCCATTCGCACTGCATGTCCTGCCAATCGTAATATGTGAGATTTGAATATCCTAACAATGTCTTGTGATGAAAGTACAAGGTATGTAACTTATCACTATTAACCTCCTCCACCCTCCAGTAGCCTAATCCCTTTTTGGACAAAATATCTCCCTAAGCACCTTGTTTTCGAACTATAGCAATGGGTGAATATAGGATCATGGTTAACGTTGAGGAAATGCCCAAGTATTAGTGAGAATATAATATGGAAAAACCACATTGATAAATCACATGTGGAAAATCCCTCTTAGGGAACTCGGCCGAGCTTTAAACCTCAACTGACCCTTCATCGGTGACCCAGTCCATTGCAAGCTTGAATCTTAAGATCACGCGACCCTCGATATGAATCACCAATTTGTTAACCACCTTAAATCCTGGCAAAGAAGGCCTATTGCTCACCTCAACTTATGATCCTCCCCAACACTACCATCCTGTATCAAACTTGATATTCACCTCCAGCCCCTCCTCATCTCGTGGTTTCTAGGGGAGAGAAAACCGGAGTAGTAGTCCCCGCTGAGATTGGAGATGTGCACGATACTAGGAACGTGTTGTAAAGTCTGTCTTAGATAAGTTAAGAGTGCATTTCAAAACAATCACAAGGATTCATCCCATCTTACACTTTTATCCGTTGATCGGTGACCTGATGGTCTAGGGTAAGGTGTCAGACTTCAGTGCTGGAGTTCCGGGTTCAATCCTCGGTCCCGGCACAGATTTATCTGATTGCCAAACCCTTCCTTCACCTCTGACAAGACGTGTATTAATCACAACTTGTGAATGTGAGGAATGCCAGGCCTCCACCGTGGTTCGGATTCCACGTTAAACTGTAGGTCCTCCATTTCATATCACAATCACCCTACCATCACACATTAGCGTAAGTGCGTATAACCCTAATGGTAGTAAGACGCGTGCTAATAATAATTATCCGTCGATCAATAAATCTTCCTGAGAGAGAGGTAAGGTCGTTTCCAGGAATAACCACTTTGACACGAAGATCTTGGATCATACAGAAGGTTTTGCTTCACCCCTCCCCACTTTCTATTTAACTTATACGTACTGTATTACGTGTGTGTGTTTGTGTGTGTGCGCGCGCGCAAGTTGTGTGAGTTCACGAGCGTGTTCAAGAGGAAGACTTCGGAGTACATAGTTTCCAGAGCAGACGTGAGGGTGGGTGGGGCCGGTAAGAAGATTGGTGTGGGATGCGCAAGGGGGCAGCCTAGGGTAGAAGACTATTTTCAAGAGATTGCGATACTCACCCTCTCACAAAGATCTAATATTCATGCGAGCTAGTGGCAGCGTTCTTCCTTCCCCCACACCAAAGGGGGGGGAAAAAAGCGCGAATTTACGTTTTCATCCGGTGTTTCGTGGTAGGCCTATCTATATATGCAGAACGCTCGCATGTGTGTGAAGTAGGCATTGTATTAGCGGTAGAAAGAGAGTGGGTTTGTCGAGGTAACTTTACACCGTGTTGGAATAAAGGGGCGTATCTTGCGGTCTGGCGGTTGCTGGCATGGTAGATAACATGTTTCAGCTACTCCTGTCTCCTTCTCTCTCTGTCTCTGTATCTCTGTCCGTCTCTCATATCTAGCTCACTTTATCTTTGTCGTATTAGTTTTCATTTCCCCTCGTTCTCTTGTGCCAGTGAAAATATCGCCTTCCTTCTTGGAGTTCCGGCCCTGCCTGCCTGTCACCTTATTATTTCTCTCTCTCTACTCTCTTTTCTTTTTTCTCTCTCTCACACCACACACTGGAACTGCATTTCCTCCAACCATGAAATCCCCGCGATCCTCTTCGCTCTCCCGACTTGTCACCCACGTCGCTACCCGACTTAACTCACCAGGATCAAATTAACGTTGTCGTCGAAGACCCCGACGCTCTCCTCCCCCCCCCTCCTCAACACCCCCTGTCAGCGTCGGTCCATTAGTCCAGCACTTTAACCGACCACACCCCCTTCCCCTACCTCAGTTCATCCCGTGTGCAAATCGGTGGTGAAGGTCCTTCAGCCTACGTCTTCCTTCCTCTTTCCTGTTTTAGGGCGAAGGATCCTATTTCCTTGTTCTTGATCGGAGTAGTTTGAGACACATGATGGGGGCCGTCATAGGAAGAATATTGTCTCACAGTTTATGAAGATCCGTAAGCTTAGACCGATATTTCCCCCCTTCCATCCCTCCTACATTTCTTTTGGCACATTCGACTTGAAGCCGTAAGCTTAGACTTTTAACTCTTCCATCTCTCTTACATCTTTGGTGAATTTGACCTTTTTTTTAAAGGGGAATACAAGAAAAAATATAGAGTGGGGGTATGTAAAAGGGTAAAATATAGGTCTAAGTTTACGGCTGTAAGTTAAAGTTACTAAATCAAATTATGTGCGACAACACGCCAATCCACGTTGCACAGTTACTTTTAGGAAATATTTTAATATTTATTTGCAATAAAAGGTTCTTCAAATGGCAAGCCGATTATATTTTTCTCATTTTTGACTCAATGCTCTGAGAGGGAGGCTGCTGAACAAAGGAGCATTAGTTAATGGCCCGTCTTCATGAACGAGTGGTTTTAAAGAGGTCGACTACAAGATCTAGGTCACCTTGGTTTAATTACGGATATGATTGCTTGGAAAATGAATATTACTTCAGTAGTCCTTGTGAACAAATTATTCGTGGTGTAAGAGCTGGTTTGGTCTGCCCTTGTGTCATGTGCTGATCAAGTACATGCAGGTACAAACATAAGTGATTTTCACTTGTTTGTAAGTCATGTTCTGATATAACCCGTTGCTCCAGAATGTTAGCATAAAACACCTTTAATATTTAAAAAAAAAGTTAGCTACCATGCAATGCATATAGTACACGTTTTAAATTTTGAAATCCATAACTTTTTGCCAAATAAAATAAAACATACATATTTAAGTATTTTGTATGTAAATTTATAAATAAATATTTCTAACGCATTTTCATTAACTTCTTGACACAAGAATTATTAAAGACACGAATTAACACAAATAAGGAAATAACACCAATATAATAACATGAGTTGGAGATTGAACTAATAGTTTGCCATATTTTAGGCTCTTCTATTGGGTATTTAGAAACTTATTCCGAAAATATAAAAAAGTTTCAATGATTTTTTTTTTTAATTTTGGGCTTTTACCTGTCATAATAGATTCCTATACTTTTCCGGTTTTCCTGTTTTTCGTGTGAGTACTAGTCCCATAAACGCTACATGATAACAAAACTACCATTATAAATACGATAGCATTCATAAATACGGTAACACTGGAATGTTTACCGACGTAAGGAGGTATACCAATAACCTTGGGCCCTCGTAAGATATACTTTTAAATGCAAACAGGGGGGTGGAGAGGGAGGCTAATTTATCACCCCGGGGCTTACAGCTTCACTTCAGAGACCTAAAACACCGGGATGTCTACGGTCCTTATTAAAATATTAAGACCGGACCAAAAGTCTTGTCTGCTACAAGGATGATGTGTATACAGGGCCCAGACATTCCCTTCCCCCCCTTCCTTACCACTCCTATACATAATTTAGATTCACTACACCACGAATCAGCGAGGGCTGTAGAAAGCCCCGCCATGTTTCGACTGCATGTTGGCATCATCCAAAGAGTGTAAGCTATAGCTCATCTGCGGTGGGAATGTAGGTAATTGACAGCAAAAGGTTATTTATGATATTTTTTTTAGTACCACGTCTTACTATCTGTTCAGGCTATACGTGCGTGTAATAATTACGCTAATTAAAAGGATGAGGGAGGTTCGCATTTAGAGGAAGAATAACCGCATTAGCGTGGAAAACGAGTAAAAAATCATTTATGAAAATAAACACCCTCAGTACACCCGTCCGAGATTCGAATCTCAATCTCTCTGTCATTGGCAGTCTAGTCTAACACGAGAGTTACGCCTTAGCTTAGACCGTGCGGCCTCCGAAGCCGGTAAGGTTAATTATTGCAAACGTTGGCTGGAGGTACCATTAAAATCGTTTGATAACACTTTTAATTGATGATTTATCATTAATAAGCACATAATAATTATTTTTTAATAGGTTGAAAACTTAGTGAATTTCAGTCAATGATTACTCTAAAGAACCTTCTGATATAGTCCAATTTTCATAGAAAGAAGAGTTTAGAAAATACAAATTTTGTTTTTTTGATGTCAACATTGATAACATTTTACCATTATTACTAATATTAGTGTGAAGGTATGCTTATTTATCATATCTATCAACAGTTCCAGTTCCATATTACAAGACTCGATATGAATATATTAAAAAATTAGTACGTTATGGAACTGTTAAATACTTTTCTTCCTACCAGAATTCTACTATAACTGTCACTTACATACACTCCCATAGTAGATAGGCTCTCTTTCTCTCTCTCTCTCTCTCTCTCTCTCTCTCTCTCTCTTATATATATATATATATATATATATATATATATATATATATATATACACTCTTCAGCACATGTGGGCTTTTAATCAGTGGCTTTAATATTATTGTGTTTGCAGTACACTTTCTAAAAATAACATTTTTGGCGGCACATTTGAATGGATTAAAGGACGAACACCCAAGTTAAAAGAAATTTAGGAAATTTAAAAAAACAAACACTCTTATTAATAACAGTAAATAAGGACATTCAAGATTTTAAATTATAAAATTATTCTATTCTTGAAGTAAAAATGAAATAACAAGCGATATTATTAATAATATCAACCTTAATAATGAATAAATATGTGATAATTTTTTTGTAATTTGATAATAGGCCTATAGGCGATAAGACGAATCTCATTTTTAAGTTTGTTATGTTCCCAATACCCCCTTTATTTTGGAGAAGGGTTTGCGGTATATCAACGTGCTGAGGCATTTTTATTTTGTTTATTTAATTTTTATTGATCCCGACATCAAGAGGGTAGTTCGGGACCTAGCTCTACTTACATATTTTCGTTTACATAATCTATTATACAATATCCAGTTTTTAAACAATAATTAAATTATGTAAATTGTACCTAATCTAACTGTCCTTATAATCCTACTATATAATTTTTGTCCTACTAGTTGGTCCGCCCCGGGTATTTTACGCCCCCAGCACTCTCCACCGCTGGCTGTCCCGCCGACCTCTGGATCTAAAGGCCGATACACACAGAATGATAAGCTAAGCTAAGCAATGGTCCCTCTTTCCACTCCCGAATTTAGTGTGGTTTCTTTCTGGTCTGCTCCAGTGAAGCTTAGTTATGGTGGAGTTATCCAAAATGTTATGTTTGAGTTCAGGCTATAGTACTGAAGAAGAGAGTTAGCAGTTGTTATGGTAAGTTGAATAAAACTTTAAGAGCTACAAAGTTTTGACTTGTTCCATTATTATGCTTCGACTTACTGTGTAAACATTGGATCTAAGGGATAAACACAAACTAAAACAGAATATTAGACTTAAACACATGTGAAACAAACTAAAGCTAACAATGTTTAACCCTTAGTTATTTTCACCAAACCAGCCCTGCGTCTGTTCAACACGGAGCCCAAGCTGCGTTATGCGCATGCGCAACGTAAGATGGCTCAAGATGGGAAATGGAAAAATTGCCCGGCCAGCAAACGGAAAAAAACATAGCGTGGCGTAGCAAGGCATCGTTTAGCATTCTGTGTATATCGGCCTTGATAGTCCCCAGAGTCGGCGAAAGCCCCAGCGGTGGCGAGGCATACAGGTTGAGAATCATTTTCCTAAAATTCACTATACACCGCTTTCCAAGGAGAAAGGCGCTTCACACAGAGTAGAGAAGAAACACAGCCAAACAACAAAGAAGATTTTTTTAAACATTTTTCTAAATACTTGGAAAAGGAGAATTTTTATTTATTATCCTGTCATCAAAGTTATGGCAAGAAGCTTGTGTATGATTTTATTAATAGGCTGGTAAAAACTCAATTTCATTAAGAGTTTTGTATCAAATACATTTCTTTATTTTTAGGATTGTAGACTATAGTAAATAGGTTGATTTATATTTTTTTCTAAAAAATAAAACTATAAGGAATTAAAATAGCCATTACCGCATAAGGGAGATTTTTTATTTAGTTCAAGTTTTATCGTTTTAACGGCTTAAGTTATGGGTTGGAGGTAATGTTGGAGATAATGATGATTTCAGAGGAGGTTTACCAGCACAAGCCCGGATATATGATGAGAACATCTGAGTAATTAATCACATGTGATAAAACCAGCACACCCAGCCGAGATTTGAAACTCAACCTCCTCGTCACAGGCAATATACTAAATTGAGAGCCTGATGTCCTATACCGTGTGACCACCAATACAGGTATAGGTGTGTGTTTCGGAAAGTTCACGCTAAACACCCCAATTAAAAATTAATTAAATGCCAGCTTCAAACATAAAATTATCCCACGATCTAAGAAGGCAGCAACTAGAGCAATGTACTGAACTGCCGATGACAGGGTGATAGCGGTTTGAATCCTGGTCGGGTGTATTGATTTTATTTTCTTAAATGGTTTTCCCTTCTATCTCCTCGCAAATGTGGGTAAACTTTCTAAACTTTCAAGTTTCAATCTTTCTCAACCCTAACGCATTAGCTAATAGAACAAATGCGTATAATCTGAATGTGGAGTGAATACGGGTGTTTGGAAAAAAATTAGTAAATTTCCAATCGCAAGAAAAGTAAAAAAAAATTTTTTGAATCAAACATATTGAAACATTTCCTTACTATAAAATTATATGGTATAATTTAAATTGTAAGAGAACTGTATAATATTTAATCGTCCAAATAAAATAAACATAAGAAAATTATAAACATGTAACATTACATAAAATGTAAGCAATTAAAAATAATTTGGCGCTACTGTAGCTGTTGAAACATTCCTTTGAACATTTAAGATACTAGTTTGGTAAAAATGATGTTTGTGTGTGGTGTGGGGGGAGTCTAGGCAACAATAAAAAAAAACTTTGTATGTGTAAAAAGAGCCAGTGAAATATTTTAAGTGACAAAACCGGCTGGCGTTTGCATGCTACAAAAAGCAGGGAATTGTTTTATTCTTGTTTATTTCTGGTCAGTGAAGTTGTTGAACCTGAAATGAGCTCTGGATTCTTGGCTGGTATTCTTGAAATTATCTTGGCTGGTTAACTAATTCTTCCGTTTACTTATACATTTATTTGTCATTTCCCTTTTGCGCGTTTCTCTATAAATTAAAGCACTTTTGATACCTTCATTTGAAATAACAATCTCATTTCTCAACAACTTGCCTTAATTAGTTAATTATTTATTTGGAAGGAAATTAAATATTGAGATTATACTAGAAACAGGGGGGAGGAAATCAGATTTATTTAAAATATTAACAAAGCTGATCTCAGAAATTTTTTAAATCATGATTTAAAATATGGTGTTATTTTAAACAAAAGACACAGAAAAACAAAACACATAAGCCTGAACCGATGGTCACATGGTCTAAGGCAGGGATCTGCAACTTACAGCATGCGTGCCAAGAGTGGCACGTGGAACGATTTTCAATGGCACGATGATGATTGATAAAATATATAACTTATTTTAATAAAACATTGAAATATAATTTAATAAAATATTTAATTCTAACATCACTTTTTGTTCAAAATTTCAAATACATCTATAATTTAAATTTGCTAAAACAGATTTATAACTTTTGTAATTATTCTGATTCATCCGATTTATATAAAATATTAAATATTCAAGGGAACAGTAGCTACTCGTATTTAATGTATTCGATTTAGAAACATGTTGTCACATTTACATTTTGCAAGATCAACTTAAATTGGTTTTAATAGTTGTACTAAATAGCTATTATAAAAATATAAACGATTTGGTGGACTTAGGTTGGTTGGCACGCTGAGTGACTTAGCAATATTACTTCGGCACAACACTACTAAAATGTTGCCGACCCCTGGTCTAAGGTGTACAAGGAAGGTGATGAAATCATACTTTATTTTTTAACTACAAGAAAATATATCTTTCTATATCTAGCGGTTCACTTAGGAACTAAATTTATATCTCGACTTCCTCAGTTCACGCGTGATTATATAAGTTAGGACGCGGACGAAGTCACTTTAAGTAATTCTAGCAAGCTGATGCTATTTTTCCGCATTGCGAATTATTAATAAAAAATCCCTTTGTCGTATGATTCTGCATACTGCAATAAAATATGTGATGACATATTGCTACATTGTTTATTTTCATTTGGACGATTAAATATTTTACTGTTTCTTACAATTACTTACATATTTTTAAGTAAGAATGGTTATATATTTAGTGTTTTAATGTACAGGAATACTTTAGAAAGCATATAGCAAAGTAATACTTTGCTTGTTGGCGTGCATTTCACACTATTGCGGTTTTATATTACTCTCACTGTTTTTAATTTGGACTGTTTATTTGCTTGACATCAAGGCTCATACGCTGCACTCTAGCTTGTTCCAAAATTGTACAGATTTATTTTGAATTTGATGCATATATTTTTACCTAGTGACAATTTAGTCAGAACACTCAGTTCTTATATATAATAGCCTAATATGACTAACTGTGTTTTTATTATTGTTAATCTGTCAATTTGTATTTCAACTTAATGATTTAATATGTACAGCTCCTAATTACTGCTATAAAATATATTTAAGAACGATTTTGGAACAAAAGGTAGGATTTATGATACCAGTTGCTGAAATCGTATCAAATTAAGGGTTTGGGAAACATTGACTTACCCCCATTAAGTTTATAAGTAAAATTCAACAAAAATGTTCTGGTATAGCTTAAGCTGCTTACTATATGGTAGTGTGATCAATCTTTAGGTTTTATGAATATATTAATAAAAAAATCACTTTGTTGGTATGATTTCTGCATACTGCAATAAAATTATTTGTTGATGACATGAAGTAGGTGTTAAAATAGCCTAAATTTTCCAAAACTGTTTCTCACTCTATCTCCAAGCAAATGCGATTTCATTTGAAATAAATTCTACACTTCTCATCACTACTCTAATCATGTGGGCTAATTAAATGCAATTCACTGGAAGGAGGCTTAGTAACAGTTGACAAAAAAACTAACACAGCAACATGATGTTAAACCTAATAATTGAAAACTGAGAGGGAATGAAAAATAAACTATAAAGGAAAAAAAATATCGATTACTCAGAGAGGAGAATTCCACCGGAATTATCTATCAGATTAAGATAACTCACATGATGAAAGTATTAATAATTAATTAATGGTGGTATATACTTCAATAAAATAAGATTATCTGGTAACCCTAGACAATGAATGAAGAGTAGCCCCACTTAAACACTTGACTTATTCATGAATAACTCAGTGGTGCCAAGTCTAAGGTACCGGCTACATTTCCATTTCCTGATGTCATTTTTAACTTTATCTAATTTAATTGAAATATACCTTCATGTAAAACCACGGTATAGTTTTCACAATAACTAATTGAAACTAAAAAAAAGTCCTAACTCAGACTCCCGACTAATCCTAGAAAGTCGGCGTTTCCATTTGGCGACAGACAGTATTTGTGACATGGCTACGTCACTTCTAGTGATTTTGTTATTAATCCCTGCCTACTCGCTGTCTCGTCGAGTTGGGCCAACATTCCACAACCGTTCCTCCTACACCCGTTTCCCGCTCCAAGACAGGTCTGGAAATTATCACGACACCGCTCGGGAAATCTGACGGTGAGCTCTGTTGACGGAGAGACACGGAGTAGCTCAGTAATCTACCTACTCTTTACACCCTGTTTCATAATTCAACGAACGTGAGCTGGGTGTCAAGTGCAACATTATTTTATTTTTATCAACGAACACGAAGAGGAAGCCGCTTTGGGCTAGGTCAGTGTTTGATTGTGTTTCGTTCAATACAAACGATTCCTTCCCCCAACCCCTCACCCCGCTTAAACCAAAACTATATAACTCCTCTCAGCATAACGTGTAATGGGCAATCAGAATTTGAAATTTTTTATTTGCATAGCTTGTCGCAATATGTACTAGCGCTGTGATCGATAGGGGTCAGATTTTCTGATCGTATGTGGCCACCGATTGGGTCATAGTCAAATGACCACGCACTGTTCTTAATTTTCCCAAATACACGGGCGATGTTACCTACCTAATTCTTATATATATTTGATAAGCCCGTTTCCGGTATTAGAAATTACGTAGAAATGACTGAACAGATTTTGACAAACGACGACTCATTTCAACGGTTAGGAGTCCAGGATATCGGGAAAAATAGTAGTTTTCCGCGAAAAAAGATTTTCCGTGAGAATTTTCAGTTTTTAATTCTTGGTTTATCACCATGAAAACCGTTATTTGTTGCATGACTGTAGATCTTAAATAAATTGTACTGAACTCCACACGGACTTTCTCGCTCTATTGTTTAAAAATGGAGATATTGACTCAAAACTCGTAACGTATGTGAAACGAAATAATATACACTAGCAAACCCAAGCATCAATTGCAATATATTTATGTAAAACCTTTTTTGAGTCCCGGTTTTAAATGCTATAATTTTATTTTTAAAGAATTAATGTCCTCATTTGTATGTTTGGACTATAAAAAAAATCAATATTGGGTCCACGAGAGTCAACACTTCGTATTAAAATGTTGATTTTCGGTTAAAATTTTCGATATTTTCTTAGGTGTTGCACATCTTAATGTCATCGCATTGTTATTAAATTCCTCATTTATAAATTTGACCAATAAAAGATGTTAATATTGACTATTGAGTCTAAAATAGAGATAGATCATTGTTGTACAAACATTTCTACTAAGAGGTCTAAGGAGAAATAACATAAGCTTTTTGAGAGACTTACTTATATCTAATCACTCTATGGCATTGGAGAATTATTGCGTTAAAACTTAAGTACTATCTCTTTACAACTAAAGCTCACAAAATTGTATAATTATTGAATATTCAGAAACTGTTGGTTTATTAAAATATATTTCATATAAAAGTATTTTATTTTTAATAGTACTACAATTTTGCAATGATAAGCTATTTAGTATCTCAAATAGTTGCGGAGAAACGGAAATTTCAGCTTCTGTAAAGTAGCCTAAAAGTCATTTTCATGGGAAAATGAAAATATCCAGTTTATTTATAATCTTAATCAACGCCTAGATACGAATTTTAATCAAAATCGTTAAAACCTATTTTGAGAAAATCAATTTTTTCTCTTTTCAACCTTTATTCAACTACTCTTAATTTTAAGTTCAAACAGACACACACGACAGACGGCATTGCAAAGACCACTTTTTAGGGTTCAAGGGGGTCATGAGACGTCGACATCCATCAACATTTCAGGTTAGATTTTTTTAACGGTCGCAATACTTTACCTTTAGTGTTCGAAAAGTTAATATATATATATATATTTATATATATATATACTTGCATATAGCTGAGTGTTATTGGGTTTATAATCAATTTTTTGCTAGTAAAAT
Source organism: Timema podura (assembly GCA_033556935.1). Taxonomy (NCBI): domain Eukaryota; kingdom Metazoa; phylum Arthropoda; class Insecta; order Phasmatodea; family Timematidae; genus Timema; species Timema podura. The sequence continues at coordinate 41,176,351 of JAVRXN010000002.1, forward strand.
ATTTGTATTATAAATAGATCTACATGTTTGCAATGATAAGTAATTAAATATCTCAAATAGTTTCGGACATATGATAAAAAATGATAATTTACGCATCATACCGGTGCCCTTAAAGTAATTTTGCCATAATATTGAGGGTAGCCATTTTGTTTGGAATATTTATAAATGTTTAGAAATGAAATTTAAACAAAATCTTTAGAGCCGATTTTGAGAAAATCGACTTTTTCTCTTTTTGCCTTCAGTAAACCTACCCTTAGTTTTAGGGTTAGATTTCCAATTCCAAAAATCACTTGAAGCAATCCTATGAAAACCCTAGATACTAAGTTTTAGCCCGATCGGTAAAATAGTTTAGGTTCTAATTGGAGGTACAGACAGACAGACATACAGACAGACGGATATTCAAAAATCACTTTTTCGGATTCGGAGGGTCATGAAACGTCGAGATTCGTCAAAATCTCGAGTTGATTTTTTTGACGATCATAATACTTTCTCTACCTGTAAGATGGCGAGAAAGTAATAAAATATATCTCTTTGGCAAAAAAAGAATAACTCAATCTTTATTTGTTGGTCCGAACACATCACAATTTTCTCTTTGGATGAATATTTCTCTTTGGATGCTGGTCATACACAGCTAAATTGAGATGCCTAAACTGGGGAAACATTTTTCATTGGAATATGTTCTTATCGTTAATTCACATTTAAATCAATAATATAGAGTATTATTCGAAATTAAAAGGTTAAGTTTGATTCTTGAAAATATTGTCTACGTTTTGTTTAGTGCATGCTAAAATAATGTTTAAATATGTTTTGGTATGTACTATAAGCTCAAAAACGATAAAATGATCTTGAATAATGTTTAAAAATAGCCATTTTAACTATTTAAGGATGAGTTTTGGTTTTTTTTTTAATTAATGGGTTTTGATGTTCATTTTAGCGAATAGTAACAAAATACAGATACTTAAGTTAAGCTATATTTTAATTTTACCACTTAATTTTGAAGATATGACACTTAAAAGAAATGTTTTGTGTACCACATCTATATTTTCAAATTCTCCATCTCTCTCTGACACTCTCTCTCACGCTCTCACACACATTCTCTCTAACGCTCTCATACCCTCTCACTCACACTCTCTCCCTCACACACACACACACACACACACACACTCTCTTATATATATAAACACACACTCTCTCATATGATCTTCTCTCATTCTCTCTCACACACACACTATCTACCATCACATACACTCTCTATCATACAATTTATGTCACATTATCTGTATTATACTATCTCTCTCTTAAGTTCTCTCTCAAATGCTCTCTCACTCAAATTCTCTCTTTTTCTCAAAGGCTACCTATCTCTTGAACACCCGCTCTCTATCACTCAAAAGCTCTCTCTTAAACTCCCTCTTTCTCAAACGATCTCTATAAATCACACTCACTCTCTCTATATTTAAATCTCGCTTTCTATTTCAAACTCACTTTCTCTCTCTCAAACTCTCTTTATCTCAAACTCACACTCTCAATTTCTCTCTCTAGATCTCTAACTTTCTCTCCAACACACTCACTTAAACTCTGTCTTTAACTCTCTTTCACTCTAATTTTCTCTCTCTAAACTAATCTCTCCCTCTCTAACTTTCTCTCTCAAACTTTATCTCATATGCCCAACATTTTCTTTCTCTTTTACACAATAACCCTCCCAAAATTCTACACTATCTTTTTTTCATACACACAACACACACACACCTCTCACACACTTTGTCACGCATTCTCCCTCCCATATTCTCTTTCTATGGCTCACACACTCTCTCTCACTTTCTCTCATACACATTCTCTCTCCTCAAACACACATATACACACACATTTTTATATAAAATTTAATAAGCCCATTTTTTATAGTTGAAATTAAGAGTAAACAGTTTTACCGATTTTAACCAACGAAGTCATTTTAAAGGTCCAGGATGCCAGCCAAAATATTATCCTAAAACTAGAACTAGATTTTCCTTGTGAATTTTCCATATTTCATTATGTGTGGGCAGCGGCTAAACTGTACAATCATTCTTTGTTTACATCACTATGGAAACCGTATTTGCGTAATAGTGTATATTGGTAGATAAAATATTTCTCTTTGGTTCAAAAATAATCACAGCTTAATAATTTTCTACTTGAGTGGTTTGGTGCAACGAATAGATAGAGAGCTGGGAGAGTGGTCGTTTTAAATTCCTCATCTTGGACGGAAGAGGGAAAATATAAGTTTTGATTCAAATTAAACAACAAAAGCTAAATATCCATGTATTTGATAGCCTTTGACGAGTAAACTTTTAATTAAAAAGTCAAGTGAGGTCTTATTATGCATATTTTTCCCTAATAAAGAATCTAGAATATATTTTAGTGAAATAATAAGCAGGCATTCCTGCAACGATTCAATAATTAAATAGAGAAAGCTGTAACGAAAAAATTATATCAAATGTCACGGAATAAACAGTGACGTAGTTACAAAAATATATTCCATGTGCATTCACACGGTCATTGTTATATCCTTGTTTTGTTAATAGTCAATTTGACCAATCGAAATAAAATTAATTTCACAAAATAGTTTGTGTATGTATACATGAAAAGTTTAATGTACAAAAATCATGTTTTTAAAATTATAAATATCCATAAAACCACACTTAATTAAAAGCATTTCCTTTAAATTATTTTTTTTAAATAAATATATTTTCCTTTACTTGTTTTTGAAAGTCAGGAAAATTACTGTCCAATTTGGTGTCGGGAAACAACTTGAATCTCCTATGCGCAGGCTTCTGTACGTATACATTGCTGAAAACTGTAATTTAAATTTTGAGTTTAAGTTTTTTTTATATAAAAATGTAGCACCCTTAACGCTACAACCAAATCACACGCTAGTTTCCATGATAGTTACTTGTTTTGATAATAGTTGCTATGATAGATGGTCATTAAAACGATAATAGTTGACTTGTACTGAATTAAGTAATGAAACATTGCCGTGCATACGAGGTATAGTAAGCAAATTTCGCAAATAAAACTACACTTAAATTTAACCACACACCAAACACTATATTGCACTCACTCGACAAATAGCCACTTTCTTGCACGCTGCCCTAAGTTTGTTTCAGATTTGGTTATTAAATATGCAAATGAAATCCCCTAAAATAAACAATAAATACAAACAAAATTGAAAGCACCTGGGAATTTTTTTTTAACTAAGGAAACATCAAACTGCTTCGGTGTTTAGCTTAAATGTAACAAGATAATTTTCAAGTTAAGGCCAGGTTAATATTATTATTACCGTTTTAACATCATTGTAACATATCATAGCACTAACACGCACGTTTAAAACATCTGGTTCTACGCAATTAGCATTCCTGTGCTTCAATTTTGAAAAAGAATGCGTTGATATTTCTTCTTTTTGTGTTATTTTATTCTTATTATATAGCGATAGCTCCAATTATATTAATTATTTTCAAAGAAAACTACCTATTTGGGTCTGTCTTCTTTTTTAATGGGTATTCTAAGCGAAACGAAAGGCTACCACGCATATACACACAAAAAACCAAACCTAAGCGTATGAAAAACAAATCAAGGCGTCCAAAGCGAACGTAACGTTTGCTTTGAGTTTATCATTATTTTAATTTAAAGACCCGTCAAACATTAGAGCTATTAACACTATTATGGGGTCCGAATACAATTAAGTTGCTCATATTTGGGTTTGTACGTCCTGAAGACAGGGGTAGGAATTCAAATATTTATCTTGGAGAGGGCAATATTTTTAATTACTGTATGTAGGTCTACTAGAGTCCCACCTTTCCCAAAATATAATAGGGAATCTTTTCAGTGGCGTAGGTAAGGAATGTCCTATGTATTTGTTTTCAAACAGATTGGAAAGCTTTTCAAACTTTTTAAAGATTGTTTATGGTCATTGGGAAGGGGTTGGATAATATATTAACTATACATTTCTCAAGAATTATATACATATATAGGGTTAAGTTAAATTAATATATTTTTTTAAATATTAAAATGTATTCTTGTTACACTTCAAAAAGTCTCATCAACTTTCAAATGTTCCTATCTCAACGCAAAAGTCACCCCAAATCAAACTATAAAATTGAAAATAAAAAAATCAACTAGGATTGTTGTGAAAATACAAAATTTTATTAAAGTGCGTTCGAAGCAGGTACAACATCGAATCATCAGAACGAGTATAAATTCTAGTAGGAATATGTTTAGTGTATTTAATCATAATTCCGTTATGCCAAGCATCGAGCACCTTTAGTGGGAGGGAAGGGGGAGTTAAAGGACTAGGTGGTGTATAGGGATACTTTTTTTTTTAGCAACGCGTCTTACTTTCCTGTTCAGGTATACCCTATTATTAATTATATTAATGGTCTAGGGATTAGGAAGGCTTAATTTAGAGGAAGTTTACTCGTATTTGCGTGGAGGGAGGGTAGAAAATCATTTAGGAAAACTAACTTCAGTTCACCGACCGGGATCGATCCCCGGTCACCCCGTCTTTGGCAATCTAGTCCAACACAAGATTAGCGCGTTAGACCATGTGGACACTGAAGCGGGTATATAGGGATACTCATGCCACCACCAAAGAGTTACAATAAATTAAATGTAAGCTCAACTATAGAAAAGGGCACTGAAAAAGATGTATCGAAAACATGGAAAAATATGAAGACGAGGTTTAATATTTGTCCTTTCAAAAGACTTACAGTCATATAATAAAAGTGACCTTGAGACTACCAAAAAGAAAAAAGTACAAAAATAATAGCTACAATAAATCATTATAATCTTTTACTTCCACCCTCTTACAGAGTGCATTTTTGGATACGCCACTGCGCTCACGTGTGTTTAAAACAAAGTCTACGCAGCGCAGAGGGCGAAAAATAAGACTTACATTTCGCAAGATACGAAGTTCAAGAGATATAGTGCACAGCCCCAGAACAGCTTCTTTCGGGTCATGTACGTGGAAATTAAAGAGAAAGGGCAAGGAGTGAAGCTCATTTAAACTACATGCAAGGAGCAATTCCTTAGGTACAGGCAATAATTTACTCAGGTAATAGTGACTTGTTTACAGGAGGGAAAGAGACCTACATTATAGTCAGCGGTAAAGGTGAAATGAAGGAAGTTTTATGGTGGAGGGAAAATACGAACCTCGGTGTTAATAACTCCACAGTTCTCAAAATGAAAACCTTTTCACGTTTGGAATAAACATTATCAAATTTTATCTGTCTTTTACGTTTGCTTGCATTTCTTTCATCTGAGTATAAAACATATTTAGATGGAACGTAAATATAGTTGCTATGGAGGACAAATACAGGCTCAGGCCCTAGGAGGTCTTGGTTGGAATCCAGCTAGTTTCTAAAGACATGATTTATTACCTGTGTATTAATTATGTATCCTATTTTATAACATAAAGTGTTTAGTGTTAGTCTTTTGAGGTTGTTTGCAAATATCATAAAAACTGATATGAGTTTAGAAAGTCCACGTTATAAGTGCATCAACTAAAGAAACATGTGCAGTACCGTGATATAATTCTAGGATGAATGCTATTTTAGGCACACTTAGGCAGCACTTTAAGCTCGAGATTCTAAATTGTCTCAAGCCAATCAAATGCACATTGGAATGGAAATCATTAGAAAGGCTTAATTTGTTGAATTTCCTGTACAATTTTTTTAATAACCACGTCTTACTAACCGTTCAGGTAATACGCAATATGATAAATACTATAATGGGATAAGGATAGAGAATGAAGCATTTTAGAAGTAATCTAGCTGCATTTGCGTGGTAGGAAAGTGGGATACCATTTAGGAAAAACCACTCTCAATAGATCTGACCGGAATTCAAACCTCGATCTCTCAGTCTCTAGCAAGCCAGTCTTAACACGAGATTGATGCCTTAAGGTAAGCGCCCACTGGGTCGGTACCGCACGGACGGAACGTACCGCACGGACCGCACATTTTAGGGGGTGCGCCCACTATCCGCACTGACGGCACGGATGGAAATTAAGTTTGCTCAGCTGCTCTTGAGCCAGAAGGTGAGCTTCTCGTTTGAAAGCTCAAGGAATTAATGTTTGCATTTCTGTTATTGTTGCATTTGTTTCATGTTTATATTTGTGCTTTTGTGAGTGATATTTCACCGTAATATTTAAATATGGAAAGCGATGAAGAATGTTTAGCTCTTAGTTGCCTTTTAATTGAAGAGGAAAGAAGAAAATGTACGAAACGACAATTCTGGATTCACATCAACCGGAAAAGACTTATGTTTGGCGAATACTACACATTATTTCCTGATCTGGTTGAAGATGACGCCAAAAATTCCGGCCCGCACTTGATTTTAATTCACTCGCCCGGACTTTCTGTCGGATGGCGGAACGGCGGAGAGTCCGTTGCCGGCGGTACCGATGTAGTGGGTGCATCTTGGTAACAAATAATGCTACGAATTAGTTGTACTTTCCGTTCCGTCCGTGCGGTCCGTGCGGTACCGACCCAGTGGGCGCTTACCTTTAGAGTTAGATCATTTGGACACTGAAGCAGATTTCCCGTACTATTATAACCTTCAATAAGCATTAGATATATAATATAGAGCGTTTACACCTTTAAAGCACATACATTCTCGAAAGAATAACAATTAGCTTCACAGAGATTAAATAAGTCAGGCACTTATGAAGAGTATGAGGTCACAAATTCTCGAAGAAAAACAAGAAACACCACTTAAATTGAGTAAGTTAAAAGTATATGAAGAAGATAAGGTCACATTTGCAGACAAGAGAAGGCAAACAACTACATAAATACAAGAAGCAGGAGTATTGTCCTAGAAGTTCCCAAAGGAGTTTAATCTTTGTAAAGCCTGGCACCTTTTCCACACTCGCTAAAATCCAGTAAGGCTATCAACTCAAGAACGCCCCTCCGTATACTGAACCGGTCCTCCGGATGTAACAAGACGTGTGGGTGAAACTTTAAACGGCGACGCCAGCTGCGTCCCGACGTCTGACGCCACGGAACCAACTTTGGGTTTTTGTTGCCCGGCACGCTGTACTTCATCATTCAGTCTAACTATACAGTGCACGGGCGGCATCATTCTCTCTCACTGGAGTGGCCCGAAGACGTTTGTTTGAGGAACACTATTATTAGTGTAACCAGTGTTTATTGGGGCCGTTTATTGTATTTGAAAAGTTATGGCCACTCTGCGATGTAACTTTCTTGTGAGTGAGTTTTCGAATCTTTTGGTACACTCGGTTTTTATATTATACTCCATTATGATTGATCCAGTGATAGATAAACCTTTGATGACGGCCTACAAAATTCATTAACTCTACTTCTATTCATTAAGAGGCCACCTCATTAAGCGATAAATTGCTGCTCAGACTTTCAGCTCTAACGCAATATTTAATAAACAATGTGTTATTTCAATATATAGTTCACACAAAAATAAAGTCAATTTCCAACAGGGTTATTTTTTCCTAACAACACCATATTTTGAGTTTTTATTAATGTAAAAAAGTGTGAAACTGTAACATTAGCTCATTTTCAACGAGGTTTTAAGCATATTTGTGGAGCTTTAAGACTAGGCTTGATAAAAAAAGGGTTCTAGATTTAGCCTTCCTTTAACAAATACAGTAATTTTTTATAATCTTACAACAGAAGTCCTTAAATATCTTAGGATTTTCTGCTGAGTTCTATGAGCAAGAGCGAAAGGGCATACCAATTTTGCCGGGAAAGGTATTTTCATCTATCTCTCAATGTTCTTTTACATGTCAAAATTGACATAGGACTCGTGATTTTACTTCCCCTCCGAGGGAAACTTTTGGTACGGATTTGTATCGCTTAAGAAAAATCCGTCAACCCCAACTGGGTTTGGACCCACGGATATTGGGACCTGAGGCAAGCACTTTACCACAAGACCACCAAGTTTGACTGTAAACTATTTTATAAGCTTTTTAATTGGTATCTGGAAATGTTAAGTAGTTATAACTTTTAATGAGATCTTGTTATAGCACTGAGTCTTACTACTCGTTCGGGTTGGACGCATTTGCACTAATCACGCGAATGTGTTAGGACCGTGGAAGGTTTAACTCTTAAGGAAGTGTACCTACATTTTCGTGGAGGGAGAGTAGAGAACCGCCTAGGAAAAACCATCCTCAGTATACCCGACATGGATGTGAACCCCGATATACCCATCATCGAAGTCTAGTCTGCTGTGAAAGTGACATATTAGACCCTGCGGCCACCGAAGTGGGTTTAATGAGCGTTATTTAAATATTTTTTCCCTTATTTGCCGTAAAGAGATCTACTTGTTTAGGTGGCCCGCCTCGGTGGCGTAGCTAGCTAACGCGCTTGTTTCGTGTTGAGTTAGAATGACGAGGACGGGAAGATCGAGGTTCAAATCTCGCTCAGGTGAACTGGGGGGGGGGTTTCCTAAATGGTTTTCCACTCTCCCTCCACGCAAATGCGGGTCCACTTCCTCTATATTAAACCTTTCCAATTACTAACCCATTAGCGTAATTCATACATAAACGTATAACCCGAACGGGTAGTAAGACCCGTTGCTAAGTATTAATAGTTTAGGTCTTTTTTTTTGTAGTTTCCATAAAAAATATTTTTGCCCAAATAAATAAAATATTTATTCAATAAATTTATTCATTCAAATCTTCTGCACACAGTAATCTAAACATTTCTTTGAAATTTGTCATGGACATCGCAGAATTTGATTAGGACTTTTTTTCTCCCATTTAAAAAATGTCTGTTCTAATTACTATAGGAACAAAATTAAACTAAATGTATCTCCTGCAGAAATATTTTTATTTATTTTGTATAAAAAGAGCTTTGTAACATAAATTGTTAAGTTATAAGCCAGAACCCACGCTCCTTTTCATCCCAACTTAAGAAGGCATATTTAAATTAGCAAATTTTTCCAGAAAACCTCTCAAATTACAGTAACAACAACGGCAACGAACCTGGAACCTTCAACTTTAAAGGAAGTGAGTAGAGGGGGTAAGAGATAAGTATTGGGTACGTCAAAAACCCCTACTTCTCAACTCTCCTCTTTCTAACGACCCAGTTAAGAGGTAGCGGGAGGGGGTTGGCGGCTGTCAGAAGACGTGGAAATGATTGACAGGATAGCCTGGAAACTAATAACTGTCGAGTTTGAAACAAGGTGGGAATAGAGGGGACAAGTGCTGCATTTTTAATCATTTTGAAATAAAAGGGAGTGAATCAAAACTGAGGGAAGGGGTGGGGTCGGGTAGAAAGGTGAAGGTAGAGAGGGTCTGGACCCTTCCTAGAAATTAGTTGTATCCCCCAACAGACCGAACAAGAGGGGAAGGGGGTGGGCTATTGGTACCATGGTACCAGGCCCTGAACTTTTAAGGGCCCAGGCCAGAGAACAAAGATTCACAAGCTTAAGAAAAATTTAGAAGTTTTAAAAAATATAAGTGACAAGCAATTAAATGCCTATAAATAATTGTGCATGTCCAGCCTAACAGATGGGATTTCCTCAAGAGGAACTTTCTGGCACTTGTCACAATCAAATCATTGGTCCGGTCCTGTCTTATCCTTCGTTTCGAAGCGTTTGTAAACTTCACATAGTCTATTATGTTTGTACTGAAACTAAATTTGGCACACAAAGAGTGTTGGCCAATAAATAAAGTTCATTTTAAATACATCATGTGCGTAACATTTCAGTGTTCAGTGCATTGCTTTTCTTTGGTAAAAGTAACAGAGTTTTAAAGAATAATATCCAAATTAAAGTCAAGAATTGGTTTAGGAACAAGGGGAGTGCATTCCAGCCCCCCTCCCCCTTGAAAACAACCTGTCCCTCCTCCCCCTGACTGGAGTAAACTCCTCCCACCCCTGTAATAAACTTACCCCCTTTTACATTTATCTCATTCCCCTCTGATATTCACGAATGTGAAGCTGAAAATGGCTTTGTATCAAATTCCAAATAGCTTTTAGAAACATCTCATTTTAATATTGTTGGTAGGATATCTAATCATTAAAATTGACAGAAGAAGATCATTCAAAATATATTCTGAGAGCATCCTATTTTTCATTTGCCAGAAAAGGCTCACTTTAAATAGTTTCGAGATGCATTTAATTTTCATAGATTTTCCAGGCAAGAACACATCAAATAGCTTCTAGAGTCACCCAGTTTTCAAAAATTCGCAGGGGTAAGACTACTTCTTAAATAGCTTTTATAGGAATATAATAATAATAATAATATCTAGCACCGCGTCTTACTACCCGTTCGGGTTATACGCTTAAGTACTAATTACGCTAATGGATTAGGAATTGGGAGGGTTGAAGTTAGAGGAAGTGAACCCGCATTTGCGTAGAGGGAAAGTGGAAAACCATTTAGGAAAAACCACCCTCAGTTCACCCGACCGAGATTCGAACCTCGATCTCCCCGTCCTCGGCGGTCGAGCTCAACACGACTAGCGCATTAGCCAACTACGCCACCGAGGCGGGTATATAGGCATATAATTCTAGGCAAAGACCACTCTAATTAGCTTCTAGGAACGTTCAAATTTCCAAATGTTTATGGGGAGGGACCACCCCAGGTAAATTATATTTAAAAAAATCCAGACGAAGGACACAGTATTTTCTAGAAACTTGATAGGGGAGGGTCCATAAGCCCCTTAAATACTTTTTTAATAACTTATTCCTAGACAATCAGTAAGGTTTCGCCACCAATGAAGTCGAATATTACAAAGAAAGGGGGCCGACGCGGAGCCCCTAATAACGGGCCCGGTTTGAGCACCTGGTGGGCTTAATTTTCACCCCCACCCACCACCTTTGAATTGATCGATCAAAGTGAAAATCCTACAGACACGAATAAAAACTTAAATCTTAGTAAAGTACTCAAAATTCAAACACACAAAACTTTGGTTGAAAATTATACTAGTGTATGTAACAAATAAACGATTTCAAACTCAATGCAACCTTATTATTTTTAATATTCATTGGTCACGTTTAATTTAGTACATCTAAAACATATTGATATGCACCTAGAACTTAAATAGGTCGTATCCTGATTGAGAACAATCCACATTGCTGAACAGGGAAAAAATTCGTCCAAATTGCGAAAACACCCAAAAGGTTAATGACCACCTAAATATCCAATGCCCAGATTGCAAACAAGTAAAAGAGCAAATCACGTGAGAATAGTGACACGGTTGGAAGGGGCTACTGGCAGCACCCATCGGCCACCGGGTCTTTCCTCCTGACCAAGCTTACCCTAGCTTAGCCTAACCAAAACTAACCTAGCCTGACATAACCTAACTTAGCCTAACATAACCTAGAAATAATCGTGTATGTAAGTTAAATTAAGAATGATGAGGCTGAGAGAACGTACGACTGCTAGGACCCCGTGGGCCACCCCTATTATCAAATTAGGGGTGGGCTGGAATAGCAACATGGAGTATCTGCCATCTGGACTCCTCTCTATGTATAGCAAATCTCATGTTCGCAATCAGGACCGTTCGGAATCAGGAGGCCACCCTGAAATACATAAAAATTGCCATCTCCCCCTCCCTACATAGTTATTTATCAGCGCGTCTTACTATCAGTTCAGGCTATATACAATTATATTATAATTACTCTAATGGGGTAGAATGGGGAAGGGAAAATTTTATAGGTAATTTACCAGCATTTTCATGGAAGAAGAGTGGGAAACCATTCAGGAAAAAGCCTAAACCCTTCTGAGATTCAAACCCCAATCCTCCTGTCATCAGCAAGTCAGTCCAACAAGAAGTGACGCCTTAGACTGTTTGGCCCTTGAAGTGGTCTCTAAATCCATAGAGTAAGTAAAAAAAAAAGCTATTTTAGTCCCCCTATGTAGCAATATCCCAGTTCTAAAAATATAACATAATAGATTAAGAAATTTAGTTTTCAATATGTTTGACTTTGAAACGAAAATACTACAATATTTATTAATTTTGGGATATACACAAAACAAAATTTAATATGATGGAAGCTCCTTAAATGCTTTAAAATATAGTACGGCCATCGATCATGGTTCATTTAATATGCATATATCTTGACTATTTAAAAAACAATAACGAAGTTTCGGCCGACTTCTTAAAGCATTTTCCGTAAACTTTCAAATTTAATCAAACAATACATCAATACATTTTAGCCATTTTTATTTATTTGGAACTTGCGTTGACTTTTTTCATATTAAAAAATCCCCTTGAAAATGCCTGATGCAACTTACTGAACAATATTTTAAAAATATGGGTAAATATTAACTAAGTAAAAACTAAAAGCTTATAGCCTCAAATCTTAGAAATATCTACCTTCTTAGAGTAGAGAAACCTATTAATACCATTGGTGGTATAGTTATGGTTTAGTTTATTTCTTAATAATAATGCTTTAGTTCTAGAAGTTACCAACAGCAACCTAAGCTATCTAACCTAAAGAAACATAATAAAAGGGTAAATTAAAAGAAAGTGCAGCAGCATTCTCAAGGAGAGAGAATATAAAAACAATGTGATGTAAAATATCTTCAATGGGTAAAAATAGTAGTGGGGATATATATATTGGCTACGTAGGCCTATACCCCCATATTAGAATGAGTCTAGAATCGAATACGAGTATTCCTGATTGAATTCCCTCGTATTATTTCGTGTCAGTGGTATGTGAAGGATATATTTTTAAAACAGATTACAGTTTTTTTTATTCTATAATCAGGAATTAAATGCAGTGCTACTACTAATTGATGAAACAGTGATGGACAGCCTAAGTAAAAGCACGCCAAACAAAACCCCGTGTAATTGGCGACCTTAACCAACTGTGGTAAATAAAGAACAAATAAACCACTTAGCACAACAATATTATTAATCTCTAATCCGAGCGATCGAGCTGTAACACATGACCTGTCATTACATTACATCGACAATCATATTAAAAAAGAGGGTATAAAAAAAATTCTCTCATCAAACTCCAAGTCAGGTTGAAAAAAAAAAGTAATCTAATGACGTAGAGAAAAATATATACCCTTATCTGCCAGAGTCCATCCGTGTATTGACATCTGTTTGTGTGCTCTATCCTTATCAAGAAGAACGTCAAGACATTTCAAGGCACACCTTCAGAGCATAAAGCACCTAAGTGCTCATCTATTATTACAGTCAAGAGTTTATTTTTCTAAGCTGTCAACGCCATATTTATTTTTAGTGTTATGTTCACAACTTATTAAAGATTTAATCTTAGTAAGTGGAGTAAGAGAGGATTAGAGAAAAAAAAAACACAGTGAATATCGTACTGTGGGAAATCACTCCTAATACAAAATTCAATACTAATTCTAAGCGTATAACCCGAAAAAATAGATAAAATAAAAAATTATCCTTTCTACAAACAAAAAACTTTTTAAAACGGAAGTTAAAAAAAATGCTTACTGTTCTAAGTTAGTTTGAGAGTATGCTGGTGTTCAAGATTGAGATAACAGTTTGGGGAAAAAATTTAAAAGTTGCCCTTTTTTTTAAAAAAAAAAAGTGCCTATCATACATTCCTCCCTTCTCCCTCATTGAATCTTAATACCTTTCCAGGCTATTCGCATAGGGCCTATTTAAACTAATGAGCAAAGTAGGCTTTGGAAGAAGTGTAGCTGCATTCTGGTGGAGGTAAATTTGGGAAACATTTAGAAAAACCCATCATCACCCGGACGGAGTTCCTAAAGTAACTACTTCAGAAAATGGAGAATATGTTATCAAAATAGTTAAAACTGTTGCCAGGTTGATTATTATTTTTTCTATTATTTTATAAGTCGTGAGTAGAGGAGGAATGGTATTAGTAGGCGTGGGAAAAGGTGTGGGAGGAGAGGGCCACCTTAACAAATTGCCTATTTGTTAAATTGTAAAGAACAAATTCTCAAGGATGGTGGGAGTTAATGGAATTTACGGTACATTGGTAGCAAAGAATCGATGAGAATCGTCGAAGGAAAAAAATAAAGGTCTATAGCATAAAATTCAATGTCCCACTTACAGGTGTCATTGAGAAATAGATCGCATGGGATCACACATTCACCCACTCTCTCTAAGATCACCATTTATTTGATTACATTTCACACAAATACACAGGAGGACACACACTTAACAATCAGAAATATAAATATAGAATAAGTCACGAAAAAATACGGTACCATTGAACCAATATTTCTATTCTCTTGTGGGCAATATCATTTCCAAACTACAGGATGATTCGAAACACTCTGCACAAACTTTAAAGGAAGATAGGGAACAGTAAAACAAACTTTTTTTTTCATTAGTGAAATATATGTCCGCAGATGTCACACTTCGGTGCTAAAGGTAGCTGTTGGGCGACGCGTCAAATGGCAATTTTTCGCCGTCGTGATTCGTAACGCGGAATTCATATGTATAGCATGGAATATTTGACGGATTCTTAAATAGCTGACATGCATATAGCATATGAGTCTGGGGAATCTTTGAAAATGTACGGAAACTGCTGTAAAAAAAATGCTTTTCACACGTTCCATTTATGTATCAACAGTGCCCTCTAGCACCTAAGGGTGACGTCTGCGGTCTTTCATTCATCAACGAAAAATGTTTGTTTTATTATTCCCTAGTCTAGGCTTACCATAATATTTTCCTCTTAATTTATTTTATTATTTAACACCGCGTCTTACTACCCGTACGGGTTATACGCTTTTCCTCTTGAACCGGGACCATTTTAGGGTTTTACTGGAAGAGAATCATGATGTAAAACTCCAATGGCGTAAAAGTGGAAATTAGCATTAACACACTTTTACAAGCTTCCACCCCCCTACCCCTATCCCTTACCAATCGAAAGGCTGTTTATGATGTCATTGGCAATATAAATGTTTGAAAATTATTTCCCATTTAAAAGCTATTTTTGATCATTCATTTAGATGACAACTGAAGCCAAACTCAATGATATAACTATACTTGAATGTATTACGGAGAAAAGTATGAATAAAAAGATGAAGTTATAAAGTGTAATTTACTATAGTCTAGGAGATTTAACAAACTTAAAATCTACAGTTGAAATCACCAATTATTATCTGGTTCAAACCAATCGTATTTGTTACTTGCGTGAACCTTTTTTAGAAATGCTTTGTTATTCTTTATCGTTTCATAAAACTCATTGCAACTTATTTCAACGTTTATTTTGCAGTACATTAGGCATTAAACTGTTGACTCTGCCATTCTTCCTCTTTGTTGAGACCATACATTGT
This sequence comes from Timema podura, assembly GCA_033556935.1. Classification (NCBI taxonomy): domain Eukaryota; kingdom Metazoa; phylum Arthropoda; class Insecta; order Phasmatodea; family Timematidae; genus Timema; species Timema podura. Next base: position 41,191,585 of record JAVRXN010000002.1, read on the forward strand.
TCATAAGTGAGAATACCACTGCCTGGTAGGCAGAAAATGGACTCCACAACTCGACCGAGGTTAGATACAAAGATATTCTGGTCTTTGAAGTGATTGAATAGTTGAACTCATTTTTCTTCACAACTTAAGTTCGTAGTTTTGAAAGTGTCACAGTTTGTAAACCAATATGCCTTGGAAACTACCACTTTATCGAATAAATCATCTTAGTTTATTGCACCATTTACAAGTGTTTCATTAATTTTTTCTGCTGAATTTTCAATTTCGGGCCATATAATCTTATCATTGTCTATCTAGACAAAAGATTCTACTCCACCAAAACTATTTTCCCATAGATCAATGTAGGACACACATCGATTATAAAAATTTGTAAATTATTTCATAACTATATCAAAATTAATGCTTCTAGACTCCTCTAGTGCCTTGAACTTTTTTTTGCTCCTTGTGGTACAAAGCTATTATCCCGCCTTTCTTCAAGATTTGTTAGGCCTATCAATTTCTTAAGTTCGATAACAATATCAGTTGCACTTGCTTTTGTTTTTTCTATAGTCAATATTGTTTTGTTTATTTTTCATATTCTTAACATTTTTTTCTGACCGGGACAAAATGAAAAATCGGTTACTTTTACCGCTACTTTTTCGGCGAAATTTAATGATTTATAGGACTGTGGCCTGGACAGTGACATCACGATACACATACACACACACACACACACACACACACACACACACACACAAACATTACTGTACAGTATGTAATAAACAAAAAAAACTAAAAAAAAAACCTCGCACGTCACAAGAATATCGCTACGACCAAAACACTAAAAACAACGCACGTAACTGCTCGAGGGTTTGACCTTGATTAACGCAGTACCGAACTGTACGTGTAAACAAAGACTTATGGTGAGATCGGGGGAGGGGGGGCATGAAGAAGGTTACTGACCGCACTCCAACGTCACCTTCCCTGTTTTCAAAAATAGAACACCATGGCACCGAAACTAGAAGTAGGAAAACAATACTGCACAGTACATTACAACTTACGAAAAGTTCGAATTAACCAAAACAAAATTCGAACTATCCACGATTTTTAACATTGTTTTAATACAAAATTCACGGGACCGGGCGAAAAATTCGAATTAAAGACTATTACGAACTACGGAAGTTCGAATAAGTCAGGTTCCACTGTACATATATAAAATCCGACATCTTAAATCAGTTGGTAGCATGTCTGTCTGCTGAGCTAAGAGTCCCGGGTTTGATTTTTGGCATGGCTGAAAAATTCATAATTGGTGACTTGTGGGTTTACCCTTTCACAATGATGAATTAGCGGCCGGGGACTGGATGTTGTGTTTGTACTAGTATTAAGTTAGATTATAATACATATGAAGCTATGACAAGCTTAGCAAGCCGGTAGTAGAACATATATGGCTTGAATAAAAAATTGACCCAGGCCACAAGGTGGAAACTGTAATGGAATATATATATATGTATACATAACATATATATATGTTTGTATATATAACATATATATGTTATTGTAATGGATATGTATATATCCGTTACTGTAATAGATATATATTATATATATATATATATATATATATATATATAAATCAGTACAAAGCTTGTGTCTAAATGTTAGTAATTAACGAAAAATATGTAAATGTAGGTCAAGATGGTGTAATATGTGAAAACAAAAATTAATAGACAAAATTGATACTAGGGAAGATGGGTATAGTTTAATATCTATAATTCTCTTTACTTTATCTTTCGACTATATCCAATTTCCTCTGGATATCTTATAATGATAGCTTTCGCCTGTCTTTTCACGTTAAATGCAGTTTTGTATGTAGTTGTAGATAACGTCTGTTGGATGTTGCCAATACCATTTGCTGTTCCTGATGCTTCAACAATATGTATCCTACGTTTTTTTTTTCACCCTTCCGTTTCGAATAACAGAGATGAGACCATAGAAATATGAGACCAAGGAAAAAAGTAACAAAGAGAATGAAAAAAAAAGAGTAGTAGGGGGTAAGAAGTGGAAAAGGAGAGTTTGAGGGGGTCAAAACACCAGGAGTCGGATTTCTTTTCTCTTCCGTGTCCCGGAACACTTGACCCAAAATCACCCCTTCTCCTTCCCTTTAAAGAAACACACCCCACTATCCCACAATCCAAGTGGAAATTGCTTCATCAGCAACTTCGGGATCGAGCGGGAGCGGTGGACCATTTACCGCCCGTAACGAGAACGGAATTGTTTCCGAATTAACTTACCAGTGTCGCGACAGTCACTACAACACTCACAAACACAGGTGGGACTAAAACAGTCGTAGACATATAATAGAGTCTATCACGATTGTATGTCCAGTTATAACATTCATAAGCATCCGACACTTTAGATCAGTCGGTTGGGTATTTGGGTTCAATTTCTAACATGGAAAAAAAAATCATTGGTTAAAAACTGGTTTCACCTTTCACGGTGATGAATTAATGGCCGGAAGGCTGGTTGTTGTGTCTATTATAGATTTAATTTGGTATGAAAGCCGAATGCTAATACAACCCTTCAGCTACGAAAGTACACGTTAAATACCTCAAAAATAATAATATTACCATTTATTTTTATTACACAATGTACTACTTTCCATCCGGGATACCCCCATATTTATTATAACGAGGTACGGGTCAAGTAAGGTACTATTTAAAGGAAATGTACCCACATTTGCTTTGAAAGAGGGTCGAATATAGTTTAGGGGGAAAAAAATCCTCATTACACCCGCACAAACTGTCACCCGCCAGCCGAACATGTCCAACAATGCGAGACATTTCAAATTAGAAAATAAAGAAGTAATTGTGTAAATCACATTTTTTACTTTTACTGTCCAGAATATACAGTTAATATAGTGTGACCGCTGGACATACGTATTCAGGGGCCAGTCTCGTCTAGTGTGGTTCGCGAGTGATAGAAAGGTCGGAGTTTGAATCTCGGCCGGCCGTGATGAAGTGTATTGTCCTTTAAAATATTTCCTCTCTCCCTCTACGCATATGCTGATACACTACCATACATTCTACCTTACTCACCCTTATCTAATCACTTTTAACATGCCTATAGCTCGGCGGTAGTAGGGGCCAAAATACAGGCAAAAAAATACCCATGAAAAACATCCAAAATAAAACTAAGAAATATAATTTATCAATAATGTACTATAATAATAATTATGAGCATAGTCAGCGCCCCTGAGACTCGGCGGGGAAAATTTTCTCACACTATTGTTGGACAGATATTAAGGTAATTTTTAACAAATGCTAGTTGGTTTGTTCAGATCCAACCTTCTCCTGTTCTCTTCGATTAAATAGTGAGTCACTGATCGTAGATGATGTCATTAGAGGGGTAAATAAAAAAACAAAATATACGTTAGTTAGAAAGGACGTACATTCATTCTATATCTATTAAAAAAAGTGTCACCAAAAAAAAAAGAGTATTTGTATCAACTTCAGTCATAGAGGGGAACGAAACGGGTTGACATGACAAATGATATGAGGAATGAGAGAGAGAAATGGAGTGGGGGGGGGGGGAAGGGACAATCCAACCATCGAATAAAAAAATACTTAAAAAAAAGTTGATACTTCTACGAGGGAACAAAAAATTATGACTTGGAGGACAAAACGATGATACAAGTTAGGAGGAATTTGTTAACAGGTTGACAGGACACAGGTTTCCGTGTTCATTTAGATACCCCCTCCGTGTAGCCCGCCAATCAGGAACATTTAATATTTCACACATGGTATGGACAGCGCGTCTGAAGAGCAATGATGGATTAGATAGCATCGGCGCATTATTTTGTGTGTGTGTGTGTGGCTATACATTACTGCTACTAAAGGGCCTACTATTTAGAAATCTATTTTGGGGGCATTCGCTTCTGTGACCAATTGATATGAGGCGTCATCTCGTGCTAGACTGGCCCACTGATGACGGGAGATCAGGGTTCTAGTCACGGTCGGGTCTATAAGGACGTTTATTTTTTAAATGATTTCCCACCCTTCTTCCACGAAAATGCAAGTAGATTACATATAAACTTCTTCTTCCCTTAATTATACCCCATTAGATTAATTATCATAATATATACGTATAACCTGAAGAGGTAGTAAGGCACGGTGATTAAAAAAATCTTTGGTGGAGGCGGGTGGCAGCGGGAAGGGAGGGTGTAAAAGAGGAATGCTTATAAAATATATGTGTACGTATCATAATATTATATACGCAGTTTTCATTAGTACGTTTTTCCCGCTGTCTTAGCACCTTTGAGGTTATATATATATAAGTTAAGCTAATGGAATAGAGAGGAGGTCTACAAAATAATTTTATGGAAATATACCCGCCTCTGCGGAGGGAAGGTGGGGAATTGTTGTGGAAAGAATTTCTTCTGTGCATCCAACCGGGATTCAACCCCTGATCTTCCCCCTCACTGGCAATCCAGTCTTATACGAGAAGATGGGTTAGATATACGACCATTGATGCGGGTAACATGATGGTTATTATTATTATATTATTATTATTATTATTATTAGCACCGCGTCTTACTACCCGTTCGGGTATACGCACTTACGCTAATGTGTAATGTTAGGGTGATTATGGGATGAAATGGAGGACCTACAGTTTAACGTGGAATCCGAACCACGGTGGAGGCCTAGCATTCCTCACATTCACAAGTTGTGATTAATACACGTCTTGTCAAGATGAAGGAAGGGTTTGGAAATCAGATAAATCTGTGCCGGGACCGAGGATTGAACCCCGGACCCTCAGCAAGAAGTCTGACACCTTACCCCTAGACCACCAGGTCACCCATGATGGTTATTAATGGCTTAATCTTTGGAATTGTGGTGAAGAGGATAGTGCGGAGAGGAAAAACTATAGGTGGATACGCCTCTACCCCTCTCCTCCTCCATCACCCTCCAGTGATTCTAAGCTTGATTTGATGCATTAGACCAGTTGTATTCAACCCTTTTTGTTCGCCTACACCTCTATCCACACATCCTTAATTTCTACTCATAAACACACTCGTTCTATCTTCACATACGTAGGGTGACCTGGTCTAGAGGTAAGGTGTCGGATTCTATGATGAGGGTCCGGGGTTCAATCCTTGGTCCAGGCACAGATTTATCTGATTACCAAACCCTTCCTTTCACTCTGACAAGACGTGTATTAATCACAACTTGTGAATGTGAGGAATGCCAGGCTTCCACCGTGGTTCGGATCCACGTTAAACTGTAGGTCCTCCATTTCATCTCACAATCACCCTACCATTACACATTAGCGTAAGTGCGTATAACCCGAACGGGTAGTAAGACGCTGTGCAGTAATAATAATAATTCGCACACGCGCACACACAAGCTTTCTCTCTCCATATAGACACTTTCTCTCATAAAAACATTTCTCTCATACACATACTTTCTCTCTTCACACATACACTTTATTTCCCCCCCCCCCCCCACACACACTATCTATATCCACACACACACCCGCCTGGTGGCGTAGTTGGCTAACGCGCCAGTCGTGTTGAGCCAGACCACCGAGGACGGGGAGATCGAGGTTCGAATCTCGGTCGGGTGAACTGGGGGGGGGTTTCCTAAATGGTTTTCCACTCTCCCTCCACGCAAATGCGGGTTCACTTCCTCTATATTCAACCTTCCCAATTCCCAATCAATTAGTGTAATTAGTACTTAAGCGTATAACCCGAACGGGTAGTAAGACGCGGTGCTAAGTAAAAAAAAAAAGTATATACACACACGCACACACACTCTTTCTCTTTATATGCATATATATATATATATATAGATATACTCTCATAAACACACTTTCTCTCATGCACACACTCCCTGTTTATCCACACCGATATATATAGTGTGTGTGTGTGTGTGTGTGTATGGAGATAGAGTGTGTGCATGTGGAATGTGTCTGCATGTGTAGAAATTGATAGTGTGGGGAAAAAGAAAGTGTATCTGTGTACAGAGAGGGAGTGTGCGCATGAGGAAGGTGTTTAAATGTGAGTGAGTATATATATACATATATAAAAGTATATATATTATATATGTATTATATATTAATATTATATAAAATATTTTATATATGTATAATATATCACTCACATTTAAACACCTTCCCTCATGCGCACACTCCCTCTCTGTACACAGATACACTTTCTTTTTCCCCACACTATCAATTTCTACACATGCAGACACATTCCACATGCACACACTCTATCTCTATACACACACACACTATCTCAACACACATATAAACTCACAGTGGATTTAACTTGAAACAAGACTGGCTTCTAACTCCCAACAGGCTCGAGAGGTCTTGTGTCTCCCTTTAGGCGTGTTTAGAATAGTTTCATCATCCTTTAGTTCTTCACAACCAGCAACTTCTCGGAGAAACTAAACCGAGTTAAAACTCGCGAGCTGGCTCAACCGCGTTGACTGCGTTCCTGTCAACAAAGTGGAGACGATCTTCCTTCTTACTGATTAATGGACGTCGTTGAACTTGTATTCCTTAGTTGGGCAGAGCTCACCTTGAGAACGGTAGAATTATTTTAAATGGTTAAGGTTGTTGTTTACCAAACGAAACGCTGAAGACAGCCTTTTTGGCAATTGAATGCATTAATATAGAGATCTTTATTTAACAAATTTTTTACTATTTTCTTTTAGTAATATGTTTTATAACTCAGTTTAATTAATGGCTTAATCTAAAGGGCTGGAAAGAGGGGAGAAGTTTAGAGGAAGTACACCCGCGTTGGCATGAAAAGAGGATAAGACAACCAAGGTGATAAGCCGCCTGAGAGAAACCACTCCTGATTACACCCAACTGGATTCAAACCCAACTTCCCCGTTATAGGCAATTGAGTTTATCGTGAGCCTGGTGTCTTGAGAACATTTAATTACTGGTAAAGTATTATTTAGCGCCAATAGTGGCTATAGGTCGATAATCTAAGGAAAAAGATGAGGAATTGTGCTCTATCCTTGGGACTGAGCGGCAGTAGCATGGCGTTGAGTGCTGCCATGGTAAACAGAGTTTTTTTTATCACCACGTCTTACTTCAGGCTGTACGTAAAATGGTAATTACTCTAATGAGGTAGCGATGCGACAGGAATAATTTTAAAGGTAATCTACCCGCATTTGCGCGGAAGTAGAGTGAGAAACAATTTAAGAAAATCCACTCTCAGTTCACCCGGCCGGGATTTGAGCCCCAATATTCTCGTAATCAACAGGCCAGTCTAATAGAGTGACACCTTAAACCATTCGGTCATTGAAGTGGGTCACAGATGGTTGAAATTGTACCTGTAAATAGTACCCATCACTCAGTGGCCTGATATAAACGAATCTATATATATATATATTCTGATGTGAGTTATGGAGATCAAAATGTATAATTAGTTAAATGGAAACCAATAGAGAAGAACATATCGCAAGTATAGTTTTAACAAGCTCTTATTATCCCTGCATCACTCCACCACACGACATAGGAGAAGGGCTTTTAAGAAAGATCAACATTTTCAGTGTCACATTCCAATAATTAATATTTTTCTCAAATCTTACATATAATAGAATAATTATGGCTACTTTCTTATTAAGTTTAACTTTTCAACAGACCTATACTAGTTCGTATTTACGTTTATAAAAATCTTTTGGACTATGACCTAGGTAGCACAAAATAATGTATACTAATTCGGAGATGATTCCGCGATAAAGTGAATATTTTACATATTTCATCCGTGCTGGGTATTCGTAATTTGAATTGCAAAATATACGTTCGGGGAGATCTTATTGCCACGTTTTCCAAACAGTAACTCAATCTCACATATTTATAAATATCTATACTGCGTGGCTTGGGAACAAGTTTCATAACATAGAACCCTATTTGTTAGGTATGTTTTGGAAGTGCTATGATCGTGATGCATGCTTATCTAATCTGATAAATAAACCAAACGACATAAAAAATAACTCTTGACTGAAGTACTTTATAGCATGACATTTTTCTTCAGCACGGATAATTTACAACATTCTACTGGATTAATATAAAACCCAGATAAATTCATATATACTTAAAAAATTAGTATTAATTCAAACCAACAACTTTTAATTTCTGTAATAGATTTTTACTACAGGGCTACCACTAATTTTTTAATACGAAATTACATATATATCTTACAGGATTTTCTTAAGCCATCTACATTTATTTTAGATAGCTTATAGAGAGTAATAGAAAAGAATTAGATTTCATTTTCGAGCAAACTGACTTGTGTGAAGTTAAGTAGGCCTTAGAACAATATGACCTTGATGGGAAAATTTTATACAGTTGTTACGCAACCTTGGGCTTCTGGCTGAAAAATAATGAAGTGTGAGGGGGAGGTGTTCAAAGAAGGATGCCTAATTTTCAAATTCCCTTTTTCTTCCATGCAAAGGGAGAGGACTATTTAAAGCTTGCTTAAATGTCTTAAATTCACAAATATTCCAGTAATTTTTATTTATTTTCTTAAATCTGTGTTTTCCCAGTTTTTCCGAAAAGAAAATGCCTGTGTTTTCTTGGCTTTAAAATTCTGTTAATAAGTTAGTTAAAAATATTTAAAATTTACTTGTAGACAGAATTAAGTTACAGAAGTACTTTAATAGTTAACACAATAGGGATTATGACACACTGTATAGTGAAATTGAAAACATAGAAATAACATTATCAATAGAAGTAAAAACAAATAAATATTTTGTTGATATTCAAGAAAAAGTTTTTCAGCCAACATAAATCTAATATTAAAAAATAATATAACTCATGTAAACTAAAAACCCTTTTTTAACACATGTATGATGAAAAATCTGGAAATTTTATGTTACCAAAGTAATCTTTATGTATTATAAAATGTAGTTTGTATAAAAACACAAATTAAAACTTTTTATGGGATTGAATCTCGTTAGTAATATTGTTTTTCAACTTTTTGAAAGTCGTTGTAATGGCAATCTTCTGAGTCGTTTCAACGATAGTCCAAAAGTTAGCAACAATTTTACTAATGTACCCCAAATCTGGAAAAAAAGTTCTACTACAAATACCGGCCATGAAAGCCTTCCAATTAACCAATGTTTTTTATGTAAAAAATACACACAGTATATAATATATATATATATATGTATAATGTAACGTATGGCATATTTATTAATTTTTAGTTTGGAGTATTTAAGGTGCATTTTTTTAAAATCGATTGACCACTGTGTGTAAAATTTAATAGTTACAACTATTTTACAAAATTACCTGTGTTTTTAGGCGTTTCCAAAATAAATTCCCTTCCCCCCCCCCCATACCCTCATAGAGTAATAGAGATAGTATATTAAATTTCAATTTTAGAGATCATACAATTGGTATTTATTTCATGATGATTTGACCTTGATGGGGTAATTTAGACAGCTGTTACTCAACACAATGTTTTGAGGAGAAAAAAAGAAACGAGCAACATCAGAGTGTTTAATTATTCATTAAATTTTTTATTCCATACAAAGGCCAACTATTTAAAGCTTGCAGTTTGATGTCCCAAAAATCCCAGTATTCAAGTATTTTTTGGTGAAATTACTAGGATTTTTCCAGTTTTTTACAGACACACAAAATTTGTTGTTTTTTCCTTGATTTTAAATGTGGTGGCAACCTCAAAAATTACAAATTATATTCTGTAAATGACACATTTTTACGCTATAATAACGAGTACTATATGTAAAAAACTGAAATTATTTAACTACTTTAATCATTAGTTTGGTATAAACACATAACTCTAAACTCCCTCCATACGTATACAAAGTAGGGATGGGTGAGGATTACAACAGTTCAAGTAGCTAAAACTCATTATTTACATTTAATTTACTGCTGCTAGTTGATTCTATTATCCGGATGGCTCAGACCAAGCAACGAGATGAAAATAGAGCAAAGACCCGACGCGAGATATTTTCACAAACAAAACAAAAGCTTGGGGGAAAAAAAAGGAGAAACAAAAATCTCATACTCCATTCCGTCCTCTCTTCCTCCTCTTCCGGCTGGAGAAATATCGCTAGTTTACTCCACTTAAAAGTAGGGTACGAATCCTTAGACTTGGCCGGTCAAATAACAGCTTGAAACGTTTGCAACACACTCAAATATGTGACTCTCAATGAGGCCCCCCACCCCCCTCCTTTGGAAATTATTTTAAAGATAATTTTCATTTTAAGTGAAGGCAATGTTTAATTTAAGAACACTTCGAGTTAAAATTAGAAATATTTTATTATTTATTTTTCATCATCACAAATATTTATAGAACGTTAAAATCATTTTTAAAAAAAGGTTGCACCCAAATAAGTAGTTTTAAACTTGCATTAACTGTATGTACGTCAATAAAAATAAAAATATATTGTTATGACATTTTCTTTCGGACAATTTTTGTGAAATGGTTTCTGGTTCACGCCCAATCCTTTCCCCCTTTAATGAACTTGGTCTAAGGCAGAGGTCCCCAACCTTTTTGTACCTTGGAACACATTCAAAACTAACGGTAGTGTGGCGGGCACCAAACACTTTTCAACTAAATTTATAGCCGAACATAAATCATAATGCAAATAACACACACACACACACACACAAATACATATTATTAAAAGAAATTGTGAGTTTAAAATTTAAAAGAATATTTTTTAAATTCGCATATAAAATAACGCAAATGGTCCACACGCAAAGTTAGTCTAAAACCAGTTAAAACAATTGAAACCATTTTCACCAAACTAAAAGTCAATGTCAATAAATAAAAAAAATACTGCTTTATTTACGATTTTAACAAGACTAAAATAAAAACTCAAGGAAATATTTAACTACTCACCACAATTTTGGTGCTCAGGTACATTTTTAAAAATCTACATTTATTGTGTGTTTATTCAAGCAACAAAGCTGGGTAGACGCATGCCAAGATATTTACAAAGGAAATAGGAAGTATTAGCTTGGTATTAGTGAGTATAATGATAGTTCCGAGTAATAAAGTACACTTTGTAAATGAGCCGGCAAAGAGGAATGAGAAGGAGGGATTGGAAAGAGGGGGCTTTCAATCACCAACTTCTTGAGAACAGTATAACTGGAGATAAGCACAAACCTGATTTTTGTTGGAAAAGTGACATTAAAATTATCAGTCAAGAACTATTCAGCTGTGGTCAAAAAGTGGCGGGTAGACGCAAAAGGCTCGGCGGGCGCCATGGCGCCCGCGGGCACAGGGTTGGGGACCGCTGGTCTAAGGCATCACTCTCGAAAGAGATTAGACCTCGGATAACGGTGAGGTAGTGGTTCGAATCATATTAGGATTTAATGAGTGTTTTTTCCTAAATGGTTTTAAGCTCGCCCTCCACTCAAATGCGGGTACAATCCCTCTATATTTTACTTTACTCATCTAACATATCAGAGTAATTAGTACATATGCATGTAACCCAAGGACGTGATAAAAAATAAAAGAAATAAAATCTAGGAATCGCCACTATGAAACTCTCAGACTTTTATCGAAACATTCAGAATGCGGTACAGAATGTTTGAAAGGCATAGCACCCAAGCAAGCAGAGATTAAATATTCATGGTGTGCCGCAATATTGCTCCATCGTAAATGGTTAATCTCCCTTCAGCCCCTAGATAACCTCCATGCTACCCCTTCCCCTCACAGATGTAGTCTACATATTATACTGAACTAATTACACAACCAACAGGCCAATATTAAATTATTGAACTACACTCAGAATTTCAAACGAAACTGTAGGCACACAATTATTATTATTATTATTAAACATTGAAATTATGAAAGAGTGGAGTCAAGAAAGAAAGATTTCTCCCTGCAAGGATTGTCTTGGCTCTTGAAGACCAGATAAGACAAAATAATCAAGTTATACCTAAAGTACAAAATTTATGATGGAAAGATTCCTCTAGAATTATTACAATACACAAGACGTGTATTAATCACAACTTGTGAATGTGAGGAATGCCAGGCCTCCACCGTGGTTCGGATTCCACGTTAAACTGTAGGTCCTCCATTTCATCTCACAATCACCCTACCATTGCACATTAGAGTAAGTGCGTATAACCCGAACGGGTAGTAAGACGCGTGCTAATAATAATAATAATAATAATAATAATAATAATATTACAATACGCTGACTTGGTTCTTGATGAGACCAGCAAAGATAAAAATAGTCATATATAACTAAATCCCATTAAATTATTATATAAATATTCCTCTTAAATAATTTCAGTACCGGTGCGTTGATTTGAATTGTGAAACCAGCTAAGACAAAATGATCAAGCTATAACAGAACTTCATAAATCAATATAGAAATATTCCTCTATTATTATTACATTACGTTTGTCTTGGCTAGTCTAACGAGCCCAAGACAGAATAATCAAGCCATATTTCAATTCCATGAAGTCATTGTAGACAGATTACTCTACAATAATTATAGTGTGTTGGTATTTGCTCGTTAATTATAGCTATACCTGAACTCCATGAAGTCATGATATACAAATTCCTCGAAAATAATTTCAGTACTTTGATTTTGCTCTTGAAGGCCAGAAAATACAGAATAACCAATACCCGTCATTCCTCCACAAATTCATGAACTAAAGCGAAATCTAAAAATTTCTAGTGAGCTAACCTATCTTGTGAAGACCAGCCGGGACAAAATAATCAATCTATAATCTGACAATTATTCCATGAAGTGTTAAGATAAAATCTTGCTCTATAATAATTCCAGTACGTTGGCTTAGCTCACGAATATCAGCCGGACAAAATAATCAAGCTATACCTGACATTATTCCATGAAGTGTTAAGATAAATCTTTCTCTATAATAATTCCAGTATGTTGGCTTAGCTCACGAATATCAGCCGGGACAAAATAATCAAGCTATACCGGACATTCCTCTATCGAAAGTTTCGTAAATGATGAAACCATTGAAGGCGCGAGATCGTGGTTGAAGGAGACTAGTATTCAGACGACTTGTGGATGGAGAGAGGGGAAAGGGGGGGGGGGACAGGGGATGGAGGGGAACAGTCACAATTAGGATTCAGATACAACTTTTTGTTTCAGACAAAGTTTATAATCACTAGAGCAGCAGGTGGAAGGCGAAATAAGGGGATGGGTCTTGGAATAGGTTGATTTTAAGGGGAAGGGGGATATATTTCTAATAAAGCTATAATAGAGATGAAGGTTGTAATTTTAAGACGCTGGAGAGAGACATGAGATGTTAAATGGTATATCCATCCGAATAAATTAATGAGAACGATGAGAATGGAAGATCATAGGAGAGTTTGAATGTACTCCATTTAACTTACAGATTTAAATAATTTTACTAAGTTTGAAAAGAAAATATATTAGCTTGTTTTTTTTTATAGAGTATTTATAAAAACATATTATCGAGGCACATGACTTAAACTAATCTATTCTAGGACAAAAGTCGTAATATTACTCTCTTATTTATAAAGATTAGCTCATATAGAAATTTAAAAAAAAATTCTTCAGCAGCACCCAGAGTAGAACCCGGTCACCTAGACTTTCATTCCAAGATCTCCAAGAAATTAGCCATGCCTATGGGTTACATGTATCTTTAAAACAGTGTGGGAAATACTGTGCAATATTTATTTTAGCAAAGTAGTTAGGTTGAGAGCCAAATAAGTGTTTATGAATTTAGACAATGTTAACGCATGAGCAAACAAACAAGTAGGTGAATTTGTTATTACAAAACTAGTAAGTGTATGTTTGTGTTATACTGTTTCACAAATCATTTATGAGGAACGGATAAATTCATAATCATACCAAAGAGTTATTGAGATAAAGTATTTATTTTTATAATCTAGCAGTTTGACTCGTAAGTTTTACTGATATTTATTTTGAAATATTAACTTTAAAACTAATTAAAATTTATGATTTTTAGGGATCAAATTATTTTTGTTATAATTGTAATTGATTTTAATCAGATATGGAAATTTCATTTAGATTTATGAAATAATAAAACAAGTTTGAATAAAATTTGTTTTTAATTAAATGCTTCAAATAAATACCTCCCTATTAAAATTACGTGTAGCTGCCAGTTTATTTTTAGACAAAAATTATGCATACAAATCGTTTTGAATTAATTAATTAATTAATTTCAAGCACATGAAAGGTGTGCGGTTAGCAAAGTTAGTTTGCCCTGGCTGAGAGTTTTTTTTATTAGCAGGGTGGATAAAGGTTAGGGGTGAGAGGTGAAGAGTGCAGAGTGAAGAAGGAGAGTGGAGAGATACTCTTTCCACCTACAACACCCTGCAATTGATTCACCCATGTAGACGAATAACTTACAAGCTAAGGAATTTATTTCTCAAATTTGACTTAGATCCATGTTTAACTTTCTTAATATAAACGCAGTAAGAAAAAAAAAATCCTAAAAGGATCTAATATGACGACGACGAGAAAATTTAAACATGAGAAACTCATAAATGAAGATGAACATAAAAGTTTATCTTTCCTTGGAGAAGATGTGAGAGAAGAATAAAAACGAAAGAAGATTATGCAAACAAGCAATTAGATACGATGCCAAGTCAGATTGTGTTCCATAAATAAACTAAAGATCCTTAAATTATAAATAACAACAGTTTTTGTTTTGATTAATCCTAAATCATGAATCAGGTCGTATCCACTAAAAAATACTAAAGTCCAATTTTCAAAGGAGGAGCTTTATCTGACCGCTAGAAAATTACCATAACTACTTTCCTGTATTCTTACGTCATGTTTTGTGATAATCCTTTGTAATTTTTGATAGGTAATATAAATTCCTACAAAATAATATGAATAGAATAGTAAAATGGTGTCAATGTTGCCCGCCAAAAATATTCTTGCATTTTCTAAAAAGTCCTTCCTACCAAAATCCTACTATATTGATAGGCATGGTTGGGTTTAGAAAAGGATACACATTTAACACACCCCACTACCCCCCAATAACGCTCATGGTATAGTTAAGGAAACAGTTCAATTATATTCGGGAAAATGGTAACGTACAGTACATTTGGGACTGTGCAAAAATGATTAATGTATTTATTTACATAGCTTATAGAATTAATTCCGTTATTTAATCCGTGCTATTCAGTTGGTGCCAAAAAATTTTATTTTTTAATTTAAAAGTTAAACTAGAGTCATTCTGTTATCCCTAAACACTTATATTAATACAAATCTTAATTACGTTTATTTATTTGATCTATTTAACGTGAACTTTCTGAACCGGTTGATTATATCAGCACACGACAATTTCTATGAGCGAGAACGAAAGGGCCTACCAATTTAGCCGGGAAATCTATTTTCACCTACCTTCCATGGTTCTTTTACAGGCCACAATCGACTTGAGACAGACTGCTTTACTTCCCTCCCCTCTCCCCTGCACACCGAAGAAAGTTGTGCTACAGATTTTTATCGCCCAAGAAAAATCCGTCGATTCTAACTAGGTCTGAACCCACGAACATTGGCTCCTAAGGTGAGCATCTTACCCCAAGACCACCGAGGTCGACTGAATAGTAGATTTTGGTAATAAGAAACTTTTTAATAATGCAATTATTTTTTTTGTGTGATCAACAATGATATAGTAGACCCTACTACTGTGTGTGTCATTAGTATTTTTTTATAGTAATTGAGTGTATCTATCAAAAGTGACAATAACGTAAGAATATGTGAAAATTATTTTTGTAGCTTTGAAAATGTCAATAAGGTTTCTTCCTATCAACATCGGACTGTATTGTAGACGTTTCATACTCTAACATGCTATCGGGGCTTATTGGCAATTATAAGCTGATTATAGAGCCTTTTACTCATAATCAGTTTCTCTGTAAATCTCCCAACTGAGATTAGAACACATCACCTTAGCGCTTTAGGCCTTAACAAGAACTAGAGATAATAGTTGGTGAGTGAAATGTATAGACCGAAATTATCGTAAAATTGATTCACTATCAATTTAATGAAAGGTGTCAGAGAAAAATTCAAAAAAAGTTGTTTCTATTCACACATTATAAGGAGTATTTTTTATTTGTAAGTCTAGCACAAGGATTATTCACGGCTTAATACAAGCTATAAGTATATATTTTAGCACTGCGTCATTAGTTCTCGTTCGGGCTATATACACTTATTTACTAATTACGTTAATGGTTGTAGGAATTAGGAATGCTATATTTAGTGGGAGTGTACCCGCATTTCCGTGGAGGGAGAATGTTATTATTATTACTAGCACCACGTCTTACCACCCGTTCGGTGTATACGCAAGGGAGAATGGAAAACCATTTAGGAAAAACTACCCGACCAAGATTTGAACCTCGATCTCCCCGTCATCGGCAGTCCAGTCTACTGAGAGAGTAGCACCTTAGACCACGCGGCCACCAAAGTGGGTTTTTCACGGCAGTTATAAATCATATGTGGAAAACTATATACCACAATACACCCGTCTGAGATTCGACCCTCGGCCTAAAATTCCTTCAATTGTGTCGTGTGGTAAACCACGAATAAAAAATAAAATAAAAATACATATAGCCTATAGCTCTAATTTTAAACGTCCTTGAACAATACTTAATTGACCCAGTTATTTGGTCACAATACCATATTGAAGCTTACAAGCGTTCTACTCTAAAGAGCTCTTAGATTACTATGATTGTAATCTAATAATTATAATAATAAATCAAGATCTCTTTTAGCTCAATCATATTTATAACGCCTTCCAAAATAACACAAAAAAATAAATAAATGCACGCGCTAGACAATAAAGTAAAGTTTAAAATTATTTAACAACAAAACAAGCTCTATTAACTTTTAAACTTGATGCGAAAACGTAATGATAGAGCGGAACAAGAGACGCCCTAGTGGACCTAAAATGGACGTTTTGATTTGAGGTGTTGGGCGTAGAAGCTACTGGAAACCAGCCTAGTGTGAACTAAACTTCGTGCAAAGAAGCTAGGATTTCAGAAGCCACATATCATGGATGTAGGGTTGTAGGAGTAAAGAAAGAGAAACATTTATGAAAACTTCTGCGACAAAGATTCGCATAATTACTGTCGTTAATAGGTTTTGAAACAAGTTATTTATTGTTCACTATTAGTTTTAACAATATGGTTATTAAGGGCTTAATTTAAGGAGTAGGCGTAAGGTAGCTAAGAGTAAATACACCCGCATTATCGTGGAGAGAGGATGTGAAAATAACAGTGAAAAATCACATTCGTAAAATCACCCACAGTGCAAACGGATGAGGTTAGAGCCTCAAAATTCCCACAACCATCAATCAAGATTATTGTGAGCCTAACGCCTTGGACCATATGGACATTTTTATGGGCATTTAATAACAAACCTAAGGGAGTCAGATGGGAAGAGTGAATTTCTAGGCAATTAATCAGCATTCACGTGCAAGGAAGGAAGTAAGTGGCATCGTTGATAAGGATAAGGAGAGATAATTTGAGTTTAACGAATCATCATTCCCTTAGATTGAAGATAGAAAACAACATCTAAGGAGGCAGTATGATGGAAAGTGTGAGATGGGCTCTTAAAATGCTATGTCCACCAAAAAACAAATAATTGAAATAGAGAGTTCGTTATAAACTGGTTACATATCAGCGCTATTGGCAGTGATATTTTAAAACCTGGAGCTACTACCAAACTATGTAAACATCGCATGCTTAAGGTGGAATGGAAGGGGACTTGAGGAAAAGACAGTGTTTTTGCAGTTTTTATGGTAAAACTTTTTTTTCCCAAAATAGATCAAATATTGCTCCAGTACAAAAGTATAATTTAATTCTCTTCACATGCTGACCTCAACATTTTTCTGAATATCTATTAAGGGTGTCCTGGAATTTAATTACAACTTTTTCTCTTCATATAAAAAGTTTCTCATATAATGTCACTATGCTCATAATGGATATTCAGGAACTGTTGATATCACCTTGTGAAAAAAAATTAAACTCTAGCTTTTCATTGGAGAAATATATCTGATTTATTTTAGCAAAAAAAAAAAAAAGTTTTTCCATAAAAACCGCATAAACATTGGACTTTTCTCGCGTCCCCTTCCATCCCACCTTAAAGATCGCAAACTAATGGTGTTTAGTAGTTAGGATGAATACGCCTCAAGCGCGGCGCTATAATAAATGCAGGACGACACCTACCTAGATCAGAATGGAATGGTCCAGTTTCACAGGTGAAACTGGCCCATTCCATTCGAGTATAGATGTGTCGTCTTGTATTTGGTATAGCGCCGCACTTGAGGTGTATTAGGTATGACTATGAAACTGGCATTTAAGATGGGGTGCTAGTGAGCGTGAGTTTAGGGAAGTATTTTTGAAGTTTTTACAGCATAAATATTTTTGGCCAAAATAAATCAAATATTTCTTCTATAGAAACATCGAGCTATGTTTTCTGCACATGCTAATCTCAACAGTCCTTGAATATCTGTCAGATGTGTCCTGGAATTTAATGACATTTTTTTCTCTTAATTTAAAAAGTTTGTCACCAAATGCCACCATGCTCATGCCAAATATTCAAAAACTGTTGAGATTAGCACGTGCAGAAAGCTAAACTCTATGTTTCTATAGAAGAAAAATTTGATTTATTTTGTTTAAAAAATGTTTATTCTATAAAAACTGCAAAATTATCGCACTAAATTCGCACTCACTAACACCCAGCCTTAAGAGTGAAATACATCAAGTCACCACCAGCTTACCTACTGCAAGATCCGACCATGGATACAATGTCAATACGCAGATATACCCTGATTTTGGTAGGAAGCTTGTTTTGGAAGGCCTTTTATCCCATCAAAATAATGGTATAGGTTAACATCTCCTGCAGCTTGCTTCAGTGGTCGCATGATCTAAGGCACTATTCTTGCAATAGATTAGACTAACGATGACGAGGATATCAATTTCAAATCTCGGTCGATCGTACTGAGGGTGATTATTCCAAAATGTTTTTCACTCTCCCTACACAAAAAATATGGGTACACTTCCTATAAATATAGCCTTTCCCCTATCTAAAACCATTAAAGTAAGTAGTACCTGAGCGTTTAGCCCGAACGGATAGTAAGACGTGGTGCTAAAAAAAAAAAGATCGCATGCAGTGAATGCAAGCAGTGGGTATAAAATAAAACACATAGTTCACAGTTCGCCGACTGCAGCGCTGACTACAGCATGCCAAATTAATATAAGCGAGATATACGTCGCCCAGTTCTCCGTTGCTCCGTGAGAAACAGCGCTGAAGAAGAACCTATTCCGTGCTAGCACGCTATAGTTGCGGGTTAGACCCCACCGACCACCGCTACCAAAATGTAGAGAATGAGCCAGGGAGTAATTGGTGGGGGACCTGTAATTATAGACAATTTTGGAAGGTAATCCACGGTTCGTGAGTTTTACAGGCTCAATGGTTGAACCCTCCTTTCCTCTCGCTCTATTACTCCTTCCACTCCGCGATCATAACACACACCAACAATGTAATCTGTCCAGGTTAAAAATTGATAGGGAATTATAGGTCACGTGGAAACGAAACCAGAAAAACTACACGAGATAGAAAAGAGTTTAAAATTAATTTTTGTAGAGGATGGTATCCATGCATTAAAGCTGTAAACATGTCTCGTTAGTAAATTTTTTAAATAAAAAAAAAACCAGTTATATTTTAAATTAAATTATACCTAAAATTATTAGTAGCATAAGGCGTTCAACCATTTCAACACTTTAATCTCCTTAATACCTACATTTCGATAAGATTTTTGTCGACAATTATTAATGAAATAAAAGTTTTGACCACGAAAGGAATCAGTCTACCTCTATTATATGAAAGAAACAACCTGTGGTTTGGTTAGAGTAATTTTTCACACATTTCGGTGTTTGAATACTTGTTTTTTACGAAGTGCCGTTGGATAGTTACTTGAATGTCGTCTTTGATTTACTTTACCCTTCTTCACATCTTACTATCCGCACAGGCTATCCGCATATTTACAGAAATTGGGTAGGGATGAGGTAGGTTGACCTAATAAGAAGCGTACCCGCATTTCACATACTTGGAGAGTCGGAAAACATTTAGTGAAAAAGATATAATACCCCTGACAAGGATTCGAGCCTCAACATTCTGGTCACCAGCCAGCTAGACAAGACAAGACTGTCAATTTTTTTCCGCTAGTCCACCGATACGAGCCTTTCTAGAATGTTAATCTTGGTTGAACATGAACTTTACGGATACATCTTTTCAAGCAGAACGCTGAAGAGCTTTTTTTTGCGAGTACCTAATTATTTTAAAAGTGGGGACTGGGTACATAGTGAGTGCACTTTGAATCTGGACCGAATCTAACTCATTCGTCAGAAAAGACAATTGGGTAAAAAAAATAACATTTGCTTTTTCTAAATCTCTTTTTTCCCTTACTTTTTTTTTTATTGGAGCCAAAAGTGTTTACTTTTGATTACGTGACAGCAGGGCTTGCTGAAGCAAAGAACGATCAAAAAATGATTAAAAAACTGTTGAGTATAAGAAACAAGAAGAAACAAAAGAGCAGAGACTGAGAAAAATAAGATAAAGACGGCTCGAGATAGCCCTATTAACTAAATTAAAAGTAATTTCAAAGAAGTGATTACCTTTGACAGCTGATATACTTTAGTTCTATAACTTGTGGTTGTTTCCTATATGTCGATTAGACATTTAATTTTGAAAAATATTTTAATTTTCAGTAAAGAGTGATTTAGTTTATATATTTTTTGTTAAAGTTATATGAAAGTATTTAAATTGGATCAAGTAAGTTATTTTTAGATGCCATGTTTTTATGTGTTTAGAATGTATGCACAGTCTCAGGTTATTTAGTTCCTTAAAATTCTCCTTTGCAACAAAATATTTTTTTAATCATGTGTTTATTTATACAGAACGTTTTAGTGCCTCTATTGGCTATCAACAACCTCGGACATCTCAGGGCAAGGAGGGCGCATATTGGTCACTACACTGTTTTATTATTATTACTATTATTATTTATCACCGCATTTTACTGCCCGTTCTGGTTATACACCTATGTACTAACTACGCTTATGGGCTAGGGATGAGAAAGATTTAATTTAGAGTAGTAGGGGCACCCGCATTTGCGTAGAGAGTGAGATACCATTTAGTAAAACCTCCCATACAATACACCCGACCGGGATCGAACCACGATCTCTCCATCATAGAACGTCTAGCCTATTGTGAGAGTGACGCCCTGGATCATTCGGCCATCGAAGCAAGTAATTTTATAATTGGAAAAAAACTATCCTCTGTGAATGAACGAGAAAGGAACATTAGGATACTGGATTGGAATCTAAAGACTAAAAAAGGACTAGAGGACCTTAAGTTTAAGCTACTATTTTCTCCTCTTATCCACCTTACATTTATATCGTACATTCACCTTATCAAAGGATAGGTGGAATGCACCAAAGATTTGGGTGGGTGTTGGAAGAGGGGAAATATTGGTCAAAACTTAAGCGAATAAGCTAACATTAAAAAAAAAATTGTTGTGAAATTGCTATAATATTTGTGTGACCACTCCCTATTCCCCTTTTTGCTAATGTTGCTAAGGTTTAAAATTTGTTTATAGTCGTATTTTATAGAATTCTATTCCTAAATATAATATATGAGGCTTGAATTAAAAAAGAATTGTCGTTTATTACTGTAGTTAAATAAAAACTTTTATAATCTTTTGTCATATATTTAAAACAGTTTAAATTATTACTTCATTATACACTCAATCTATAATGAGCTATTCTCGATTTACTCGGACGAGCCTTGATTCTTTAATGTTTGAGATAAATACAATTAATAAATATGATAGATATTCTGTAATATAAACTAATAATTTGTGTTTTAAGAGAGTATGATATATATATTTTTAAAGTGCTTTAAGTGAACCATTGGTATAGAAGCATGAGCCTACACTATTAACCCAACAAACGACACAATATCGGTAATATCTCTAGTGTAGCTATAACGTAATAAAGTATAGTAATAATAATTATTATTATTATGTAATAAGTATAAATAATACATATGCATTAAAATTAAGAAAGGGCTTGGAAGCGAGGGATGAAATAAATTTTCCCGTGGTTTATCACTGCTTGTTTGTGTTATCCGCATACATTTATTTATCGCCTACAGTATAAACTCATGACCACCCATCTTCTCGAAACGGAATTAATTACAGATTTCTCTCGGACAGATCAATACAATATACGCTATACTTTTATATATTAATTCGTTAGAAATAAGTTTGTGTAATTAATACCGTTTCAAGATGTGTGTACTTTGTATAGGATTGTATGTATATAGAACTATGATAATTGAAGCGCAAGTCAAAACGCAATGAAGCAACCAAAATTAAATAAATCTTCAAACTTCCTTTCTTAGAATCGGTTTAATCTCATCACCTTCTCTTAAGTTTTCTAACTCAGCTTTTACTTTAATGACTTTAAAATAAGAACTTGGCAAATCCCTTCGGAGGTAGCCTACCCCTATTTTACCGCTAACCGCCTAGTTTTCTCTACCCTCACTTTAGAAGAGGGAGAGGTGATGGAGAAGGGAGGGGGAAGCGGTGCGCTCTATTTCAACATTCTTAACTCCATTTTAAATCTAATTTTAATTAATGATTCGTGGGGTTAAAGAGCAGTCGCTTGGTGGTCGCTTTTCACCAAAAAAGTAAAAGGCACGAAGGTATATGCTCAGCTCTAGCAGTGGTTCATTTTGATTGCCGGTACGGCTACAGCTATTACCATCTATTATGATGTTTGGAATCGAGCATAAAATACCAAAGTGAATGAGGTCACATTTCTTAATTAAATTAATTAATCAAGGAGATTGCACAATGTAGCTCGCTAGCAATTCCTCTCTTCCGGATTCATTAATTTACTTACAAATTAGCGTCTTTGAGGCGGTAAATAAACAAAGGTATCTTAGCCTATCTAAACGGGGCTACTATTTCTCCGTTTTCTCCGTTTAAAGAAATGCGGCTGTAAAACACTTCTTTTGTCTTTTTCTCAGCTTATGCTTATTGAATTTTCATTGAATCAACTTTTAAAGGTTCCTTGATATAATTATATTAGACAATATGGCCATCATGAAAAAAAATTGTGGCCAGAGAACACTATTTTTAGACTTTTTAAAGCTATAACTCATAAACTGTGAGGAGCCTTACAATGGGACTCAATAATCAATCGTCATCTAAATAATATAGAATGTATATTTGTATAGAGCTATATATTAAGTGACTGTGTGTTTGTGTGTATGTGTGTATGTGCTTATAACTCCAAAACCAACAGACCTAGACACTTATATATAAAAATGAGATGTTTTATATCTTCTTGCTCAAACACCCCCAAACCACCATATGCTTTCTGCAAATTAAAAAAAAAGCGCCAGGAATGTAGTGGGATTATTACATATACCCCTATAATTCCTAAATATTTGAATTTTATAAGTGAAATTTGGTGAAATGGGGCTTAAAAATTTCCAAAACTTATGTAAAAAAACCTAATTCTTACTGAGTCTGCTTCGTTGGCCGCATGGTCTAGGGCGTCACTATCGCAATAAACTAGACTTCCAATGACAGGGAGATTGGAGTTCGAATCTCGTCCAGGTATACTGAGGGTGGTTTTTCCTAAATGTTTATCCACTCTATATCCATGAAAATGTGGGTATACTTCCTCTAAATCCTACCTTCCTCATCCCTAGATCAGCGTAATTATTACATAATATGCGTATAATTTGAACAGGTAATAGGTCTAAGACACGGTTCACAATGTAGTTAGAGATTGAAATTTGACAGTTGTCCCCAAAGATTCTGAAACAAAAATTTTTAATTAGAGGGACAACCTTAAACAATCATAATAGTCTGAACATTTATGGTCTTAGTAATACTAACAGCGTTTAATTTATTTTTACATATTTTATGATATCTCTTAGGCAAATATAGCGTTCTAGGGATTGAGTTCGCTTGTAAACTTAGTTTATGGGCTGATTCATGTTTCGTTTCAAATTGTTTTATTTGGTTAACATATTTGTTTTTGGATTGAAATGTATATAAAGAATGTAGGTGGATGTTGAGCATTATAATTCGATATAGTTGTAATATCTGTCTGTCCACACTTTGAACACTTAACACCCCGAAAATCTCAAATATGGCATGCCTATTGGTATTAAAATATTGTTCTCTAGAAAATTCCTTAAATCGAAAATTTAATATGGAGGATCCAAAAGAGTGAATCGAATTAGGTCAAAAACATTGAAAATGAATAACTCCTTTCTCTATTCTGTAAAATGTTACAGTTCTATATAACTTTAATTGGTTAGCTCTTTTAACAACCAATTTATTTGTGATATGTTAAGTTACTCTTTTTTTTCTTTTAACTAGAATCAATAACTGAGTGTATGAATATTGTGTATAGAGAAGTTTTAACTTTATCTTTAAAATAAATTTCCTCTTTTAACACATATTTAGATTATAATCTGTATATTTATATTGGGTTTAAGTCAACCTACTTTTCCAGTTCTGTAACTCAATTTAAAAACAATTAATATCCATACATAATTTAAGATTCGGTTACTTTTCTCTGTGATTAGTTTCATATACTTTATGGGATGGATTCTCTGTGTGAAGAATGGATACACCAGTTAATTTTTTCTCCACATTCGAATTTCCGTGGCTTCATAAGATGACACGTGATATGAGCGTTGGTGTGGCGGGAGGGAGGGAGGGGGCATGGTGGCGAGTTAGTGCTTCTTCTTGACTCTTCATACGCACGTAACACACTGCTTTTGAAGTTTCATTCTTTTCTAGCAGTTTCAAGTTGTCGAATGTGTGAATGTATTGTTAATTGCGAGCGAAGCCGCGGGTAAATGCTAGTTTATAATAAAAGAATGTGTACAAAAGTGATTCACTACCTTCCTCACACACTGACCTTAGCCACATAGAATACCTTCGAATGTGTTTGTAAAATAATGTATGCCTGTACTCACGGAATACATCAATTACATAAATAATCCGCATATAAAAAAAGTAGCTAATAAAGGACACTTACCTTTCATGCAACCCATATACAAATAGGTCGTCCGCAATGCTAATCGCCCTCCAAAATATTAGCTAATTAGCTGCGCCAATCACCAAACCACGCCAGTGACATCACTGGTAACAATGGCATGCCGGAACTGATTTTGGGGATGCAAATGAAACATAATGACGGTATGAAGCCTGAGCTTGTTTGCTAAACAAACACGCGCGTACAAGCGCTCAACTGTTTAAGAGGTATTGACAAACGAGTCAAGCTTACCTTTCGACACGTTTTGATATACACAGCTAAATATGCATGTTTCAAAGGACAGCCGCCAGCCACGCTTCCTTCTCCTCGCGAGCAGCATTGTGGGAGTGTTGACCCTTACAACGTGGACAAGGTATAATTTGTAAACTGGTAGGTAGCTAGATACATATCTTCGATATCATCACTATGGTTTCAAAAGCATCTTGTTTAGCATTCGTAAATGTTAATAGTCCGGACGGGTAAAAATTATGAGGTTTAAAAAAACCCAGTCAAATTACTCGCGCCGGTGGGTATGGGGACTAAACGTCAAGCTAGCATAGTCTGGTTTTTAGGTGACTAAGGGTCCGAGGGGCCAAATTTCGTCCGGGTGTACTTAGATGGTTTATCTTAAAATGTTTTCCACTCTCCCTCCACGAAAATGTGAGTCCATATCCACTAAAAGTCTACCCTCCTCATAACTGATAAAATAAGCAGAGTCTGGACGGCTACTTACATCCACATCGCACACACATGCGTAAAACGTCGTTAAAATCAGCTAATTTACTTTTGTATAGTGTGTACAATTCACCTCCATTCAGGCGTGAACCAAATTTCAAAACAAAACATAGCAACATTTTGTAAGATTATATAATGTGAATGTGATTTAAAAGAATTTAAAATTAATCTAATTATTTTACGTGTATAATGTCAAGGAATAATTCCGTTTAAGACTCACTGAGGACTAATCCATATTTTTTAAAAGGAATTAAGGTGTGGCAGTAGGCTACATGCGTATTACTACTAGTCAAATTTGGGCACAATTAAATATGTTGATGGTATAGGGATAATGATAGATTTAAGATAAAATGTTTTCACACTCGCTTAGAAAAAGAGTGGAAACACAATTAGGATAAAATGGTCGGTACACTCAGCAAGGATCTTAGCTCCAGCATCCCTATCAACTGCAAGAAAGACTAGGCGAGCATGACATCTAGTCTGCGTGCTCACTGGTGCAAAGTAGAGAGATTTACTTCCTTGTAAGTAAACAAGGCATTTGCTAAAAATATGTATTTTCAGGGTATAAAAAATGAAACCATTTGACAACTATTATTAGTAATGACCGCGGTAGAATTGTATCGATCCTGATGCGAGTAGTTCCAAACACCGGCTAACGGCGCACCTCTACATAAACCAATCACGGAAATGCGTCACGTTCACAAGGGATTTAAACTCACTCTCCCGTCTGGAAGAATGGAGGATGGAATTGGGGGGGGGGGGGGGAGGGGAGGGAGCAAAACACAATTAAATAAGCCCACTAACTGGTTCTGTAGTGTCTTACTTCCAACTTCTTCTGGTGTGATTAACCGCTCTTCAAAACTAGATCCACCCAGATATAAATCACACTTCACACAATTCCAATCCACGAGGACTAAAAAAAACCAACCAAAAACTACCTTCTACGAACTAGTTCTTTTTGTGCACCGCGTCTTACCACCCCTTCAAGCTATCCCCATATTTACATTAATGAGATAGGGAGGAAATGTAACATCTTTAGAGTAAATGTACCAGCATTTTCGTAACAGGAGAATGCAAAACAATTTAGGGAAAAAAGTTCCTTGTGATTCGAGCCATGACATCCAATTCATACAACTAAACCACCTACGTCTCAAGTGTCCACTGATGCAGACTACACACTACTAGTGTTGATGACCTGGCGGTCCAGGGGTAGGGTGTCGGACTTCTGTGCTGGGGGTCCGGGGTTCAATCCTCAGTCCAGGCACAGATTTATCTGATTACCAAACCCTTCCTTCACTTCTGACAAGATGTGTATTAATCACAACTTGTGAATGTGAGGAATGCCAGGCCTCCACCGTGGTTCGGATTCCACGTTAAACTGTAGGTCCTCCATTTCATCTCACAATCACCCTACCATCACATATTAGCGTAAGTGCGTACAACCCGAATGGGTAGTAAGACGCGGTGCTAATAATAATAATAATAAATAATAATAATAATAATAATAATAATAAAAATAATACACACTAGTATTTCAAATTGAAAATAAGATACTGCTAATTTTGAACGATATAGAATTTTTCTTTTAATTTCGCGAACAAGTAAATTCTCTTTTCTATTTTATTGCATTTTTTCATAAATAAAAACAAAGCCTTACTAAGCTTACGTGAAGTAAAGGGCATAATGATAGAGAGGTGGGGGGGAGGGGGGACAGAAGCCACCATTGGAGCAAAACTCGCTTAGCCTAAGGCAACCTCCACAAAATTACATCTACGAAAATAGAACGATCTCATTATAATGTTAATTCCCTCCTCCTCCCATTAGTTTTATTTGTTTACTTAGTTTAGCCTGAAGCAGCCTTGGTCTAGGGAATTTTATTGTTTGTAACTGTTTTTATTTTGCAGCTACGTTGTGTTATATTAAAACAATTTTTATGAATTAAATTGAGAATATTATGTTTATATACATATATAAATATATATATATATATATATTGTATTAGTAGGTTCTAGGAGCGGAGAGCCTAGTGTCAATACGTTTTTTTTAGATAAATTTAAATAAACTTAAGCATTCGAATACGGATTATAATGTGGGATAGTGTTCAGCGAACTTCAAGAAACTATTGCTCAAATCCCGTAGGGGTTAAAATGTATTATTCAGGGGAGCCGTTTGCTACTATTGATGTGGTGTTAAAACCCCAACCCTTCCTTGCATCTCTACCTCTCAGCCCCTTTTAACCGTCTGTTTCATTCACAGACCCGCCCACAGTTTCCAAAGAGGAACGATAATTTATTAGAACAAAGTGTACAGCCCACGAGTGCAAATTGTGTGAACGGATCGTCGGGGGATCGAACCATCCTCGGCTGAGGGGTAATACTGTAAAGAGGGGTGAGTGGGGAAGGTAAAAGGCGAGAAAGAGGGGTGTGTGTGTGTGTGTATGGATTGGTCGAATAAACTTGACAGAACCCCCTGCGGAGAAGGTCTACTGTGCGATCGGGCTCACTCCACTGAATTACAATCTTCCACGAACGGGCTTACTTCCAGATCACACTGGGAAACTAGGTCCGATGCTAGGACACGCTTTCACAACAAATATTGGCTTCTATTGGAACGAGAGTCAAGCTTCGGTATCCAATTTTAACATAGCTCGCTTTTACCAGACAAGTTTTCTAAACATAATAGAAAAAAAAACAAAAAACATGATTAAAAAAAAAAGGCAGTATATCGTCACCATTTTTTTCACCACTTCTCACATCACGAATGGTTTTACGCATATTAGTAATATTAATTTGTTGGGATGAAGGCTGATTTTAGATTAAATGTAACAAAATTTGAGTGGAAGGAAAGTGAATAAACTTTTATTTAAAAAAAAATCAATAATGACCGTGATTTTAACAACCAATTCATGGGTAATTTGACAGTTCAATCTATAGTGGAGTGACAAAGACAACAACTGAAGTGAATTCTCAAATATGTTAATTTGTATCTTTAAATAATTATCTTAAAAGCTGTTAAAATATTCCAGTTAATTGAGTTGTATGTGAAAAAAGTTTGTATAAATCTTCCATGCTAGATGTTGGTTGAAGCATGGTTTCATTATATAGGACGAATAATAATCAACAAAATAATAACTATACATGTGTTTTACATCTGACTTATAATATATAGGGGAGAACAATGGGAAGAGAAAGTAAGCGTTGTGTGTATGCATACGCAGAAGAGGGTACGTATAAATATTACTATAGAGGGAAGAGCAATGGGATGAGAAGGTAAGCGTTGTGTGTATGCATACGCAGAAGAGGGCACGTATCAAAATTACTGTATAGGGGATAGCAATGGGATGAGAAGGTAAGCGTTGTGTGTATGCATAAGGAGAAGAAGAGACGTATCATAATCAGGTAAGCAATCAACAATTATATTAAGAGAAGGCAGTCAGTCGTTGTGAGGGGAAGGAGCACTCAAGTTTAAAGAGCTGTTGGAGAAGTGTCATTTCCAAAAAGTGAGATATAAGATGCAACCCCCACAGCGCGCCTTCTCTAAATCCCCCAAAGTAGGTAACAACGTCAAGGGCGCTGCCTATTTGAATGTAAATACTCTCACACTGCGGTATTTGTTGAGAAAATGGCAGTTTTTAAGTTTCAAAACCACTAAGACAATCCTCAATTATCTTAAATTGTTCTGTTGTGACTCTGTTAAAATTACTTTATTTGTTTGGAGAAAGCTTGATCTATGTTTCTAAGTATTTTCTTTGATCTTAGAACTGTGACAATACGCGTGAAAGTTTGTTGAAGATGAGCTGATTTCATCTTTTCATTATTTTCTTATTAGTTATGAAACTCCAAATTTTAAGTTTTTAAACCAATAAGAATATTTTGATACTTTTATCCTCTATTTTTTGCGTAAGTCAAATTTTTAAATAAGAAGATACTTAAATAAAATAAATAAATAAATAATAAAAGATACATAAATAGGGATTTCTGAACGTCTACGACGCGCCTCAGTGCAACGGTAGGAGGGTCTCCTTAAGGGAATGTGTAAACCCACAAAAGCTATACACGTATACTTTAATTTTAAATGGCCCTAATAAGAAAACAAAAAAACAGGTCAAATCTCTCCCTTTACTCACTCGCACTACTAAATTAACAACATAGAGAAAGATAAATTATAAGGCACACTCTTGAAGTGGAGTATCATTTTAAAATGAGCATCGACAATTTATTTGTGGAATAAAAACGGTAATATTGTTTAACAGAAACGAATACAAGGACAAAGATGAGAAATAAATTAAGAGTTTGCAAAATACTATAAGTTCTTAACTTAACAAATGGAAAGTACTAGATCTGATTTAGTTTATTTTGCTAGAATGCTAAACTATAAATTGGAAAGCTGGGATTCGTATCCCGACTGCATTCAACGGTAATGGTTCCTTGCGCTGTATTTTTTAGCACTGCGTCTTTATACCTGTTCAAAATATCATACACAAATGTACTAATTAGGCTAATGTGTTAGGGATGAGAAAAGTTGAATTTAGAGGAAGTGTACCAACATTTGCATGGAAGGAAAGGAAAAAATCAACTAGGGAAATAAATATCTTAAGAACACCCAACCGGGATTCAACCCCCAATATTCCTGTAATCACCTATCTAGTCTATTGTGATAGTGACACATTAAACCATGCGGCCACCGAAGCAGGTCCAATCATGTTCAATGTATTGGTCTCTGATACTGTATTTTAACATGAATATTCCATCTTCCCTTTAGCCAAATTCTGGTCTAGTTCCTTAGTAATTATCTTCTTAATTCTTTAAATTGTGGCTAGTTCGAATGATCGTTAACACACCTAGCACCAAAGACACCACCTCGCCAAGATTAGAACCAAATCCTGAGTGATCGGCAATAAACTGAAGTACGTCTCAACGCTCCTAGCTACGGATGAGGTTTTCCGTATTTCAAAATATCTACACCGAATATCATCTTTGAGGTAACTCTATGGCTACTATCGGAATAAAAACTATATCACTGTCTTGTTTTCGTGTGGTCAATCTTCCCTTGAATATAAGCCAAATTTCTCATCGAGTCTGCCATTAGCTTCTTATAACCCCAACACACCACCTTCCTAAATAACTGAAAGTGAGAAGATATGGTAACAGCTAACTGAGAAAGAGATAGAGAGAGTGAGGATAAAGCTTGCAGTTTCATCAGAGGTTATAGCTCGGTATAGGGGTATCTTCTCTAGCGATTTGGTCGGTAGGGGAGGATAGCGTAGCGATTCTCAGTCTCCCCGCTTCCGTCCATCTCGTAACAACCCCTTGGCTCTGACAGGCGATGGTGGTGTTCAGATGGGTCTCGGGACTCGATTCGACCCCTCACCCTCACCCTCTACTTACAGGTTCCCTACGGGGTAAGCCGTTTAATTGCCATTAATGGTGTCGTCCTTCATAGAGGGACTTGTAACACTATTAGTGCTCCTGTATTGTGTCAACCTCCTCGTGTATTATGAGCTGCTCGTTACCTTTCATTGTCCGCTTTAATGTGGGGATAATTTTATATCGAGGTTTCAAATTTATAAAATTATGTGTATAGTGATGTTCGTTCTTAGTGCTCGTTTGAGCTTTAAGATTTTTAAACTGGATTAAAGGTGGGTTGGGACGTTACGCAAGTTTACGACGTTGCCTACTTGAAAATTTCGATTTTATTTTGCAAAGTGGGTTGCATTTTAACTTGATGAATCTAAGCACTCTAAACGCTATCACACTTAGACACCAATGTACAAAGTAGAAATATAGGGAAGAAAATAAGTTCACCGTGAGAGGGCTCTGGTATATGTGCTAATAAGCCTTTCCCTCTTCCTCTGACGAGTTTACAAAGTCACTTTAATATTTGAACCTTGAAAACATTGACTTTCTTTTTAATTTAACCTTTTTATTGTTTCCTATTATAGATAGACATATTCTATCACGGACTTTTTTTTTAATCTAAATCCTGACAGGAAGATTACTACAGACCGTTTTGGTGATCAAGATAAATATCCTAAGTGGTAGGGGATTTATAATAGATACGTTAATAAAAAAAACTACTTAAATATAAAAATAATCATTTTGTGACATTGTAGGCCTATTTTTAGAAATATTTTAAAATGTATGACTTTTGTTTCACGTTATAGCTTTAAAACTAGCTGAGAAAATCGTAAATACATGGGCAATTCTAACTTGACTGGCCATGACGTCACAGGTAGGCAACGTCCTAAGCCCAGTGTATTTGAAGTTGTAGATTTTTTTATGGGTGAGTAAAAAAATGCTTAATTTGATAGTTTAGTTTAATTTTCTAAATATAGGAATCCCAAAAGTTCGTTGAATATCGGCCATAAGTATATTTGCAGTTTTATGATCATTTTTTTAAATGAAATCAAATTCTAAGATGCCTATAATACGTAATAAGAAAGTTAAATTCTCTGGAAATGTACAATTATTTATTGAAGAGGGAACGGTAAAGCTATAGTGAAACTTTCAATGTGTAAAAACCACGTTCTTAGTACAAGGATTTACAAATTGGCATGCATGCATAATACATTTTCTCGTATAGTCACACTCTCCCACTAATTTATTTAATATTACATCACTGCTAATTGGCACAATCTACGGTTTGTCTACTTGACTAGCTGGAATATCAGATAATACATCAAAGGAAGGGAGATAAGATTAAGTTAACTTGAAATGGAGTTACGGGGAGTTAAAAAAAATATTCTTACTAAAAGGTGCACCATCCTTAAGTCCCAAGCTGAAAATTAGGATGTATTTATTCTAGATACAGTCCAAATTTCATAAGAAGGGCCATTTATAAAACACAAACATATTTTTTGCTGCCTAAACTCATAACATACTATTATTATTTTATAGGAATTAATAATATCTATCAAAAGTAACAGCTTCAAATAACATGACTTGACGTAAGAATACATGAAAAAAGTCTTAGTAACTTTTTTATAGCTTTAAAACACGAATGTATGTTTGTATGGTCAATTAAAAAAATACATCAGCATGAATGTGAGTGCTAGGTAAAAAAAAAGGTCGATACTAGCCTATATAATAATGTTGAGATTAGTTAGAGGACAATAAAAAAGCTACAAGAAAATTACTGTTCTCATGCACGTCACCAGACATATTTAATAATAATAATATTCACGCCTTATTTTTTTCGTCTATATTTTTTTTTGGGTGGTTCAATTGAGAGCGGTAAACTTATATATTTTTCGAAAAACAAAAGAGCCGTTTAGTCCGTGATAGTAAAAGAGGATGATTGGTGTGGTTGTTGTCGAGTTACTTAATAATATTACTCTTTAATTAACACTTACAAACTGAGATGTACAGGTAGCAGTTGAGTGTGGAGAATCATGTTGGCGTCTCGACCGGTCTTCAACAAATTGTTTTTTTTAACAAGATCTCTTCTGTCTTCGTCTCACTTCCACGTGATCTCGCGTGCCAACTTTGTTCACGCGTGAACACGCACTATTTTTTATCTCCATCTGCTTGTTAGTTTAGTTTAAAAAAATAAACAACTATGGCCTGTCTACTTTTGAGTCTCAAAATTTCTAGACAATTAAAGAAAAAGGTTAAATACATACTTTTTTGGAAAAAAACAACAATATAATAATTTTCTTTAGTAACTTTTAGAATAACAATACCGCAATTATAAATTAAATGTAGAGATTTGTTCAATCTATGAATTAAAACAAATTAGATTTCTTTCTATTAATGCAATATTTTAATAAAGAAGAGAATTCCTAATCCAATTTGAAATTAATTAATGATTTTATTGATTTGCTACCTTTGTTGAAGCTTAACTTGGCTCACTGGTAAAAGTGAGTAAGTCTAAAATGTGTAAAAACAATTGCATTTACCCAGATATTATTACATGATACGAATATTATGCATGGCTAAACAAATATCAAATAATATTATAATCTTTGATTATGGCCACTTCTTCCAGTAAGCTCACAATATAAATAATTTAAAAATAGATATTTTAAAGGGTTGAGTGTGAAGCATGGATAGTATAAACTTTAGACCAATTGAGAATCTAAATAATATTTAAATTTATAAAACGTCTAGTATTGTTAACAATAGCCAGCAAGTCTGGGATAAACTTAAATCTTAATAATTGTATTTGTATTTACTATAAATGAAGAAGTATTAGTCTAAAATTGCAGAAATAAATTAAATTACTTTAGCAATATCTAGCCTAAGCGAAAGGGAATTAGTTTAGCAATGTCTAGTCCAAAACTCAAGTTTAAAAACACCTAACTTACCTATATAACGCATGATCAAATATATTATTATTAGTTCTAATACTGAGCAAATTTCACAATTGCATTAGCAATTAACAGCAAAGGCAGCTAATAACAATTGTCCATATTTATAATATCACCTGTGGCATAAATTTGTTTGTTTGGTTTGGATAAAAAGAAGTGTCTACTATGTCGATGCATTAGAGTTTGTATGTTTAACACAAATCTTATTAATACCTTTAATTAGTCGAACTCGGTGGTCTTAGGGTAAAGTGTTCGCCTTAGACCCCAAGTTAGTGGGTTCGAAACTCAGCCGGTGTCGAAGAATTTTCTTGAGCGATAAAAATCCGTAGCGCAACTTCCTTCGGAGAGGAAGTAAAACCACCGGTCTTATGTGATTGTGGCATTAAAAATATCCCTGGAAAGTGGAAAATACCTTTCTTGGCAAATTGGTAAGATCTTTGGTTCTCTCTCATATAAATTCTCGTTTCTGTTAAGAGATTTACGTTAAATATCTCAAATAAATGAATAAAATAAGTACTTAACTAAAAGGTTGGAGATGAGAGTTTTTTTTAAAAGAAATGCATCCACGTTAGATGGAGAAAGGATGTAAAATATATAGTTAGAATCATATGCAAAAATCCACATGTTAAACAGGCAAAATTTAGGCCTAGATTTCGCAATAATAGTGATCAGTACAACACGAGTCGAACGTCTTAGACCAATGTTATACATTTATATTTTACCTACCACGTCTACTTTTTTTGTTACAGCATCACACTATCCACTCGGTTTATCCACACATTTGTTGATTATGCTAATATGTAAGGTTTGATAGAGGTTGGATTTAAAGGAAGCGTACCTGAATTTGCGAGGAGGGAGAGTGATAAACAATTTAGGGTAAAAACACCCTAAATACACCCAATCGGAATTTGAACCCCGATATCCGTCATCGGACAGTCCAGTCTACTGATAGAGTGACAATTTTTTAATTCGGGCCAACCTTAAAATTATTTTAACTAACGTATTGATGATAAAAAATTGAAGTATGATTTATTGAACATAACGGGTCTACAAAGGCTTGCGTTCATTTGTTTCTTTACTACTATTTTTTAGCACCGAAACTTACTACCCGTTCAGGTTGTACGTCTATGTACTAATTAATCTAATGTGTTAGATACGAGGAAAGGTTGAAGTTAGATGAATTGTACCCGTGAGAGTTGGAAAACTATTTAGGAAAAACCATCAGTGCAACTGACTGGTCGAACATCGATCTACCTGTCATCGACAGTCTAGTCTATTGCGAGAGTAGCGCGTTAGACCATGCGGCCACCAAAGCTCGTTTGATGATGTTTCTGGTGTTAACGCCCTTTAAAGAAATTTATCCTAAGTATAAGCGTTGACATTTGGGATATCTATATCTCGATTACATTAGTTCCATTTAATCAGTTGAAATTATTTTACAGAAATAATAATTGAAATTTTCAGGAAAAAATATAGGGAACATTTTCTAAAACGGAAAATTTTCCGCGGAGAATTTTCCGTATCACAGCTCTACTCATGATATTTATAGGACCTAATGTCAAGTACAATAGAAACAAGAGCCTAATTTGTTGTTTATTTCTGCAATTTGATGTATTTCAATTTGATCTGGCGGGCGGCACAGAACGTACATGGTGTCACAAGCAGCCCATGTAAGAGTGAGAAAAAAGGTATCGATACTTTACTAATATCGATATTTTCCTTTCGATATTAGTAACTTTTTTTACTCGATAATTTTTTCCAATACTTTTACTAATATTAGTATTCACACTGCGGTAATGGATCGGTATCGAAAGAAGTAACTTTTTTGTTATTTTCACTCAAGCTGGGATTAATTGCTAGCTATGGTTAAAGAAAGGAACAAAATAGATTGAAAAAATATATTACTATAATATTTAGCTAATAAATAACTTTCCATCAAATAAATTTTCATACACGTTTTGAAATCTGGCATGTAAAACCTACTATAATATGTTTAAGTCATTATAATTTTTAGTGTTTAAATAAATATGAAAATAGTACAGTTATTATGATGAAAAAGTTGAAATTATTATTACTAAGCCTGGATTTTAAAAAAACACACCCTTTTTCCAGATTTAAATTTTGCTGTCGATACTTTTCTTTTGATACCACATCCCTAGGCCCGTGGACCGCGAGTGGAAATGAATCCCTTACACCATGCGGCCATAAAAGCGAGTCGATGGGGGTAATAAAACTCTAACTACGCTAGTTTATTATTTATGAGTCACGTAAAATGTAATTGGAAATGTACTCGTAGTTGTGTGAAGGGAGAGTGGGAAAACACTAAGGAAAATTCATCCTCAGCACACCAGGACAAGATTTCAACCTCTACCTCCTCCTTCCCCAACGTCGTAGCAGACTAAATTAGATATTATATTTAAACCATGCGCCCACCGCTGTGAGCATTTACATACAAAGTTAGATATAAAAATTAAGTTGTTCAAATCTATAACTCTTACAGTTCTTGATAGCGAACTCAAAATTTCCAATATCACACATGCTGTCACAACGATCGCAATTAATTAAAAACCGTGCTTCAACGCTCTCGAGCACGTCTGAGGTCTAGCTCCCTCTCCCCCTCACCCCCAAGCCCCGGCCTTTCTTTCCACCATTTGAACAGCAATTTATTTCCAGACCGCAGTTCACCCAACAAACAAAGTAATCCTTTCCCGATATAGCAGGGATCTTGTTGGGCCACAGAAATCAAGTCCCGCTCCACTTAAGAACCTTTACTCCAGATAACGCGACAGAGTAATTAATAAAGGATTTATCACGACTCCTTTCGCTAACAGACGGACATTATCTCCAAGAAGTGGGACGTATCTCAGTGAGGAATAAGATCAATGGTCGAACTTGGGGGGGATTCCCTCCTAAGATACTTGTTGTTAGACCTACAGTCCAATTTTCATAAGAAGGGCCTTTTTAAAAGTACTTTTTTCCTTCTTTTCCAGCTAGCATTGATAACATTTTACTATTTACATTATTATTGTTTTATGGATGATATTCATCAAAAGTGACACACACGACTTGAAATCTGGATACTCGAAAGTAGATCAGGTCCTTTCTAATAGAATTTGACTTTAAATAAGAACTTATGTTATTTAGTTCAAATTAAATTCTTTTTATGATATTACCACAATTCTATGATAAAAAGTATACATTGTCATCTCTACATAAACATGGAATTAACAATATGTAATGATCCTATTTTTTTGACAGTAAATTTTATTACAATCCGTTAAACAATGTTGTAGGTAGTGTTAGAAAGAAAGAGGTTTTTAAAATTTAACATCTGGACTAACCCGCGATTCGAATCTCAGTCGGGTGAACTGGGTGTGGCTTTTCCTAAATTTTTACATTCTCCCTCCACGCAAATGCGGGTTCACTTCGTCTAAATTCAACCTTCCCAATCCCTAACTCATTAGCTTAGTTAGTAATCAAGCGTATAACCTGAACGGGCAGTAAGACGTGGTGTTAAATAAATAAATTACATCTAGATTACTAATTTAATCCTGGATTCAAAAAAGTGTATTCCTAATTTAGTTATCAATAAACCAAATAATCTAAAGCTCACCAATGGAAATACTACACGTTAGCCCCAAAACCTATTTTATTTTAAACCTTTACCCTCATTTAATTATATTAAATTTTATAATGAATAGCTATGTATCTATTTCATTAGATTCATTTCAAACATTAACAATAAGAAAAAACTTGTTTCACACTAGTGGTTAAATTGGTATTTTAGTTTAAAATCATATTATGCCTATTAATATTTTGACAACACAATTTTTGCCTTTTATTCCATCATTTTACGTTGATTTAACAATAATAATTTCGTAATTATTTTCCCACGCTTATATAATCTAATTTTCAGATGATTATTAACAAACTATCAAGGTTTAGGTTATAGCTTTGATAGCTATTATCAACACATCAACCCCAATTCTCTCACGGGGTTTAGGGGGGGGGGGGTGAAAAAATCAATACACTTTTTCCAGAGGATTAAATTTCCCGGTTTGGCTGCTAGAAGGAGCCCGTATCGCCTCTTGAAGACGTTAAATCTGCCCCGAGCCCACTCTTCCCCTTCCCCTCCTTCCCTATACCCCTATTACTCCCTTCAGCACTTCTTACAAAATCATCCACGCATCACCGACAAAACTGTCTGCGAGAGAGACCAAGGACAAACGAAATAGGGAGTAATCACTTCCTTAGTGAGTTTTTCTTTCCAAAGAGATATTTAACTAACACTTACCCGCCTCGGTGGCGTAGTTGGCTAACGCGTCAGTCGTGTTGAGCCAGACCGCCGAGGACGGGGAGATCGAGGTTCGAATCTCGGTCGGGTGAACTGGGAGTGGTTTTTCCTAAATGGTTTTCCACTCTCCCTCCACGCAAATGCGGGTTCACTTCCTCTAAATTCAACCTTCCCAATTCCTAATCAATTAGTGTAATTAGTACTTAAGCGTAAACCCGAAACGGGTAGTAAGACCGGGTGCTAAATAAATAAAATAAATAAACTAACACTTTCTAAACACATATATCAGTACATGTCTTAAAAACTATCTAGTTAAGCTACCTGTCTAACATATCACATCCAACTTTGTCAACTAAATATTACCTGTTTCGGGGGCCATATGGTATAAGGTGTCACTCTCGTGTTATAATAGACTGCCGATGACAGGGAGATTAGGGTTCAGAATTCCCGGTTGGGTCTTCTTAGGGTGGTTTTTCCTAAAGTGTTTTACACTATCCCTCCATGCAAATGTGGGTATATTTCCTCTAATTTCAAACTTCCTCCTCCTAGCTCATTAGCGTAAGTAGTATGCGTATAACCTAAGAGGTAGTAAGAAGTGTTGGTAAAGAAAAATGTATTATTGGGTGCCAGGATGAACACACATACAAATAATAAAACATTTACGTCAGAATCACCCGGAATCAGAGATGTGTGTAGTTTTATAGCGAAAATTTCAAATCCAACCATTCATCCAATTAAATTAGTTGGTCTAGTTAGTTCATCTTATCCGACACCTTAGATTAGTCTGTAGCGTGTCTGTCTACTGAAATAAGGGTACCAGGATCGATTCCCAGCATGCCTGAAAAAATGTATCATTGGAAAATATAGGTTTATCCTTTCAAAGTGATGAATTAACGTCCGGGGACTGGATGTTGTGTCTTTAACCAGTATTAAGTTTAATTACAGAGCATATGAAGCTACAACAGGCCTAGAAAGCTGGTATAGGAAAATATACGGCTTGAATATAAGACTGACCCAAGCCACAGGCTGGAGACAGTAATGGATGTAAAAAAAAAAAGCAAGTTCATCTTCTTAAAGTGATCTAGTTCCAAGTGAGCTACAAGATGACGCAACTTAAAACAATCTTGACTCTTCGTTTAGTCTCTATAACAGAAACTTGTCCCATAAGTTACGCTATTATGTAAGACTTGTTTAGGTTAAAAGGAAGTTCATTGTTTGACCATTCTCATACTCAGAAAAGCTACCTACTCACCTCTCCTAATCTCCAAGTAATTTCTATAATTATTTCACAATTCACTGGCATAATAGATTCAGCTCTCAAATTGGTGAATTGCTGAGCTGAAAGTTGTAACTCACGAATTAATAAGCTACAAGCTGTAATTAAGGGGGCGCCTCAGTAATGAGAGAAATTGAAGCGTATACGTTCACTCTAGCGCAATATTAATTCATAATGCATTATTTAAAACTATGGTTCACGCCAATAATCCTATATATTGAGTTTCATTAGTAAAAAAAGTGTGAAAATGTATAATTAGCTCATTTTCAACAACTTTTTAAGCATATTTGCGGAGCTATAAGACTAGGCTGGATGTAAAAGGGCTCTAGATCTAGCCTTTGTCTAACAAATATAATAAAGTAATTTTTTATAGGCTCTTAACAGATACTCTTAAGATATTTGAGAACAAGCAGCGAGCTTTCTTCTTTACCTTGAGATAAGATCGTGGTTTTCCTTTTACTTATTGAAATGTCAAAGGCTGGTTATTTTTAGAAGAAGAGAAAAAGAGAGTATAAGCTTAGACAAAATAGAGAAGTGGTTCCAGAAAAAGACACAGACCAATGTATTTTAAGACGTGTGGTTTGACAACGATTGATACTGTCTCGCTGATTGAGGTGGCCACCTTTACCGATGAATGAGCAACAAGATTGTTTTCACGAACGACTGAGCAACAAGTTGTATTCTCTAATTAAATAACTTCACAATGTACTTTTGGTTCACGAACGAATGAGTTAAAAGGGTCGTAGCTCACAAACGACTGGGGTGCAAGCTGTAGTTTGTGAATTACATAACTATACCTCTTAGCCACCAATTAGGGATATTGTATTAAAATAGCTTGTATAATTGAGGAAAAGAGTTGGTTTCATGTACATTCATGATCATAATTTTGGATCGAAGATGGTAAATGACAATGTATAAATAAATACCTCAGTTACCTCGGTCGAGTCAAAGTCAATCCTAGGTCAAGGTCAAATTTAACTGTAGGTTATGTTAGGATATATCTAAAAATAGTTTTAAAAAAAGGCAAGCTAAATGCCAAATAAAGTTATGTAAAATAAGACCCCCACCCCCCCCCCATTTTGCGCTTTCTGTACAGGGGCAAAGAAACGTTGGCCTATGTAATGTGTAATCCTTGAAATCCTTTCTCTAGGATAGGAACGCTGCCTTGCTCGTCTTCAACTTCGTAATCGTTCCGCCCTTTGAAGTGTTTCAGAGAAAATTTCGCGTTTGATCGCAAGTTGGTATTTGCAATAAGAAAAGTATATCCCAACTAATAGGGATATGAAATCGAAACCAGTTCATTTCAAACTTTATATATATATATATATATATATATATATTTTAAAAACTGTAAGATACTCATTGAAAAATATATCCTATCATTCCAACCTGTAGATTACCTAAAGACAATAATTATTTCAAATTTATCTTAACTAAACGAATTGTAAAGTAAAACTTTAATCTAAACATGTGACCTTATTTTTTGTGTATTCATTATTAATGCGCCAACTAGTTGAACTCTAGCACTGACTCAACAATTGCATAGTTGACCAAACAAACTTTAATCACGGAGGCATGAGTTCAACCATAATATGGTGCACTGAATATTTTCTCAACTAACTATTTTTTAATCAAGGCGATCGTAGAAGCATATTATATTATCTTAAAATTAATCAATGGAAATTTGATTTTTTTTTGACAAAATAATAAAATATTGATTCTGCAGATTTTAGTTTAATTTTATACACACGGTAATCTTAATCAATAGTTCTTGAATATTGATCATGGGCATACTGGCATTTATTTGAACAGAAACTTTTTCAAGGAAGAGAAAAAGTCTTGGTAAAATGCTGCGATAGCCATGACAAACATAAAAGAACAGTAGTAATCACCATATGTAGAAAACCAAACTAAAATTCTCAAAGCTTTTGAATAATTATGTTATTCAATTAGGTCAGTAAATTTCTTTGTTATAAAATCGGCAACAATGTATGCCTTAACCAGCGTTACCTTCTACTCCGCCTTAAGAGCATTCATCATAGCAGGCCCAACTCAGCTCTCAGCTCGCATCTGCATTTGTGTGTGTGCGTGTGAGATATGCGAGTATATGGGAAAATAAAACACGACATACTAGAAATGTGTGCAGTGCATTCATATTTGAATGGTTACCTAAAATCTTCCACGGTGACGATGCTGGACAAAGCGAAAAGTTTCTTGTTAATCAATCACTACATTATATCCCCTATTATGACAGAATGGAGATTTGTGCACAGTGCTTATCTGTGAAGTCATTCTAAAATGGTCAAAAATGGCCTTTTCCATGCAGTGTCTATCTAAATATTATTTAATATTTCAACAATGTTCAGTAATAGGAACATCTACTTAACTATTTATCTCCATTAATGTTTAATCAGAAATGAAATGATCCACGTGCAAGTGTGTTCTTGTAAATTTACGATTTCTAGGAGATTGTATCACTGAGTTGATTGGCATATAATGGACGTTCTTAAAGTATCAATATAATATTTATTGAGATAAAGTTTCCTTTCCTTTCAACTACTTAGCCCAGCCAGATTCACGATTGCTAACTGATCCAAAAATCTGGGTACCACCCCCAGCAAAGTGCAAGATCTGTCCCTTTGAAATAGGCTTTGCTTCCTTTCACAAAGTGTCACTTAAGTGAATATATGTTGTCAAGAGCCTCGGGGGACACAAATAAGTGTTAAAGGACGGTCATTTAACGAAGCTGCGAATTACGTACGTGGCGGACCCAATCAAGAGCACTTAACCTCAACTCTTGAGTGTACCCAAACAGAAATCTGCCCAGGAACATCGAACCTGGAAACAGAGTATTGGTGGTTCTGGATCCTCTCTAATCAGGAGGTACAATCTCCCGAAACCTCAGAAGTGGAGAGAGAGAGAGTGATAAGTGACACCGCACCTTGTTACCATCTCTTGTTTTGTTTTCCGATGACTGGGAGATTGAGACTCGAACCTCAGCCGAGTGTAATGAAATGGTTCAGTGCTTTCCCACTCTCCCCCCTCCTTAAATTTATTTACTCTTAAATTTATCTTCATGATCCTCACACCATTTGTGTAAGTATTTTAATATCACGGACGGGTAGTAAGACACGGATAGCGCCAATTTTTAATGAGTATTTTTTTCAGACTCTTACCATAATTCTTCAACATTTATAGAATCGAACCAAACAATATGTGTTAAAGAAGGTCTTGGGAAATTATTGAAGGCATAAAGACTTTGCGATTTCCCCTACATCCTGAGGTCAACACTCAGCTACGCTAGAATAGAGTGCCGACAGAGAGAGAGAGAGAAAACACATATGAAGGGGTAAGAGGTTCGATGACCTGCCAAGTTACACCGGTTTTGCTCCTAGAGGCGCGCGTTCCACACAACTGGACCACGCTCCTCATACCGATCACGTGACCTGACTGGAACCGGCTCCCAGGGATAACAAGAGACAGACGGGTCACATTCGGTTGACTGGTTAAAACTGTGCCTAGCTTTAGATTCTCCTCACTTGAATTTATATTTACAGTTGCGACCTCACGGGTAGGAAAGACAAAGAAGTTATCAGAAAAAGCTTGTATTTTTTTAGCACCGTGTCTTATCATCTGTTAGAGCTATAAGAATATGCAGGCCCTATTAATTACGCTAATGAGTTAAGTATGAGGAAGGTTGAATTTAGAGTATGTGTACCCTCATTTACGCAAATGAAGAATGGAAAAACACTTAGGAAAACCCACCCTCAGTACACCCAACCAGGATTCCAACCTCAATCTCCCTGTCTTCGGCTGTCTAGCCTATTTCAAGAGTGACGCCCTAGACCATAGAGCACAGAAACAGGTGGCTTTTAGTCGCCACAGAAATGTCTTAATTTGACAGTTAGAAATGTTGCTGACTCCACTTTCATAATATGTTCAGATGACAATTCGACAAATTGTTTGTCTTAGGCCTTAAACTGTGATCGAAAGCACGGTTAATTAAAGAAAATTTACTACAAGGACCATTCATGTGCTCAGACTAACAAAAATCTACATCCACCGGTGGAACTCTAAAGAGTAATCTGTTGAAGAAAGTAGGGTAGATAAAAAAATGTACAAGCGTTGACGGAGCCATCAGAAAAAAAATTGTACCACATATTCTGACTGTTGACGTAAGTTACGCTTGCATGTAGAATATTTTTGTGGTTTTTGTATGTTCGAGAGGTACTGACAGCATCCTCAGAAAAAAAAGTGTTATAGGTGCCAACAGGATCCTAAAAAAAAAGACGACAGGTATCGATGGGATAGTGAGAGAAAAAAAACAAAAACTAACGTACCACTGGTGGGATCTTAAACCATAATTTGTGGTCAAATTCAGGGTTAACTAAAAATAAACACATATGATAGGGATTAGCGAGATTTTTTTAAAACAGACATATAGTCAGTTTCAAAGGACTCGCATAAAAAAATGTACGGAGAAGGAACTGTAGCATATATTGCTATTAATCTGATTGTTACAATCTCGATTACAGGTGATGTCCAAAAATTTATCGCTTTGAAATTGATACGATTTTCTTTCATTTAAAAGCACATTAGTGGTATGGGTTTCGAATACAAGTTTGTTCTTTATATTACTAAATATATGTTATGTTTCACACCCCAATAGTAGAACTGACCATTTCACGAGTTGGTCACATTTCTGCCCATTTTCGTGAACTGACCTCTTCTACTGACCATTTCACGAACTGGGCGAAAATTGCATTGTCAATTTAACTACCTGAAACTAATTGTATA
This sequence comes from Timema podura, assembly GCA_033556935.1. Classification (NCBI taxonomy): domain Eukaryota; kingdom Metazoa; phylum Arthropoda; class Insecta; order Phasmatodea; family Timematidae; genus Timema; species Timema podura. Next base: position 41,236,067 of record JAVRXN010000002.1, read on the forward strand.
TCTACTACTACCATAACTGAAACTCGTTTTAAGATCTTATATTGAACTAACACAACCAAACTTAACGTAACCTTAGATTCTTAAACAATTAAAAGTTAAATTAACTTACAAGCCAAGCCTGTTCTTTGCTTGTCCATTTCACGGATTGGGGAAAACATCGTCCAGTTCATGAATTGGGTAAAGATTGGAACTGCTCAGTTCGTGAAATAGCATTTCTATGAACTGGGAAATACAAGCGCTACGCAATTCATGAACGGGAAGAGTTTTTCCCCAGTCCACGAAATGGACAAGTGAAGAAGCCAGTTCATGGAATGAGCAAAAATTTGCCCAATTCATGAAATTGTTAATTTCACTTTTTGGGTGTAACATATGCATTGAATAGGTTACTCGAACAAAGTTGTGGTGAATCTTGCATTCAAAGAATTACTTTTAATATGACAACACAAAAAAAAATAAAATATAATAATAAAATAATAATAATAATAATAATAATATAATAATAATAATAAAATAAAATAATAATAATAATAATATAATAAAAAAATAAACTCACGTTTACTGTATATATGCCAGAAACTTCACTCTCATGTAGATAGATCCATCATCCTAAAACAAGAGAAAAGAAAATATTTTTAGAAATAAAGTTTTTTTTAACCACCGTGTCTTACTACCCGTTTGGGCTATACGCTTATGTTCTAATTATTCTAATGGTTTTAAGTGTTAGGAAGGTTATGTTTAAAGGATGTGTATCCGCATTTGCGTGGAGGGAGAGTGAAAAACTTTTTTGAGAAAAATACCCTCAGTACAGCCAGCCGACCAAGATTTGAACCTTGATCTCGCCATCATCGGAAGTCTAGTACACTGTGAGAGTAGCACCTTAGACCATGCGGCCACCCAAGTGGGTAAAATGAAGTTACTAGCGCGATTTTTACTAGATTTATTGTTATTAATAAGATTACCGATGTAACATTCTTTATTTATTAATGTTAATGTTGGCTGGAAGAGAACACGAGATTAAGGTCAATATTTGTACAGCTTTTACTGTAAAAAAATATTTTTAGCCAAAATAAATAAAATAATGTTTCATTAGACAAATAATATCTAACACCACGTCTTACTACCCATTCGTGTTATACGCTTATGTAATAATTATGATAACGGTTTAAGAATCGGGAAGGTTGAATAAAGATGAAGTGAACCAGTATTTTCGTGGTGGAGATTGGAAAACCATTTAGGAAAAACAACCCTCAGTTCACCCGAGTGATATTCGAACCTCGATCACCCCGTCCTCGGTAGTCTAGCTAAACATGAAACAGGCGCGTTAGCTAAATACGCCGCCGAGGCGGGTTTCAGTACATATATTTAGTTTATTTTTCTACGCAAAGTAATTTCAACAGTTCTTGAATATACGTCATGGTCATCGCGTAATTTGAACAGAACATTTTAAATTACGATGAAAAAAAGTCATGATCAAATTTCGCGATGCCCGTTGCAGATATTTTAAAACTACCGCGATTACTAAGTGCATAAAATTAAACTAAAGTTCATAATAACGTTTTTTTAATTTATTTTATGAAATAGGATTTTTGTTATAAAAATGGTAGAAATATAGACCTTGAGTAAAATTTTGTATTTTGGGTAATTTTTCTAGCAAAAAATAACTTGTGGTAGTGTTTAAATTATTTCTCCACAGAGCAGTTCTTGAATGTTTGTCAATGTAATAATGGCTTCTGGATAAAACTTTATAAATAAATATTAACGGTAGTTTACTATTCAAATGCAGAAATTCTTACTACAGATATTCAAGTACTAATTAGATTATTACATTATCATTAAATTACTAGATGTAGGAAGTTTAGCTACAGTATAGCCTACATTGCTATTGAAGACATATTTTTATTATTTAGGTCTAAAACAATCTTGGCTATAACTTTTTTTTAAATATGGACCTTAATAACTAATGTTACCCTCTCCCCCTCACCCCACTTCCACGTTGCCTCTGTTTTTTAATTAATTTTCACAGTAGTTTTTATAGTACCGCATCTTACTACCCGTTCGGGTGATATGCTTATGTACACATTACCCTAGTAATTTTAGGGACGAGGAAGATTATATTTATAGGAAGTGTGCCCACATTTGCGTGGCGGGAGAGTGGATTTTTTTAAAAAAAAGCCACTTTCAGTACACCCGACCGGGATTCGAACCTCAATCTCCCCGTTATCAGTAGTTTAGTTTATTGCAAGAGTAGCGCCTTAGACTATACGACCACCAAAGCGGGTTTCATATTAGTTAAACTACCTATACTTTTCATCTATTCAGTATGTTTAATTCTTTACAATTTTTTACAGTATTTTGTATTTCATAGAAAGTAGCTAAAAATGATTACATTTTAAATTTGAAACTCACACACTCCTTCAAATTTCTTGTTCACTTTATAATATTAAGATCCTTATATATTTTTTTAGTAGCACTTAATAAAACAGTCTGTGCAGTTTTAGTTTCGCAATGAAATGAAATAAAAGCTTCTTCTTTCATTTTCTTGAAGTTAAAGCAATTATTCCATCCTTTTAAAATCTTATTCAATGAACATTCCCTTTTCTACCCACTACCCCCGTACCCCCTTCCCTTTGAAAGCTATTCAATGAAGAAACGCACCAGATTGAAATTGGATGGTGATTGTGTTTTTTTTATGTAGTAAACATGAGGAACATTTGAACATAAAACTAGAAATGACGACGAGGAGAAAATAAAAATAAAGTCGTCTACTGGTTGGATGGTTTTGGTAACCATGACGACGGCATGAACTTATTTATTACAAGATTATTCAGCGGCGACTTTACATTATCTGTTAAAGGAAAAAGCTCTTTTATAATATAGCTAAGATACAGTCTGATTTAAATAGAAAGGAACATGTTTGATCAATTGTAAGAGTTACTAAAAAAAATCAATGTCATCAGCCCACAAGGGAGCTATACTGATCAAGCGGCCACCAAATATTTGCGTAGATAGTGCCAATATTTGAGGATAGAAGGTGTCATGTGGTCAGCATAACGAACCCTACCACCATTTGTCTCGGTTTTCTAGACCGGATCCGCTACTTCTATATTCAATAATTCCTAAATGTTGTCCTCACGAGGCTGAGCTGACACCGTTCCAAGCCAACTGGAACCGACTGGGATCGAATCCAGAACCTATGGATCCGTAGCCAGGAATTCAGACAACTTGACCACAGAGGCGGTCTAAGAGCTACTAAAATAATTTTGATATACTTATACGTAAACATAACGTGAGTGTCAATTTTTTTATAGATGACTAGGGAGACCTAGCTTCAATCCCAATCTTGTGTAAAATGTGTGCGAACACTGTGGTTTCCTATTGTCTCTATAAATAAATTATATATTTTATTTAAATGCAACTACTTTGTGAAGTTCTCTAAAGTTAAATACGGTAGTTCAATGGTCGGATAATCAGAAACAAACAACTATTATACAAATTCTTTTCTTCTATTTCAATTTAAGAAGCCAACAACTCTTAATGGATAGAACTGATTCAAACTAAAATTAGAAATATATTTTTAAATAAAAGAAAATATTCAGGATTCAAACGTGAAATTTTCAAAGACCTAATAAACTAGCAGCACTGGTTAATATAAATAATTCTACAAGATTCCGCAAAAAGACAAACTAAAAAAAACAAAAAACAATTAGCGGCCAGATGAAAATACATTCAAAATGAAAAATTAAAAGAAACGACACTTTTTTTTACTATTTTATTCATTTATCCTAGAACTTGCATGAAAAATTGTTTTAATTTAGGCATTAACAATAATGATAATAACAACAAAAATAGCAAATAAAAAAACCTCTAGGATTATATTTTACGTAATGTTTTTAAATCCATGCTCAAGTGCAGACTTAATGTAGCGGGACAACATAACTTTTAATGAATTCCCTAAGATGCAATGTTTACAAAAAAAACCACGAAGAATAAATCTTCTACAAAAGTTTGAATAAAACTCATTCTCCTACCTTGCATTTTCAAAAAACCAAAACGAGGCGCGTTTTCAATAGCTCTGGTAGCAGATCTGCTGCATTAAACAGTTCGCCAAATTACAGAGAGAAAATTGCGCGTCTGTGTTCAGGAACTCAAATTACGTATAATTTCAAAGACTACGTGACGTGTGTGCCTTTCAGTTACAACTCAAGAGGGTAAAGTCGAAACAAGCACGTATCTAGGCTTCAATTTTGGAGGATAAGGAGGGTGAAGGAAGAAGGGGGGGAGGCAGAGCGTTCTTTCATACCTTCAGAAATGTGGTATGTACCCATACTAGTGGGAAAGGCGTCAAACTCGTTAGTCTGGTTTGTCGGGGATGGCCAAATAATTGTTCGAATCCCTGTCAGGTGAAGTGAGGGTGTTTTTGCAAAATGGCTTACTACTCTCTCGACACGCAAATATTAGTAGGCCCTACGTTTATTGTAAATTGTGGCTTCCCCATTCCTATCCATTAGTATAAATATGTGCAAAAGTAGTAATACTCCGTGAAAGAAACAAAAAAAAAAAAAATAGAAAAAATTGTGACATGCTTGATGACATTAAAATCACAAGAATATAATTTCAGCAGCAGCAGACAAACAAAATATTTTTTTTTAGCGTCGCGTCTTATGACCCGTTCGGTGTATACGCTTATGTACTAATTACTATAATGTGTCAGGTATTAGGAAGGTTGAATTTAGAGGTAAGTGTAACCACATTTAAGTGGAGGGAGAGTGGACACCATTAGAGAAACCACCCTCAGTACACCCGACCGAGATCGAACCCCGATATCCCCATCATTGGCAGTCTAGTCTACAGAGAGACTGACGCCTTAGACCATGAGGTCGCCGAAGCAAGTCACACAATATCTTGTCCAATTGTATGACAGAAGATGATCTCATACGTTGTATGTAGCCTCAATTACAATAATTACAATAACCAATATACACACATTTGAATTGAATTTAGAGTTGGTATCGGTTCAGCGTTAACGAACTATATTAAAGGTTTTAACTTAGACCCGAAAAGTTAGAATCCGTTTCGAATCCCTGTTAGATGCCTTCGGGGCTGATTCTTATATTTCTCACAATACTATTTTAACATTATTTTACTCTTTATCTTTATGAACTTAATTTGGTGAAAGTAGAGGATGGCCTGAACCGGCAGTAAGATGAGGGTTTTTTTTTAGGGTATAGTAAAAGTGAATTAAAATTAAATAAAACAAACCCAGTAATTATTAGAATCACCACCAAGGCAACATTTCCTTAAAATAGGGACTCGCTCTGATATATTTCTGTTCAGATACTTTTAATGCTTGGAGTCTATCATAATTCTCTACGCGTTCAAAATATCTAAAACAAACACATTTTATCCACTTTGCCAATGATAGAGGTAGCTATTATAATCCATTCCTCTTCCAACCAGGCACGTATGCTCACGCTAGTTTGATCTTTACCCCTTTACCGGAGAGTTTTCTCCGAGTAATTCACAACAATGGTAACTTAATTTCGCGCGTTTAATTACGCTCTCGCAATAAGCTAACTGTGCGATAAATCGAGACGGTGTAATACCTTGGGACCCTTGCTAGAGTGAGGTAGGGAGGGGGTGATTTACCGCTCTACCAGAGCACCGACCAGATTGACATCCGGAATTTGTTTGGAGGAAGATTCCTAGGTATTTGTTTTAATTTGGAAGTATTCCTCATTGCACATTTAATGGGCTCCAACTTTTATCTAGTACGTTACTTAGAAACTAGATTAAGCCAGAACATGCCTTAAACGTCTGATTTCAAGTTCCTATAAACATCTTTTTATTAATATTAAATAGCCCACATGTGTGGTCAAATGATCCAAGGTGTCAATCTAAAAAATATACTAGAATACCGATGATGGGGACATTAACGTTCGAATCTCGGTTGGATGTATTGAGGGGGATTATTCCTTAATGATTTTCCACTCCTCCTCCACGACAATGCGGATACATTTCCTTTAAACTCAACCTTCCTCATTCCTAAACTATTAGTGTGAATATGGGGTTAGCATGGATGGGTAGTAAGAGCTGATGCAAAAAAACAAAAAACTGGAAATACAAATCGTCTGTCAAAACCGAGTGTCAAATTCGAGGCATCCTTAAACCATCTATAAAATAAGCTCCATTCAATGAGCTGTTTTAAAATAAGCATTTCCAGGAAATTAAAGAGGTGGAATAAATGTCTAAAAGAACCCTGGTTGTATCCAGAGCAGGACACAAGATAATTTATTCGAGTTTATTTTAAGCGTATGGCATTTCTGACCGGGAGCGACATGACATCCAGTTCGGTCGCCTGTATGTAGACTATTTGTCGCTCTGATGTCACAAAGCTTTACCCAGCTTTACACCTATGGAGGTTGTATTCACGTACCCGCAATGAGATGATGTTTTGATAGTGAATATGGAGCTGTGAGCCAGTGGGAGTCCTAAATCTAAATTATGTCTAATTTACCAATCCCTGGTGACTTTTGGGATAGTTCCTCTTTAAGATAAAAATAGCCAAGGTACCATCTGGGAATCGGGCTCGGGACTTTTTAAACTCGTAGCTAAATGTACTGAACACTATACCACGGGGCCCGAATAAGTATAGGATATTTTGTGTAATCGTTTATCTTCTCATAATATGATACATTTTCAAGTTCAAGGGTTTAATGTCTAGAGTTTTTAATTATTTATTTTTTGTACGTTGAACACCAATGTTTTTAATTACTTGTTCTAAGGAATAATGGATTCTAAGGGTTCCTTAGGGAAAATATAGAAGGATAGGTGTGGAGAGGAGATAGGAAAACCACAGTGTTGGATCATAGATGAAGTGCACCTAATCGAGTGTGTTTATTAAGGTTATTCAAGGTACCCTTTCTGAACCAATTGATCACGACTGATTACGACTTACTAACTTATCTCTTGAACTCTTGAACAAACATGACATAATAATATCATATTTATTCGGGTGAAGTAAACACCAGCGCCTTTTCTTTCACATAACCATATAATAATGCATGTTCATACTTATGTACTATTAATATAATAATTAAAATCTAATTTATAATGTCCACACCAAATAAAAAAAATAAGAAATTATACATCCAACACATAGCACTTCACATAATTGTACATTTACGGACGTATTAAAATATAAACAAAGAAGGTAGAACTAAATGAAGGAGAGAGAATATACAGGTGGCACACAGGAACGGGCGATTTTGAATAATTCATTTCAAGGCCATAGTTTAAGTTGGCAGGACTGTGATGAAGTCATTATGTTCCCCAGTCAATGCTGTTTAGTTATCATGGAGCAGTGGTCAGGTGTGTATTGAGCGTTTGCAGTAAAAGCATTTTACAAAAACAATTATTGTTATGAAGGTGCGCCACGAGAATTTCGGCGTCATGATCCGGTTTCGTCATCTCACGTTGTAAAGACATGGGTTTCAGACTTTGAGACAACAGGTTCAGTATTGAGAAAGAAGCATCCAGGGCCAAGAAATAATGTTCGAATGCCAGAAAGTGTCGAAGCATCAGAGATTCGTTCCGGTGGAGTCCACAGCGTTCTGAACGGCAACATGCAGTGTCATTAGGTTTGTCTCGCGGAACTTTGCCAAAAATTGTTCTCAGATTTCAAGTTACATCCGTACAAGATTCAGGTATTCCAGGAACTAAAAGCTTTTGATTTCAATAGGAGAGTTGTTTTTGCTGAACAATTTTTAGTAAAATGTAAGGAAACTAGAATCTACTGGAAAATCTTTGAATGTCTGATGAAGCCCGATTTAATCTAAATGGTTATGCTAACAAACAGAACTATCAGTACTGGGCTGTGGATAATCCTCGCCTTTTACACAGTGACCTTTACACAGTTAAAAAGTGTCAGTGTGGTGTACGGTGTCACCGAAAGAAATAATCGAGCCGTTATTTTTTAAGGATGACAATGACCGCGTGGTGACTGTAACTTCAGAACGGTACGTAACATAGTTTAAACGTTTCTTAGCAATGAACTAGAGACCTATCCAGTGATTTGAGTCCACATGGTTTCAGAAGGACGGAGCTACAACTCATAATGCAAGAATCTCAATCGTCGCTTTACAAGAGCTTTTTGGAAACCACCTAATGACCAGGAATGGCGATATCATTGGCCTGTGAGATCACCAGATCTTTCGGTGTGTGATTTCTTTTTATGGGAACTTTTAAAGTTCGATTAGTTGCTCATCGTCCTCGAAGCATTAATGAACTGAAGACTAGGATTCATTAAGAGATTGAAGCGATCTCGATTGAGACGTTGCTGTGAGTTTCGACGAACTTGCGTTCACGAATGCAGGAATGCAGGATCACATGAGAAGGGAAGGTGGCCATCTCAAGGATGTTATCTTTAAGAAATGACTTTTAAGTAAAGTAAGTGAATTCATAGCTGTAGCATTTAGATAGCCATGTATATACGGAAATTAAAATGATTTAAAGTTGTATTACACAGTTATCAAAATCGCCCGTTCCCATGCACCATCCTGTATATCAACACAATCATACCACACACACATTCATATGTCATATATACTTTGCAAACACACAAAAATACCCCGACACTTCAATTCATCATTGTAAAAGGATAAACCCAATTTCGCCCAGGATAAGCTTTTCGCTTATGCCAGGAATTGAATTCGCAACATTAGGAATAGTAATAGACGCGTTATCGACTAGGCTGAGGTGCTAGATTATGCCTAAGTTGAAACTGCTGAAGTTGCTACAAATTTCAAATAAAAGTGTTTTTACTCGTGAGAACCAAGGAGTCAGGTTGAAAACAAAACAATTGAAACTTCAGTTGCCCTCAAGTTTATCTCCAAACCTGGATAAAACTATTGAAGGGGGCTAGGGGATGCTAAGATATCTTTAGACCATGTTGGGGTAAAAGGAGTGAAAGGAAGCTGAAGGGTTTTAAGGGGAGGGGTTAGGAGGGTAAGGGTGGTAAAGTTTGCTGAGGGTTGACAGGTGTAATCACCCCCAAGACCACACTTCTACTGGAGTCAAGAGAAAAAACAAAACTCTTCGTTCTTATATACACACACACACACTTTCTTCCAACAATTTCCCTTTTTTTCCAAGCTATTTTTTTACTGGGGCTAGGAGGGGTACATTTTCTTATTTGGTCGACTTTTCGTCCCGTACTGTTTCTTAGAGTCCCACTGAGCTATGGAAATGAGGTGTTTGTCACAGGGTTTTTACGTAGGCCAAGGGAGAGGTTATACCACACGCGAAAGAACGTGTGTAGCGAGAGTGATAAAAGAACAAAGAGAGAAAGGAAGCTAGCGATTTCTTGAGATATCGCTATGCAACCCACACGAAATTAATTGGGGGATGGGGGTGGGGAGATGGGGGAGGGATGAGGTCAAATCCTCCACGCCAATGCGGATACATTTCCACTAAAATTCTACCTTATGCGTCCCTAATCTATTAAAATATAACCTGGATGGATACTAGGATCTGATTTTTAAGAGGTCAAATGGAAAGGTGCGGGTCTTTAAAGCTTTATAATAAGTAATAAACTATTAACTAATATTATTATAGTTGGATTGACACAGGAAGAACCTTATACTAAAATTCAATACATTACATTACAAAAGTAAAACCCACAGCTGTAGGCACGCGGACCAAACTTTGGTATCATCTAGTTTTGCTTATTTTGTGACAGAGAGGTAGAAGCTCGAATCCCGGCCAAGGAAAATTTTTTCCTTAAATATTTTTCTACTTTTCCTCCACGCAAATGCGGAACATTCACTCAAAATACTAATTTCCTCTGTTCTAGCCCATCGGCATAATTAAATGCGCATATCCTGGACAGGTGATGAATGCGGTGCAAAAAAAAACTATAGTAGGAGCACATGAGAAAAGACAGTACCTGATAGCTAAAAAACATTATTGAAAGTACTTTGAGACATACATACTTATATCAAGTAGTTTTTTATGAATTTCTCACTTTGGATTTGTTGATAAAATAATATTAGAAAATATGGTAAAATATTATAAATATTGAGAGGGGGAGGGGGGAATGTGGTCGTATTTTCCTAACACCAACTACCCGTGTGTATCTACTGTAGATCTACTTTATTATAGCTATACCTCAAGGCATGTGTTCTCCAACTGCCCCATGTGGTCGATGGTGGCTACCATACATTTTATTCATATTTTTTCAAAACGTTTCTTTAATGGGATCAGACTATAATAATAATAATAATAATAATAAATTAATAATAATAAAAATAATAATATAACATAATAACTATAATAATAACACATTTTTCTTGCGTGAGCTAACGTAAGCTTAAATTGAAATTATTTTACAAATAATAATATTAATATTTGGTGTAGATGTGCTTTAGGTTCTGAACTAGCTAATCCGAGTCAAGAGGATACGAGACTGACACCTTATACTATACGAACACTGGGGCGAGACTCTGATTAGTAAAAGTAACAAAACTAATATGATGTTCCCATTATTTTTCTTAAGCCCACTCCGTCTTACTACGCGTTCGGGCTGTACTCATTTTAATTACACTACTGGGGTGAGAAGGAAGATGGTTACATTGAGAGGAAATGTACTTGCACTCGATTGGAGGGAAAGTAGAGAATTATTTAGGGGAAAAAAACCCCTCCCAATACACCAGGCTGAGATTCGAACTCAGACCACTCAATAACCAGCAAACAAGACTAGTGTCTTCCAATGACGATTTAGGGTTCACAATGATCAATTGTGGCCCTAGGAGATAGTAAATATATTTTGTTTGAGTCTGGAAAACAGATTGTTAAAAAAAAAGTATATTTGTTTGGTAGAACAATAAGAGTTTTTTTTTTGTCAAATCAAGAAAATCTGTTTTACACGCAAACCTTCATCTGCCAAGTAACCGTACAAATGTTTAAGCAGCTCCTTAAATGTATTTTACTAGACAAAGTTAATTATTTACTTTGGGAATTTCCTCGTTGATGCAAGGTGTTGATACTCCAACGAGATCCCCTACTTGTCAGAAACTTGATGAAGACTATCTCTTTCTCCTTTTATCTTTCTTTGTCTTTCTTCCTTGCTACTCTATTCCTGTCAGTCCGTATAAACGTTCCTAACTAGATTCCAAGACATCAACACAACGGAAACTCAACAACTTCAAAGTCTCAAACTCTATGGAAATTTGTTTGTTAGCTCTGATTTTCCCGCTCCGTGCCATTTAAAAGAAAATGGTTTTATTCTCCCCCTCTCCCCTCAACTCGCCACACACCACTCTCTCTCTACCTCCCAATTTTCATTTACCTCTTACATCTCTTTGCTATTCTTTTGTCTTTTTCTCTTTGACGCTGCTACTTTTCCTGTGTTAAGGTTGAACTTAACAGAACTCCCTCTTTCCTTCCTCTTTTCCTCTCACTTCCGGCTGATGCGCGCGCACTGCGCCCTAGGGTTGTACAAGACACACACACACACACACACACACACCACGAGTACATGCACACCTACCCATGAGTGGGATCACATTAATTACACCACAACGTACTTCTAGCATCACAAAGCTTCGTTCCAATTTGTTGTCTCTGTTGGGAGTTTTCCCCGGGCTTGTATCTTTGTTTTTAGGCTACATCAGCTCTCGAAATCTTCTTTTAACGGCGTTCATTAAACGTCGTTAGGTGTTATTTTTAACTAATCTGTTTAGAACTTGGGTTATTAAAGGTTTAATCAAAGGGGAGGGAATTTTGGGTAGCTTAGACGTGCACCCACATTAGTGTGGACAGATTGTGGGGAGTCCGACACCTTAGCTCAGTTGGTAGCGTGTCTGTCTATTGAGCTAAGGGTCCTGGTTCATTTCCTGGTATGACCGAAAAATGTATCATTGGTGAAATGTGGGTTTCCCCCTTTCACATTGATAAATTAATGGCTGGGGACTAGATGTTGTGTATGTACTATATGTAAATACGCTTTTAAGTCGTATGCTAATATAATCAGTTGGGTCAGAGAGTGCATATTAAATAACTCAAAAAATTGTAATAAAATAAAAATGATTATGGGGGAAGCATATATGAAAAACCAGCCCCTAATCCGCGGCCAGTAATCTCATTGATGGCAACCAAATCCAATGCGATTGGCCCCTTATGTGGGCATGTCTGTCGAGGAAGAAGAAAACTGCCAACAGTAGGCACAAAGACGAGAATGTTATTCTTGGTTTGTCTGGTTTTTCGGTGGCGGAGAGGTTGGGATTCGAATCCCAACAGATTTTAATATTTCTTTCTCACCCAAATATTTTCTCTATCTCCTTCTCAAAAGACGCGGGTACACTTCAATAAAAATAAAATTATCCATCTTCGTTCCTAACCCAATAGTGTTAGTTTGCGGATAGCCAGTAGTTGATTAATTAAGGCCATGCTTTAATAGATGAGCATAATGTTCATGTCAAAGTTATTTAAAAATTAGTTTGGAGCTGATTTCAAAACTGACAACGTGCTTCATTACTCTGCTAGACACGTTATAAAATGAAGTTCAAACATACAATCCCAGTATTTGATATAATAAATTATTACTGAGAGTAGATATTTTCTCATAAAACGGGATTTTCTGTATTTTATTAAAATCGAACTGATTTGTTGGTTCTTAATGATATTTTACCATCGGTGATATTGTTCCAAAAAATTTTTACGTAATCATTTTCACATATTTTACAATCAATAGTAAGCTGTATCAAGGAATCTTGAAAATAGCACGTTGGCGCTGAAATCACCAGTTATCAAAATTTAAAAATATTGTTTTAATAAATTTGAAAATAATTATTTTTTTTAATTTACTTATTTAAGGAAGCTAAGGATTATATTTATAAAAATTGTGTTACGGTGGTTTGTTCTATTTAACGACAAGCACAAATTATTACATTCAAACATCCCTTCGAATGAAAACGAATGCTTGTTTCATTTAAGGTCCCCGTTTGGACTTTATATCAAACTTCTCACGTTACATTTCCTGTCTCCCTCTTAACAAGATCCAATGGATCCTAGGAGGGGTTTGGTCCACCAGCAAATCCATTCTACCACGTCTATCATGATTATGTCTTAAAATAAAAACTAGGAGAAATGTTTGAAGTTTATTATAATTTTACCACCCATGGTTGGATTTTTAAGTCTCTAACACCAATTTGGTACAGTATTGTAACTATAAAAATTTTTTTGTTAGAGTCAATAAAGTTATTGTGTGTTTAGGTAAACAAATGCATTTTTAATTTAGGTCTGTAATATAAAAGCTATCAACAATTATTAAAAATATGTGCTCCATTCTCCAAAATAATATTTTCGAATCAAGCTCAATTGGAGGCTTGTTAGTTTAAAACAAAGAAATTCTTTGCTTTTATTACACCTTTTAATTTCTCCTTGCAATATTTTGTCATTTGAATATCTGAATCCAAAACAATTAGATACATTTTGTCTTAATTTACCACCGACAAGAGTTTGATGTTTATGAGTTTAGACTTAGTTTTTTTTTTCTTCTAGTAATATTGTGAAGCAGTGTTTTATTTTAAGTACGAAGCGGAGTTTATATAATAAAAAGAAAGAATGGGAGAGAACTTTCCAAAGTGAACTTTGGAAAACTACAGGCCATAAGTATTTTCTGTTCGGTGGAAAATGCAAGAAAAGAGAGGGGGAGGAAAACAGAAGGGAGAGAAGACGGTAAAATAACAACTTAAAGAAGTCTTGAGATCTTACAGTAAATAGGCTAAGACAAAAAAAAATATTTTTTTTTACCTTTTTAAGGAGGAAAGAGAATAAGTGTTCCATTTTTGCTGTTGTTTTTCTCATCAATGTAGATGAATATTCTAAAGTGCCGTTTTTGCTTCTATTCTTTATTCTCCTAATTAAAGGTCAAAAGGTAAGAAATCGAGGTTTTAATCTCATGAATGAAGATATCCTACATTTGCGTTATAAATAAAGAATATAGTCCAATTCCAAGTCCACAAAAAACAGCAATCTAACATTTTCAAACTATTTTTGCTAGAAAATTCTCATATAATTTGAGTTTTAATAAGTTTAGGTGGGAATGCAAGGAATGCGAATTAAGAGCAATCTTTTTCCAGTTTATAAAGCAAAACTTTTTTTGGACAATATATATAAGTATTTCTACAGAGAATCATAGAGATTAATTTTCTTCATTGGTGACTTCAACAATTCTTGAATATCTTTCGAAGATGTCCTGGAATTTAATGACAACTTTTTCTCTTTATTTAAAAAGTTTGTTATCTAAAGCTGCTATGCTCATGACAGATATTCAACAACTGTTGATATCACCATGTTAATTAAATTAAACTATGTTTATACTAGAGCAATATTTTATTTATATTTAGTCAAACAAAATGTTTTAATATAGAAACTTCAAAACCACTGCCCTTAACTCGCTTTCCTTACATTCTCACCTTAATGAGTTTATTTTAGCTAGAAATAGTTTTTGTTTTCTTTTGATGCTTTGTGCATGTCTCTTTAAATGTATACATTCGGAGTTTTATAAATGGTGACTTTTCCTCTCTTTAATCCTAAAATAAAGACATTTACCAAAAACTCGTAAAATTTGTGAAACTAGATCATATACATAGTTGAAGAAACACTTCACCGAAAAGCATTAATGTAATAATATAGTACACTATTACAAAACCATTTTGAAAAGAGGAACATCTTTGACCACCAAAGAGCATAACACTCAATTTCATTTTCAAAGACTTGGAAGAAAAAAATAATATATATATATATTATATTATATTGGCTTTTTGCTAAGAAACTATTGATTTTTGAAAAATATATTTCAAACAAAAGAGTTTTATATTTAATAACTTAATATTAAATCTCTACAGTGATAAATTATGTTGTATCGCAAATAGTTATGGAGAAAGTATCGAAATTGTAAATTTCGCTAATATAATTATAGTACCATCAAAATCATTTTCATGGAAAAATTAAAATTAACATTTTGTTTATAATGCCAAACAGTGTCTAGATATAAAATTAAATCAAAATCGTCATAGTGGATTTTTTCTCTTTTTCCTCTTCAGTAAGCTACTCCTAATTTTAGGGTTAGATATATAATTCTAAAAATCCTTCCGGGGGGAGCCCTATGAAAACCCTAGATACTAAGTTTTAGCCTGATCGGTAAAAGGGTTTCGGCTCTAGGCAGAGATATAGATAGACAGACTGATGGCATAGCACAAATAACTTTTTTGGTTTCAGGGGGTTATAAAAGGTCGTCATTTATCAAAATATCGAGTTCAATTTTTCTGACGATTACAATACTTCTTTATTTGAGGGGTTGAAACAAAGTAAAAAATTAAATTACTGAAAATAAATTTGAAATACAAAACAAAGTTTGTGCATCCAATATTCACGGCAAGTAGGCTCACTATATTTTCAACCAAAGGAGGGGACAGGAAATTGGTATGGTACTACAGGGAATCAAGTCTAGGCCATATGACTCTTTAAAACATGTTTTAAACAAAACTATTTTTTGAGAAATATAGTTTGTGTAAAATTTATTTAAACATGATATATATATAGTGGTAAACTTAAACAAGTTGAAGATTTACTTTCATGCCAAAAATTTCAGTTTACGCTAAATTAGTTTAGGGTGAAGTTAATTTTTTGATAAAAAACATTTTTTGTTTTGACATACGCCAGCTAGTGTTAGGCTAGCTAATGTTTTTTTTAACTATGTTTCCTGTTATAATTTAATTGTTTGTTTTTTAATCTTTATTAGTCTAGTAAGTGCGTTCCTCTAAATTAGTATTCTGGACATAAGCACCTCTAAGCGAACTAACATCTTTTTACGTTCAGTAAAACAAAGTAATTTGAAACTAGTTTAAAAAAACTGACAACGCATATTAGTATAGTCTAGTTCTGTTCGTCCAATGACGTTGACATAAATCATTAAAGTTCTTAAAATAATAAAATAGCTAGACTAGTAAATATTAAATTATCAAACACAAAATATTTTGCTTCAGAATAATTTATCATAAAGTGCATCAATAAAATGTAAAAAGTGATCGTTGACAGCGAAAGAGCCTCTTACAATTTTATTTTAATAGTGTACTCTTGGAATTATCCAAGTTAAACTGAGCGATATAGTTATAAACTCAACTAGCTTTTACCCGTCATGGCTTCGCCTACAATAATTGATAACATCTTTTAATTTTAAACTTAACTGTTTTGGTCTTAAATCAAACTTTATTGTTTTCAAATATCTCTGCGTTTTTCTCAGTTCTAGCTGTAAATAATTTTGCCGTATGATGCTATCTTTACTTAAACATTTTAATTTTCACTTTTAAATATTTCGTAGTGAAATAAATATATATTATTTAAGTTATCAATTATTAATTCAAATTTTTTAAATGTTTACCTTTTTTAATTAGTAAGATAAATAAATAAATGAAATAATAGGTGAGGTAAAGTAATATAAAGTTAGTAATATTTTAACTATCATCACATTCATGTTTACTCGTAAAAATTAAATTAGAATCACAATATATCACTTATCTCTTATATACGAAAAGTTTAAACATTAGGATTGTAAAATTAAATGTAATGTTGCTCCAGGACATACTCTACCAACCTACGAAAAAAAATACTATTCAACTTTTATCATAAAAATAGCAAATGACTAGCAGCACCATCTAACCTGCAAAATATTTCTACAGAACTAAGAATTGAGAGAATTTTTTTTTCGTAAGTTGGTAAGCTAACTTTTCGTTTTGAACTGATCTTGACTAACTTTAAAAAATGGTGAGGTAAGGTAATACTTTAATTATAATCACATTCATATTTACTCGTAAAATTAAATTAAAATCACAATATTTAGTTTAAACATTAGTATTGTAAAATTAATGTAAAATAAAAGGCTGGGAATACTCCTGTATGTTATTCCAGGACATACTCTACCAACGTACCAAGTTTCATTCTAGTTCGCTTAACAGTTTTGGCGTGACTGAGTAACAAACATCCAAACATCCAAACACACAAACTTTCGCATTTATAATATTAGTAAGATAAATTATAGACAAATATATTAATAATCTTTTTTTATTTATAGACGTGTCTAAAAAGAAGAAAAACCACACAATTTGGAACATGTTATCATTTTTCTTAACATTATACATGTCGGTTGAACATTTTATGCATTATAGTAATTCGTGTTTCTAAAAAAATAAAGTAAATTCCTTTACTAAACGTGGTTATGTACATTTTAATAAGATTTTATCTTTCTATTATTATTGTATGTGGAAGGGTTAATTTAGTTATCGTCTGATGTCTTCTCAGTGCAGGCTGGTAACGAACGCAGGTACAATATTAATATCCAATAGTGAATGGTGAGTGATGAGACTTAATTTGGAGCATCAAACACAACAACTAAAAACCTGTATGATTTTGATTCAATTGTACCCACAAATAAGGTACACGTGTATTAAAATATATCATTTATTATATTATATTTATACACGTCCTTTATTATACATGGGACTTCCACACCCTCATAAATATATACATGAGTGTGTGATGTCCATTTTTAGATTCACAGCGAAACCTAATTGAAAATGAAATATTCTCCAAGTCGAATCTATATTTTAATATTATTTTTAATGTTTTATGTTGGAAAGAAATTATTAGTAATTCAGGTTTAATCATATTTGTACATAGTAAGACACCAAATATTTTACAAAATGTTTCATTGCTAACATATTTAACATATTTTGAATAAGCTGATGAATAAGGCTTGTATAATCACACCATGCAATTCATTTACTGCAGATTTTGGTCATGTGAGCATTAATTAGTAATTGGTAAATATAGGACAGAAACCGAATATAAATGTGTATTTAGCTTTAATCCATAACTGTAATAAAACTCTAAATTGGTCCTCACATTTGATTGTATAGCTGTTTGTTTGATGCTAGTCAATTCAAAAAGTACGCATCGAATAGAGACGGGACTTTTTCTATTGCGCTCCCTATTCTTCTGTTGTATGGTAAGCTATACTCCATCTATGATAGAAGTGTAGGTAAGTGGCAACTATTGCAAACGTTGGCTGAAAATCACTAATGTCAAACTAGTTGGAAATAATTATTGTGCTTAGTAATACTATATTATCAATAAAAGTAGTCATAACTATTAAACGTTTCTAATAATAGTTTCAGCCAATGTTTACCTTCTCTTAGCCGTCACTTACCTACAGTCCTACTATAGATAGACTCAATATACCACCACGCTATCTAATCAGCGAGTAAAGCAGTGAACAATTTGCTGAACAATCCGGAACAAATGAGGAGTGAACAATCGCAAAAATAAATAAATAATAAAACCGATGGGGCTACCTCACAAGTAGACTCAAAGTGCCTCGAGTTTTTTTTTTGTTTTTTATCAGCGTATCTTTCTACCTGTTCAGGTTATAAGCATGCCACAGGTTCACTTCTCATTTTTGCAAGGACAAATGCGGAACAAACAAAAATATTTGCGTAACAATCCAGGACAAATTATCACAACCATAAAAATGTCAATTTTGAAAAGTGGAGGATCTAACGTGAAGTTGGCTTCCTCTATGTTAACATAACATTAAGGGCCTACCAAAAAAGAAAAAAAAAAAAACCTAAACTTTAAGCAGAACAATCCGGAAGACAAAGTGATTTCATTCATCAAAACATTATTTTTGAAAGTCTGAGGTCCAACTTCATGGACGTCAAGCCATGTGGGAGGAGAGGATTCCGTAGCGCACCTATGACGAGGAAGGAGTTTGTGAAAGGTGTCAGTGGTGGAGGAAAGAGAAGGGTAAGGGGGGAACCGAACGGAAGCGCCATGGCCAGGAAATGTGAAGTGTCGTATTGATTGTGTCGGGGTCGAGTCGGAAAGCGGACAGCCCGACAGTTACTTGGGGGGCTTAGCGCTTCTGCCACCTCTCCTCTCACCCCTTTTCCATAGCCCAATCCAAAACATTATCTGCCCCTCTCCCGAACCGTCCTGCAGGATTACTTGTTGGGGAGGGGATGGGATAAAGTTCTGTAAGTTCCTGGATACTTATAGTCCCTTCGCATAACTGCACCCTTTCCTTGAAGAAACTTTCTCTAGCAGAGAAGGTGGGCTCCCATTTTCTATAAATCGGTATTTTGTATTCGGGGTCTGGTTCCCCTTGCATGCTCAATTCGGTACGCGGTGTCAGTATTGAAGTTGATGAGCGTTTTTCGGTGTTTGCGTATTTTTTGTTTTTGTGAGCAGGAGGAAGAAATGGGGAATATTGAATTTATTTGTTGTTTGCCATTTGAATTCCTTGTTGAATACCATAGTAAAAACTTAACAATTTAATACTTTTAAAAAATGTATTATTATACTACAGTATATTATCGGTGTAATCATTAAGTTACATACAATTATATAATTTACTCAATAATCAATTGAAATGCTAATGTCAATAACAGCTATGAGACAATAATGTATGCTTAATATAAACTACATTTAAACAACATATGTTAATAAATCCGTTAAATTTGTTTATGAGTTTTATTCCTGTGAACTACTAAATAGATGTAAAAATAGGTATACTTATAAATCCTTGTCGATTACATATAAGTAACTAGTGCCACAACATATTATACCAAACAAGACTATCATGTGTTTACAATGTGTTCTGTCAAAATAATAACAATAGGAAAAATAATAATTTCCAAAAATGTAAATGAGAGCCCAAAGTATTTTGAATTCGTTATAAATTCATTTAATACACAGTTTGTGGTGAGGTGCATTTTATACTCCCATTTAAAAGATACGAAAACTTAGTTATAATAACTTTAAATTAATAATGTTCTAACAAGGGGAATTATTTAGTACGCTGTACAGGGGAGGTTGGAGTTAAATGTTTTCAAAGGTATTTTTAACGGGAACTTTCTGAACCCATTAATCAAATCGGCAAACGGTTCACAAATTAACCTAATTCTGTTAAAACAGACGAAGTATTCTGTCCCATGGTCAAAATGAATTAATGATACATTATCGGCTAAGCCGGGAGTCGAGCCCAGGCCTCTTTAACAGAGTAGATAGTGTGTATGAGATTGGGTGTGAGTCGTCAATTTACAAATATTACCCATGTCTACCAGGGATTGTTTTACCTATGAGAATTATCAGTTACCACTGAAGTTGTCCTGCTTTCCATCTCCTTTAATGTGGTTTAACTTGCTGTAAACTTCTTTACATTAAATTAAGCAGCTAGTTTTTGGAGCGTACTAATGTTTGATTGAATGTTTAGACTTTGGCGTTAGCAGCTATAAAGTCAGAACGCAACATAGATAATATTTTATAAGATATAAAAAATAAATGTAGTCTAAACATTGACAAAAGTTGCTCACAATATTTATGTTGACAGTGTCAAAAGTGACAAATGCGTAGCACACGGAAAGACGTATAAAACATTAGATTTTATTTAAAAATGTTTTGAATATCGAGATGAGGTCTTTACTATGGTAATCCGAATACAATAGTGACCATTTTTACCCGAAATAGGACTTATGTCCACGAGTGATTTTATCCCCGAATTGATAACTAGATCAACCAAACTTAAATTGATTGATTATAAAAATGTTTTAGTCAAATCGAATGCTTAAAAGTTTAAATGTAAATTCTGGCAATAAAACACATAGTCATGGCCAGTGACGAGTATTTCTCACGTATTTTGAATTTTTTTTCCTTGAACTCGTGGCTTTAATCGTGCGTTAGGCTAGTTCACCACTTCAATTATATATTTCACTCCATTTCATAGGTTTAACCTTTGACACTTTCCAAAATACTTAATTTATTATTATATGGCACTATGAACTCGAAAGTTCATTGCCACACTTATAAAAAAAAGCCCCCTATCCCCATCTTGTAGCTCATTCCTAATTTCCACTCTAATATCATTATTAGCATAAAACTAAAATGTATAATAAAACGCAGTGCTAAAAAAAATGCATTATTGCTAGTTATTAATCCTAAATATTTAAACTCACTAACCATGTCAAATTATATATTATACGCAATAATTTCTAGATTACCGTCCTCAATTGGTATGAATTAAACATAAAAAATAAAATTATGAGGGTGAGAGGATAGAAGGGTTGGAAGGTGGGGTGGAGACTAAGTTAGTAAACACTAATATAAAAAATATGACTATATTGTGTTACGTGACATTTAAATGGCAATTATCTTTTTCGACCCTTCTGAGTGATTTTAGAGTGGTTGTTCCCGAACTATATAAGATATCCGGGAAAGAGTTGGGGTACAGGGAGTACATGAGATAGTAGAGGAAGCAAGATTAAGATGGTATGGGCATGTAATAAGGACGGAGAAGGAGAGGATGCTATTGATAATGTTGAAAATGAAGCATGTAGGGAAAAGACCGCAAAGGAGGCCAAGTAAGATAAGGGAGGAGCAGATAACAGAAAGTGTTCAAGTGAGAGCATAAGAATTAAATAAATTATAGGAGGAAGAATGGTGGGAGGATAGAGGATGATGGAAAAATTTTACTAAACTTACCCGGCCAAAGGCTGAAAACAGTTGATAATGATGATGATGATAATGATGATGATGGTGCTGTCCCCAAGATTGCCAAGATAAAAATTGTCCCTTGAGACTACTGAAATGAATACGAATTTGGGTTCTCATTTCAGTGGCCCATCTATATTAATAAAATGAAAAGTTTATTTGACTGTTTGACATGGGCATTGTGTGATATCTACCCCATGAAGAAGACTAATTTTTTTAAATTCATTTCCCTGAGCACATATGCACCTCGAAGTTGGAAATTTAAATCTTTGATATTTTTTTAAAATTCATTAAGACTGGCGTGAAGAAAATAAAACGAAAAGGTATTTTATTTTTATTTCAAGCAAAAAATATTAAGAGCATATTAAGCATAGTTAAAGTACAATATAAGTTATTAAGTGAATATTAAGAGTAGAGTGTATAGTTTTCCCTCCCTGTTTTTTGTTAAAGTAGGTAATTTTTGCGTAGGTTTTAAAAATAAATTTTACCTAATTTTAAAGTGCAAGAAGTTCTTTTAAATTCGGCTGTTGTTGTTCCTGTGAATTTACTGGTAATACGTTTAAATCAATAAAATTATTTTTTTCTGCATAATGGCAAGTAAAAAATAAGGGCTATTATAATCACACTAGGATGCCACGGCAGCTCTGCTGGCAGCACTGTTGACATTTGTGGGGCCTGCCACCCTGACCGTGCTTTCTTATGGCAGCGCTGCCATTAGTACAGTGTCTCATCACTTATACTGGCATCTTGACCTGACTGGCAGCGATTCCAGGTGTGTATTGCACCCTTCATCTCTTTGTTTTGTAGCCGGCATCACTGCCAGCAGAGTTGCCGTGACATCATAGTGTGATATAGGCCTATATCTTCAATCAAAAGACAGTCGACTGACGCTCAAGTTGTACTTGAAAGAGTGTGTGAAATCAGGGGCGAACAAGATCATTCCCGTATTCATCTGGTGGTACAAGAAGAAATTGCTGATTCCTTGAAGTCCACAAAGAAAGGAGAAGAAATCACCGAAGGTGTAACTTAAATAGTTACAAGAAGATTAGTTGAGGTTCTCAAAGAAACAATGGACTTTAATGACCACAGTGCTGAAGACCTTAAACTTAAACTTGTGTCGACAGTGAAGGGAATAGCATCACTACGACAGTAATGCGCAAGACGAGATGATGCAATGGGGAAATATCAACGACGTTCGAGTAATTGAATTTTTGGTGTTCAAGAGTCCCCAAAGAGGAAACTTATGTGTTGATCCTTTCAACGGCGAAGAAAATGGGGGTGGATCTTCCCCTCGTTGATAGTGATATAATCCACAGTGTTGGATAAGGTGGGAGGGAATTTCCCAGCCGATAATAGTGAAGTTACCCGCCTCGGTGGCGTAGTTGGCTAACGCGCTAGTCGTGTTGAGCTCAACCGCCGAGGACGGGGAGATCGAGGTTCGAATCTCGGTCGGGTGAACTTGGGGTGGTTTTTCCTAAATGGTTTTCCACTCTCCTTCCACGCAAATGCGGGTTCACTTCCTCTAAATTCAACCCCCCAATTCCTAAACCATTAGCGTAATTAGTACTTAAGCGTATAACCCGAACGGGTAGTAAGACGCGGTGCTAAATATTATTATTATTATTAATAGTGAAGTTCAACAGCTACCGATTCAAGGGTGAAGTATTTCGCAAGAATAAATTGTTGAAGGGGAAAACGTGAGCTCAAATAAAAGGTCACTTTCCAAAAAGAACTATACAGAATCAAGTAAGGTTATTTCTTATGTTAACAATAACAGAAATTATTTTATTTTATTATTTTAACAATAACACAATTTTTTTACTTAATTTAATATTTAGTTATCAGCATTTTTTATTTATTGTTCTGAAATTTGTCATTTGATTAACTTAGTCCTATCTAAAAAAAACTCGTATTTCACCAATAAATTTAATTTTAAACAAATTATTCCTTCATTTAATTTTATTCAATTTTAGTTCAAGTTGTTTGGATCAATTATATTAGTCTTAGCTTTAACTGATTCATTTCTTTACTTATTTACTTATCAACTATAAGTGCGCAATCTTAATTTCTTATGTTTGTCTACTTATTATATATTTTCACAATGTTCAATTTTGGAAACATGGCCTCAGCAAATTATACCCCAGGCTGGTATACTTTATGCAGGACAATAACAATGGCTTAGCACTCCAACCCCTCCATTTAGCCACACAAACTCCCCCTACCATGTCGTTGACACCCACAAAATAATATTGTATTTACCTTCAGATACTGTCTCAAATTTCCGTATAACACATCTGAATTTTAAATCTCTGGTTTGTAGTATTATGACTGATGAGTTAATAGATATCTTGGTGACCTGGTGGTCTAGGGGTAGGGTGTCAGACTTCTGTGCTGGGGGTCCGGGGTTCAATCCTCGGTCCCGGCACAGATTTATCTGATTGCCAAACCCTTCCTTCACCTCGGACAAGACGTGTATTAATCACAACTTGTGAATGTGAGGAATGCCAGGCCTCCACCGTAGTTCGGATTCCACGTTAAACTGTAGGTCCTCCATTTCATCCCATAATCACCCTAACATTACACATTAGCGTAAGTGTGTATAACCCGAATGGGTAGTAAGACGTGGTGCTAATAATAATAATAATAATAATAATAATAATAATAATTTCACTTTTTGGGTGTAACATATGCATTGAATAGGTTACTCGAACAAAGTTGTGGTGAATCTTGCATTCAAAGAATTACTTTTAATATGACAACACAAATAATAATAATAATAATAATAATAATAATAATAATAATAATAATAATAATAATAATAATAATAATAATAATAATAGATATCTTATTGAGTAACAATACAGTATTGATGGCTGATGAGTTAATAGATATCTTATTGAGTAACAATACGGTATTGATGGCTGATGAGTTAATAGATATCTTATTGAGTAACAATACGGTATTGATGACTTATGAGTTAATATATATCTTATTGAGTAACAATACGGTATTGATGACTGATGAGTTAATAGATATCTTATTGAGTAACAATACAGTATTGATGACTGATGAGTTAATAGATATCTTATTGAGTAACAATACAGTATTGATGACTGATGAGTTAATATATATTTTATTGAGTAACAATACAGATATTTGTGCAGTTACTGAAACTTGGCTGCGGGAAATAATAGCGGATTCCCTTATATATTTCTGGATACAAATTAATAAGACGTGACAGGATAGGCGTACGAGCTGGAGTTGGTGTTTGTATTTATATAAAGTCAAATATGTTGGCACACAACTATAAATCTAGATATATTTCCCAACTTTTTTTTTTCAAAAATAGAATAACGTGGGTATAAATTAGCTATAAACATGTCAAACCCGCATTTGGAGTTATATACAAACCACCGACTGTTCCATGCTAGGAAATTAAAATAATAGAAACGATTTTTTTTGACCAATTTTTACTTGTTTATTATGATATTATTTTAACTAGTGATTTTAATATAGATTTGCCTCTACCAAACTCCCCAACATTATCCTATTATAAATTAGTTTTAACAATAAGTCTCAATATTTGTGCTACTCAAACCTCTGACAATATCTAGAATAATATTAGCATAAGTAACTCTCAAACTGTAAGACCGGCCAAGATTTGAAATTTGTAGAGTATAAGTAAATAAATAAATAAAAGCGCTTCCCGGGGTAGTCACGCCACGTATTTCTACTAGTTGGATACAAGCTTACGTAACAATAATTTTGAATTATTGTACCAGTGATTCTAAATACCTCAAATAATTGTATAATGTCAACTTTCAGAAATATATATTTATATTGAGAGCCACATTTATTGTGTGAATAAAAGGAATATTTTGTAAACCCAAACCATAATTTAATTTTCAATGGCTTTATCCACTCGTCTAAACTATTCATAATTCTTATTCCATCGCACTAATTTAGAACTTCAACCCAACATTTAAATGTTAAATAATCCACTCTTCTTTAACGACGAATTAATTTTTGCCCTGTTCTTAAAATGAATTAATTTTTAATATTATCAAGGTCCAAAAATTCATTAAATCTTTAAGAGCAGAAAGTTGAATTTAGCTAACAACCTCCCTACCCCTCTCCCCACCAACTCTCCCTCCTAAAAAAAAACTTTCTCGATGTTTAATTCATCCCAATTACTAATTCTATCTTATTCTGTATGATTTAAGAAATTTCCCAACCTATGAAGAATATAATTTCTTCAGTCACACCTTAAGCGATGTCATTAGCAAGTTTCAATATAAGTAGGTCTCCACTCCAATGAAGTAATTAAAAGGAATAAAAAATACTTCAAGATACCTCAAGGGGTGAGAGAAATAAATTATTATATATTACTGTGAACTAATTCATTATTAATAAGACCTCAAGACACAATGAACATACTATGAATCTCGTTTCTATAAGACATAAATTAAGTTTATATATTCTGCTTTTATCTTTTTTATTATTATTTGAGACTAGCAGAAGTACCTGGCGTCGCCCGGGGTAGCCACGCAATAGATTGCGTGGCTACTTCAGGCAATGCTTTTATATGCTTCAAAGATACAGAGAAAAAATCTCTTAATTTTATTTCTTCCAATCCCGTTTTTAGCTAATGAAAAAAATTAAATTAAAATTTTGAAATTCATGCTTTGAGATACACATGTTTCCTCAGGTTAAATTTGTTACTAATGTTCATTTTGCACTTAAACCTTGGTAATATTACCTGTGGAAGTTGCCTGTTATATAAAATTAGCAAGATTGTTAATAATACTAGTTCTAATTGGAAGGTAAAATCCTCTTGATCTGTTCCTATTTACTGTACAAATGTTGACATATTTACTCAACGCCGATGACAGGCAAACCTCAAAAAGAGTGAAAAGGAAAACAGTCCCTTGGTTTATTTATCTCCAATTATTTGCACTTAGAAACGCTTGAAAATTGTTTACATTTACAGCTCCCAAAGAGGACTTAGTTCTCAATGAGAAAACAAAAAGGGAAAGGGAGTTAAAGAAGGAATGGTAGAAGGAAGAGTTGGATGAAGAAGATAACAAAGTAAAACGAATATATTAGAATAATCTCGAACAGAAGCGCTCATTTGAATAAAGAATTACGACTGTGCGTGAAAGTTCAGTTTACTCCCAAAAACTGGAGGGATAATGGATGCCAATCCAAAACAAACAGCTTCACGGTATATCTTACGAGGTTAAAAATAAAAAGTTGTCTTCGTTTCTCCTCATCTTACAGCTCTCCCTGATTCTGCCCCACTCTTTAACTCAGTTGCTAGTGCGTCTGCGTACTGAACTAAGCGTCCTGGGATTGATTCCCAACATGACAGAGAAATGTTATCGTGTGTGAAATTAAGGTTTCCTTTTTACAGTGATGAATTAATGATGATGATGATGATCGTGACTGAATATTTTGGTTTATAACTGAGCTA
The DNA here is from genome assembly GCA_033556935.1 of Timema podura. NCBI lineage: Eukaryota > Metazoa > Arthropoda > Insecta > Phasmatodea > Timematidae > Timema > Timema podura. The sequence continues at coordinate 41,263,143 of JAVRXN010000002.1, forward strand.
GTTTGTAAGTCGTGTGTTTATTGAAATCAATTGATTTAGAAAATTTGCATTAAATTACCTTAACAAAAATAGTTTTCTCTCTTCGTCTGAGCGAGGGTAGAAGCAATAGACTCACACCTTTTGCTACTAGTTGGTAGACCAATTTTGTTAGAGGAAGGCGATGAAGGCTTGATAATAGAAACATAAACGGACGCTAATTATGTTTCTTGGTCTCTGTTGTAGCCGTGTTCGTTGAGAATACTGTCATTACGAGCAAAGTTTAACCCGTAAAAACAATAAACGAGTAAGTGGTTTATAAAATTTAATATTCTCGAAGTTCATTAATAGTTTTTAATTTAAATTTTTAAGGCAAAACAAAATTTTATTTGGTAGCATTCACGCGATTTTCAAAGGAAAAAATGTTACATGTTATAGGATAATACAAATAAATTTACATTGTTTGAAACTAAAGTCAACCAAACTCACAAATTGTCCAACGCTCCCTGATGAATCACATTCTCTCACACATATGGAAAATGGTTCTTTTTCATGGCTAGAGAGTAAATATAAAATATGTAGCTATAAGGCCAAATTATTCCCCCATACTCCCGCCCTCCCTAAGCCAGTAGGGGTAAAAGTTTTATAATAAGTGGCACATCCGTTTTGAAAATCAATTCCCTTCTTCAGTATGCAAAATTCAAGGTAAGCGTATTAATATTAATCTTCACCCAAAAGTAAACATTAGTAGACTAATCTTCTTTGGTCTCACTCAACGAACGCTCCGTTGAAGAGCATATTTGACTCGACAGTTTGGGATGGCGTCCATTCAACAGTGTACACTTTCTGTACGCCTTTTGGAGAAAGGGGGAGGTTATCAAACAAATCTACCTACCATGTTTTCGGTCAGCGAAAATGTTACAAAATTAATACAACAGCCACGGGTTCAAAACTAGTGGGAGTATCGTATTCATATTGCAGTTGCAGACCTCACCAAAATGATTGAATGGCGTGCTTGAGAATTACTCTGGTCTGACCTTGAATAACTAGTTTTAAATTGTTCATGAACATCACGAACCTATTGTAGGTGTATATAGAAAAAGAGAATAAAAAATCGTTCATTTCCCATTGTGTATTGTTTTATGTCAGTGTTTATTTTCTACATTTAGTGCTTAAAATCTATTTAATTTCAATTTTATATAAAGGTCATATGATATAACTAAAGATTTTTTAAACTGATTTATTTATGAGATAGACTTGAGGCGAATAAAATAAATGCACCCAAATTAGAAGCGACAGGTGATTGAAAAACCAAAACGATACATTTGTACACCCACCCAGATTCAAACATTTTCCTTCCATTCCCCTTGTTTTTACATTTAATAACACAACGATATTGTTTTTTCAACTCATGTCACACTGAACATGGCAGTAAAACCGTATACTACCCCAGCGGTTTTAAGTAGAGATTTTATCATCAAAAATGTGTATTATAATTGTGTTTAGAGGTTCATTAGCTAAAACTATAATGATTATGTAACTTTTAATTTAATTTAATTTAGCACGCGTCTTACTACCGTTCGGGTTATACGCTTAAGTACTAATTACGCTAATGGATCAGGATTGGGAAGGTTGAATTAGAGGAAGTGAATCCGCATTTGCGTGGAGGAGAGTGGAAACCATTTAGGAAAAACCACCCCCAGTTCACCCGACCGAGATTCGTACCTCGATCTCCCGTCCTCGGCAGTCGGGCTCAACACGACTAGCGCGTTAGCCAACTACGCCACGAGGCGGGTGATTATGTAACTAAAAAATAGTGTTGATCATAAATAATTTAAGAAGGATTTGTTTTTACTCATTACATTTTTTATCGCTTTCTTTTATCTTCCCCAAATTCTCGCGGCACACCTTCTGACCCTTCGCAGGGCACTAATGTGCCGTGCCATACCGGTTTAAAAACGCTGATATAAAGGAATTTAAAAATCTGACTTGAAATAATCACAATCAACTAGCATTTTTAGCATAGGTTTTTTTATTTCCACGTTTACTAACCATCCTGACTATCTGCATATTTACACTAAAGGGGTAAGGGTGATGAAGGCGGAATTTAGGGAAAAAATACCCCCAGCACACCCAGCCGGGGCTCGAAACCCAGCCTGCTTATCCTCAGAATACCACCTAATTAATAATTTAATTTTTTTTAGCACCGCGTCTTACTACCCGTTCAGGTTATACGCTTAAGTACTAATTACACTAATGGATTAGGAATTGGGAAGGTTTAATTTAGAGGAAGTGAACCCGCAATTGCGTGGAGGGAGAGTGGAAAACCATTTAGAAAAAAACACCCCCAGTTCACCCGACCGAGATTCGAACCTCGATCTCCCCGTCCTCAGTGGTTTGACTCAACACGACTGGCGCGTTAGCCAACTACGCCACCGAGGTGGGTAATAATACCACCTAAGACGAAAATAACATCTTTATCCACATGCCCACTGGTGCGGGACTAAACTGTTAATATAGTAAGAATATAAAGCATCATACTCAGGATATTTTTTATTTAGGGCCTAAATATAGTGTGGGATGGAAATTATTAGACGATCCATGCTGAGGAAAGTGATGGACAACGTGATGAGATTTGCCTGAAGTCCAGTGAAGCTCACTTAAGTGACATTATCTTTAAAAAATGTAGTACGTAGTTTAATTTTATTTAGATAGTGAATATTTACTTATCAAAGTGTTAATTTTCAAATTACTAATCGTCTGATTGTTTCGTCCCCACCCTGTACTATCGTAACCCGTCACTATTAAATAATTTATTTTAAATAACTTAGCAAGCTTGACTTTGGAACATTTAAATAAATAAAATCTAGATTACATCCAGAGCTATGCAAAGTGTTTCATATGAGTTGTGAGAATCACCGACAAAGTCATTCCCATAATCCATGTGCAGATGTGAGCAAAAAAAAAAAAAAAAAGTTGCAGTAAAAGATAGTTTTGAGGAAATAAAATTCCTTTAATGCATTTTTCTTGCTCTAGACCCTCCCGTCATACGTGCTACCTAGCGTTGAATGGGGTTTTTGTGTTCTCAAGAAAACAGCCGGTTTCCTTTTAGTGGGGCGAAGCTTTCTTTTTTTTCTTTCTTATTTTGAACGATATGAGGTAATATCTTCAAGGCCATTCCTGGTGCCTAATCGACACTCCACTCCATACGGTGTGTTACCTTGAGACTTTAAAACCATCTTTCCAACTGTGTCCAAAACTGTAACCATCGTTGGCGTTATATTGAGAACACTACACCAAAACTTTACAACCTTAAAACCTACATTTTCGAAATGGCCCTTAAAGGTTTGCATGCAAGACAGAATTTCAACAGTGCCAGCCATCATTTTTCTAACATTATAGGAGTAGTAAAAAAATGTTATTTTTCGCGTCATAAAAGTAAAACATATACTTTAGTAGGTATAGTGATATACTATTAACTTAAAAGTATTTTATTAATGTAATAAAATGAACTATAACTCTTATTAATCTGGAGTGAAAGAGTACCTATAATAGTGAATAATTTTAATGGTTAAATATCTACTAGTAAAATTACACGTGGAATTAGCCGTAAGCTATATTTAAAAAGTGATATTTTCGCCGGGTAGCTATTTTATATTGAATTTAATATCGAGCTAACGTTGTTTGAAATTTCATAATTTAAGATTAAAATTAATATACCCAAAACATAATTGAGATTAGGCAGAAATTCTGGAAAATAAATGTGGACATAACAACTAAATAATCAATTTAAAAAGATAAGGCCTCTTAATATTTAATCTAGTCTTATATAAATAAAAATCAAAGACAATATATTTTATATGCGTGGCGTTCGCACGAATAAATTACGACTTCTTGTGTATATAAAAAAAGACACGTGAACCCCACAGATTTTGTCGCCTTCTTTACCTAAAAATGGAGAATGTATTTAAAACTAGTAAGATATGTGAAGAAAATCTTAGACATTGTTGCAGAAACATAGTGGAAAAAAATGAGCACTATATTCTACCTCAGAGCTTAAGTTAAATAATATACACTGTTACAGAAACTTTGATAAAAGAGGAGCAGACATGTCCTAAAAAGAGCATAGCAATCAATTCCCTATTTCAAAGACGTCCATATATATATATATATAATATGATTTTATTTTATAAAATTATCTTCCAAATAAAATATTCTTATGTTTAATAGTCCTCGCAATTAAGTTATTTCATATCTTAAAGAACTATGGATATATGGAAAAATTGTCAATTTCCTCTTTATTAAAGTACCCTCAAAATTATTTTCGTGGGAAAATGAGAATTGCCATTTTGTTTGGATTGTTAAATAATGCCTACATAAGAGTTTTAATCAAAATCGTTAGAGCAGACTTTGAAAAATATATGTAGTTTTTTTTGCCCTTAACTAAGATATCTTTAATCTTAGGGCTATATATCTAATTCCAAAAACTCCTTGAAAGAACCTTATGAAAACCCTAGATAACAAATTTTATCTCCACCGGTAGAATGGTTTTGGCTCGAGTCCAACGCTACTGCAAACAATACTTTTTTTGGTTTCAACGGGTCAGGAAACGTAGAATTTATTAAATCTTAAGGTCACTTTTTTTGACAATCACAATACCTTCTCTCTCCAAGTGTTATTAGAAATTAAACTTGTGTGTGAGTTTATAACTTAATACTAGACTATTATTTTCCTTCTCTTCAGTCCTCATTTATACCTCAAAATGTACTCTGACGCAGGTACAACAAATACGTGTTTTATTATTTCTCTTGTCGATGATGGAACATGTTTGTTTTTATAAACCAAGAGCCACTAAGATCCTTATGACAATGCCTTGCTGCATATCCATAAAGTTTCTCGCGTAGTAGCGCAGATATACCCTTCTAAAGTCAATCTGTAAGTTAAAGATAGCCCTACCTATCAGTACGTAAGCTACTACTATATCTAACCCTATAAATGTGTAAAATATGGGGTGAGGTATAAAGCTCTAATTTCTTACAGACAAATTTATACACTTAATAGATAATTATAATGAGCTTTTGTTAATGTTACTTTGTTTAAAAAAAAGTATATTATTTAAAAGATTATTCAAGGCGAAGATAAAGTATAGTAAAGGAATTTTGTAAATAATACTTAAGCTCCTTAACGATGGAGTGTATTTCCGATAGATGATGGAACCTGATTAAGATTATAATGACTATGAGTTTTGAAATTTTATCTGCTCAAAGGGCATAGATGGTATATGGAAAATTGTAGTCATCTTCTTCAATTTAGATCCACTTTCAAATATTAGGGTGTTAAGTAGAAGGCCCAATAAACGTGTTTCATCTAATCATTTCTATCACAAAGATGACCCATGTTTCCTTGTAAGACCCCTGGAAGTGTCCTCACCATCCCACCCTCTTTCAAACAACCCTCAGACCCAAAGAAATGGGTAAGATGAGGATGGTCTTTGCCCCACGGAAGATGAAGAATTTTTATGGACAAAAAGGGAGAAAAGGGTAAAGTAAGGTTAAAGAGAGGTGAATGAAAGGATGAAGCCCGTGGGTGTGTGGGTCCCAATTGTCCTGACTAGTGTAGAGAGAAGGACCCTCTACGCTTCCTTGGTGAGGGGCTCTCCAAAACACGAAAGAGGGGAGAGAGCAGCCGGAGAGAAAGTGTGGTTATAAAGGCAGGGAGGATTGTATCAAGTAGGAAAGAAGGAGGAAGCTGTGTGGTACAGCTCCTTCAAACGTACAAACCGGGAGCTTGAGGAAATGTTAAGTTTTTCACAGGTTTTATTCGGACTTGCGTTGAAAGCAGTAGCCTTTGGAGCGTTTATAAGTTGTCTGAGTAACCTCACATAAAGATTAGACAATACAAGATATCTAACTTAAGTAAGTGGCCTATATATATATATAAATAATATACAAATAATATATTCTCATCAACAGAGCGGTCGCGTCTGACTTTAATCCAGAACCCGAAATAGCTGCATTAGTAACAGTTTTTACACAACAACTGTTCATGCTTTCTTCAAAATAAATCAGGGGCATCGCTTTACATTCACGTAATCTTATTTACTTAGGTTTTATAGTAATTTGCAAAGAGAAAGCGTTGACATTAAATCATTCGCTTAGTTTTCTACAAATATTGAAAAATTACAGAAATAGCTTAGTTCTCTATTACAAATAAGCTTAAAATTTATACTATTTGCCTCTTTTCTTTCATGCCTTTTTTGGCTTTCTCACATTTATTACTATCTTTTTGTTATTTTCAACACCATTCTCACTTTTCCTGTCTACTATTCTTTCTTTTGTGTTCATACTGTTTGATAATTATTTGGTAAATCAAAACTATAAAGAGCTGTTGAGTCAACCTTGTAGTTCAACAAAGAGCATCAGTCTCCTCTCTTGACTAGATAAAGCTGTATGTTACAGTGAAAGCTTGCCCTTAAAAATACGTTTGTGTGTTTTTTTAATGTTCTATCTCAACAATTTATACTTTGGTATCACCAAGGTAAGTGTCCTGGCTCTCCCTTCTAATTTTAACCATTATTTATCCTAGTGCTCTATTACAAATAACCTTAAAAATAAACAATAGAAATGCTGACCACGGTCTAACAATTTAACATATTCCGGATTTTCAACATTGTTCCATCTTTCAATAATTAGTGGTGTTAATTGCGATGTTAATGAAACTTGTAGACATGTTTAAGAACACTTACTCTTCGGAAAACTGAAGCGTCCCGAGTGAAAGAAAACCTGCTTTGAGTTTAATTGGGGTAAAATTGTCATTTTATGGTAATTTTAAATATATTGCAATATATGAAATCATTCAAATTAAATGTAAATTCATAAGAATGTCTTATTCAAAAAAGTTTACACATTATTTATAAATTTTACTAATTTTTAATTATTAATTCCTTATTTTAAGCTTACATATTAATTTTTTTAAATTAGAGTATTATTTTTTTATCTCATTTTAAAAACTCTTTCTAGAACTATCTTAAATAAACAATAAATATTGAATTTTTTATATATTCCAAAAAACTATTTTTAATTGAATTTATTAATTACTTACAAAAATTGTATCCATAGATTAGAAACTGTTTATTCATTTTTTTTTTTTCAATTTTTGTTCATTTTTTTATGTGACAATTATCTTCAAGTTTTTTTTTTTTGGGGAAGGGGGGCAATAAGTCATAATATTCCTAAATGTTTAATTCACGACATCAAGTTATTCATCAGTAAAATAAATATATTTTAAAATAATCTTTGAAAGGGCTAATTGTACTAATGGCACGAGAATACGCATGTACCGTTAAAATGTTCTCCACAGATTTTGGTGCTAAAAAGACACTTAATATCGTTCTCAGACCACTTCATGCAATGATAAATCCTATGTAACCTAAAACTGGTTTTATTAATTGGAACCTTCCAAGTCTTATGACATTACTTAACTCAGAATCTGGCTGAGCAGAAAGCATTACATCCACAGCCTTCATATATAAAATTGGTCAAAGGCTACAAATGTTTTAAAATTTGATCTCTTTGATTCTCTGACAACCATCATTATAGATGTGTATATAGTGTTATAGTCACTCGTGGGAGCAATTATGAACATTAAAAGATGTTATTCTATTTGATCAAAAGGCTCTTTACACGTGATTTTTTCCACGTACCCTTGCCATCCATAATTTTTTTTTTCAATCCCATTAAACTTTCCAGACATCCATAGAGCATCACATGGAGATGGTATTTCATTATAATTTGTTGAGGTTAAAAGAACATTTAAATCCTCAAGAAGATAACAATGCAATTCCATTTATGTTTGTTTTTTTCAAACCATATCACATATTTTACAATAACTTTTTTTCAATAGTGTAATATTGAGTTATTTTTGAGCATTTTTTAATCGTGTCTGACAAATAATAAACTGAAATATTCGAAGTTATATATTTCATACCAAATATGTTGTAGAAAGTATTGTGACCGTCAATAATATTTATATTGAAATCACAGTTATAAAAAAAAAATGTGCAAATGCTGCAGACTCAATTTATTCTGGTGGTGCCATTAATATTGATATTTCTAATATTTTAAAATCAATATAAGATTAGCAATTCCTAATTTAGATAACATATCAATTACATTTTATGAATCAATTTTATTTTAAAATAAACGCTGTTAAGCTAAGTTGTAAGGGTGACTGAAATTATTTAGTTTTGACTGCAGATACTATGATATGTGCAATATTAGTTAGTACATCTTTTCTTCAGATTTTTGAAATCTCCTTTTTTACCATAGTGGTTTCCAATAACATATTTCAAGGATCCGGAATAATTTTGTCTATGTCGTATAAAAACTCATTGCTATCGGGGTAAGAACTAGTATCATAAATCATGCATTCAATGTTTGTTCATTATACTTCAGCTGCTTTTTTAACAAGTCTAATTTTTTCTTCGGTTACATTTTCCTTTTTCTCGCTATGCCCGTTTTCACTTAAAATATTTTTTAAACATAAGTTTTTTTCGTAATAATAATAATAATAATAATAATAATAATAATAATAATAATAATATCATTTCCATAATATTTTATCAGTTGGATTTTACAGTTTTGATATGTTTTAGGCTTTGACTGCAATTAAATCTATAACAGGACTGAACACCTCGAAACCTCACGTCCCCATTTATCATTTCTTTCTTTTAAATGCTCGTTCAATGACTTTTTACTTAGTTCCAATAATACAACAATAAGTATGATACTGCATCTTTTCTACCTGCACCTGTTTTTTTCGAGTCAATTTCTTTAAATAATATTTAGCACCGCGTCTTACTACCCGTTCGGGTTATACGCTTAAGTACTAATTACGCTAATGAATGAGGGATTGGGAGGGTTGAATTTAGGGGAAGTGAACCCGCATTTGCGTGGAGGGAGAGTGGAAAACCATTTAGGAAAAACCACCCCCAGTTCACCCGACCGAGATTCGAACCTCGATCTGCCCGTCCTCGGCGGTCGAGCTCAACACGACTAGCGCGTTAGCCAACTACGCCACCAAGGCGGGTAATTTCTTTAAAATTATGTGTAATGATCTCTGTACAATAAAAACATTTTTCTTTGAAATCAAAAATATTTTCTGAATTAAATATTTTTGGTGAGTTCTTTGACGCTATATCTTAACTTTTTTTTTTCTGTTCACTGCAACAATGCTACGCGGTCTTGTACAATGTTTTCTACAAATTCTATGAATAGCAAGAGAAGTTAGGCCTTTTAATAAATGGTGTTTGCCATCAACTCTTTCTTTACTGCATTTTATAAAAGTTTCCACCACATCTTGACCAGCAATAAGACCCTAATTTAAAATGTTTTCTTCATAAATAAAATATATTATTTTCAACCGTTTAAAAAAAAGTTGTTAAATTGATTTTAAAATAAGTTACATCATTTGAATGAACTACGGAAAATTTTGGAAAAATTTTCTTATAAAACAATAACACGATGCTACAAGCACTAAATACTAAATATAACTGCCGGAACGAGCATGTGTGAAGCGATATTACATAGATGCGACATTTGCGCGACAGCGGCGGAGACGCGCGGCTCTGACCTTCGCGCGCCCTAATATTAGTCGAAATAACTGCTAAAGCAGGTACACTACAGTTCGGGCTCTTTTGATTTAAAAAATAGATGCATTGGTATATTTATATCTGCCGATTATCACTAATATCGCAATTATTTGCTTATTATAGCAGTTTTGGTGCTAATTTTACAGTACTATAGGACCTTGATCACTGGATGGATCTAGATAGCTCACTGGTAAGAACATTGATGAGCTAAGTCAAAGGTACAAGGTTTGATCCCAGTGTCTAAATTTAATTTTCGACAAGTATTTAAGAAATATTTAGGTCTAGTTATTGGCGAACTTTCGCGTTAAATAAATGTATAACACATACTTTTAAAAAAACTGTCACTGTTCATTCGAACAATACAATACCGCATTCAAAATAATAAACATTTGAGATTGGGATTTTTTTTAATGTATTACAAATAATTTTCTAGTACATTGATGCATTTAAAACAGTAAAATTTAAAGGATATTAAATGTTATACTGTAACAAATTTATATTAATGATTCTACTTCCTTTAAAAAACAGCATAAACTTTTATTTCCAAAATTCTTTAACAAGCTTCGAAGGTAGGTAGAGTAGTTACTCATTATAAAATCGCTTGAGGACTAAATAAAGTTGAGGAAGAGACAAAAAAGATATAATAAAAAAAATGAATCAGCAGTTCACGACACCCTTTTCCTGACTTACCCTCCAAGTAGTACTTCATCCTTTCCACTTGATAAGGCCGGATCAAAAAAAAAAACCTTCCCTTGTCCTCATGATGCAGTCACCTCCAGATGACTAACACCCCCGCCCACTTTAAGCACGCCCCCTTTCCCGTATACTATTTCACTTGCAACCCTTGGTGCACTTGAACCAGGCAACTCAGCCACTATATGGAGGTATATAAGTTCAATAGCTGAGATCAAGAGTGACTTAACTACACCAATTCCAACCTACTATTTGCTATTGCTCGTTTACATTCATGATAGCCTCTGTAAGTGAGACACTGCTACGCAAACGTTCTGATCTAGAGTAATATTTAATTCTATGTTGCGTTTTTTTCAAAATAGGGTTCATGCCAAAATGAGTTCTGAGAGATTCCAATAGGGTTCTTTTTATTTGACAACCATAAAATTTGAATTTTATTAATAAAAAAAGGGCAAAAATGTGACATTAGCTCATTTTCAAAAACTTTTTTCAACCATATTTGCAGAGCTAGACAGGATGAAAAAGGGATCTAGAATAATTAGCCTTCCTATAACAAATACAGTAATTTTTTGAAAGGACTTAAAACGAAGGATTTTAAGATATTTGAAAAATAGCAGTGGACTTTACTCTTTACCTTGATATAGTAAGTTTCCTAGTTTTCTATAACCTCTTTCTTATTGATACGGCAAATGGGGTGTGGGGGTTGTGGGTGAAGGGCGAAATGGAGTATAATCTTAGAAAGAATAGAGTAGTTCCAGAAAAGACAATATACCATTGTACTTTAAGCCGTATGGCCTGAGAGTGATTGATACTTTCTCGATGAACGAGGCGGCCGCCTTAACTTGCTGAACTTGTTTAATCGTATGGAACCATTTCTATATGAATAGTGTTATGAAGGCATATCAATCGGAATGAAGATGGGTGTTCATTCATTTAATAGAGAAACAGTGTATTAGGTAAATTGTTAGCAAAAATTTTAAGAAAATCAGTTGCCACTAAAATTAATGTCGTAGCTGAAAATAATTAAACTTATTGATAGCTCAAATCATTTTTAGAATTATTTGATTAGTGAAAATAAAAACTGAAAACTTTTTTTTTGTTATTTTGGAGTCCATTAGTTTCTAGACATTTAAATAATTATTTGATTTATATATTTTATGAATAGTTGCACTTACAGACAGTATGAGAGCTTAACTTCTTACATTCATTACTATTTCCAGCCTGTAGCATTGATAAGTTTGTTATTAAAGCCATATATTTTCCACTAGAGGCTTTTTAGGCCTATCGTATCTACATATGCCTTATAATTTAACTTATTATTAGGATAGGCGCAACATCCAGTCCCCGGCTATTAATTTATCAATTAGAAAGCGTAAACTCATATTGTCATCAATGATAAAATTTTTCGGCCATGCCAAGAATTGAGCCCGGAACCCTTAGTTCAGTAGACAGACACCAAACACGCTACTTACTGAGCTAAGGTGTCGGACCATTAAAGACGATATACTTCAATAGTTTTTCAGGCCAGTTTATAAAGTATACATTTAGTTTTAAAACAATTATTTGCCATGCAGTGAGGTTAGTAGTTTGTTAAAGCCTTAGATCTCACTTGGTTAAAACAGCTGTGAAAATAGTAATCAAAACCAACAAGCTCATGATTGGGTTCTTAATTACATCACATGCGCCATGAACCAAATCTCAGAAGTTTGACTTCACAAATCAATTTCAGAGAACAAACACACTTATATACATTATATGAATATATATTACATGTGATGTGAGTGAGAATGCAATGATTATTTAGGTTCGTGAGAGTAGAAAACCATTTAGGGAAAACCACTCCCAGTTCACCCGAGCGAGATTAGAACCTCGATCTCCCTGTCCTCGGCAGTCTAGCTCAACACGAAACAAGTGCGTTAGCCATCTACGCCACCGAGGTGGGTAAGCTTTATTAAATAGTTATTAACATGAATGTCGGACGTAATAATACTACATACATATTTATGACACTCAGATTCATAGCCTAGGGTTAAGAAGAGCTCGCACAAGAGAAAGCGAGAGAAATAAAACTATACGGCATTATTTTGAGGTAAAATTATATAATTTCTAAGGTGTACAGTACAGCTCAAACTTTTTAGTTTGGTATTCTGTGGTCCAGCACGTTTTTAATTTGCCGCCATTAGTTTAAGGGGTGGTCACCAGGGTGGTGCTATTAGCAGTGCAAAGGCACCAAAGGTGTTTCCATCTGGAGCCGGGTGTTTTGGTTAAAATTCTTGTTTTGGCTGGTATTATGGCTGTATTTTAGCCCTAAATTATGTTTTGAAATAGATCAATAATTGTGAAAAGTGGTGTATTATTTCCGGTTTTAAATTTTTTAAGTATGTAGGTGATATTACAAGCCTATGATCTAGGCATAAGGGGTGTATACAGGGTTCTTATGTGGCCCGACAGTTTCTGTGGTCCGACACTTGTCAGAACCCAAGAGGCTAGTCTAAAGAGTTTCAATTGCTAAGGATGTTTTTTTTTCAAGTGGGTTCCCCCTTTCTATTCATAAAAATTTGGGTACATTTTCTGCAAGTTCTAATCTATTTGGAAGAAAACAAACGTTTTTACAATTGGATGTACAAACGTTTGCTTTATTCCATGTTATTCGTCCTCGTGTACAATTTCATGTACTAACGGAAACATTAAGGCTACCCCCGAGACGCTGGTGGCTATAGAATAAATGATATCTCATTGTAAGACGATGATTTCCAAATGTCCATCAAAGACTCTGCCTTAAAATATGAGTGAATAATGACCCTGAGCATGAAGTGAATCATGGATATCTCACTGGTAGAGAATTGCTGCGCTAAATCACGAGTCCGGGTTTTGATTCCCGTTACCAGGTGTAAATTTTTAATCTATGAACAACTAGCGTTCTTATATAACCCATCAACAAAATTAAAAAAAAAAACTTGTTGAGGAGGAAGAAGCCGTTAGGGGGGTGCGACTTTCAATGCCGATATTTCCCTGTCCTCCGTGTGCACAAAGGCCATTTTCAACCCTTACACATGGAACTCCTCCCCTATCCTCTCTCGACTAGAGGGTTGCTTCTTAAATGATCTCCTCTGGTTCGGTTGTTAGTGAAGAGCATGGTTTTACCGAGCGAGCCACGATTCATTTGTTTAAGCGTATGAAACTCTCGGTTTTGCCGTGATGCTGGTGCCATTAATTCGGGTCCTCCTTCTCACTTCACAGAATGCTCGCTGGAGCGCACGTTTTTTACTGGATGGGCGATGGGAGGGAGGAGGATGTTTGGTCCTGGTGGTACAGTGAGTGGTGGGGGCACTAGAGACCCGGGAGGGTGTGGACCATCAAGTAGCTTAGTTAAGAAAACAAGTTATTTAAAAAAATATGTTGGTATGAATATATTTGTTGATGTAAAAAGTGTCTTAAAAACTATCGGCAACACATACAAATATATTCTGTTTGTTGTAAAGCTCAGTTAAAAAATAAATAGTATCATATTATAGAACCTTTTTAAACTTTAAAATAAGCAAACCTGCTTCGGTGGTTGCATGGTCTAAGGCGTCACTATTGTGTTATACTAGACTGCCGATGACAGGGAGATCGGTGTTTGAATCCCAATCGAGTGTACTGAAGGGGGTCTCTCCTTAAATAGTTTTCCACTCTCCCTCCATGGGAATGCGCGTACACTTCCTGTAAAATTCTACCATCCTGATCCCTAACTCATTAGCGTAATTAGTACATATGTTTATAACCTAAAGAGAAATTAAGACGCGGTGCTAATAATAATAATAGTAATAATATAATAATAATCTAAAGAGATTAGTATATTTTCTTTGTAGAAATAAATCAGTCAACCTATCTTGAAGACTCAAGTTTTATTACCGAACATTGTCTTAACTTCCCCTTACATTTCTGCCATATAGCTATTGCAACAAACATAAACAAAACAAAACAAAAATTAACGTTAAATAGACCTATCGGGAATAAAAGGTCTTACTCATATTGGATTCTGTTACCAAAGTTTGTTTTTATTGTCCATATTACATACATTGGGTTTCGTGTTTCAACATGATTGAACACAATATCGGAAAACTTGACAAAACTTTTAACAAGGGCCTATTGAATACGTCTCCTGAGATGCCTTCGTTGAGAAACGGGTGGAAAAAAAAAAGTTGAGGAAGAAATATATCAACATTGTTATGTTTTTCTTTCGCTGTGCTACAAAACTTGAAGCGTGTTCTAAATAAATTTCAATAGGGGGGAAATCTATATTCGAGCCAAATAAAGGCTACTTTTTTTTTTTCTAGCAAAAGATTAAAGTTGTCTAAGTGTACAAAATATTTCTACTTTGAGGTGTCAAGTTTTTAAACAAGTTTTTGTTATTTTATTATTTTTATAAATATTTTATCAACGTTTGAATTTATTAAATTATGTGAATGTTAGTGATTTTATTAAGAAGGCCATGAAGAAGGCGCTTCTGAGGCCGCATGGTCTAACGCGCTACTCTCGCAGTAGACTAGACTTCCAATGAAGGGAGTATTGAGATTCAAATCTCGTTCGGGTGTACGGGGATATCGAGGTTCAAAAACCGGTCGGGTGTACTGAGGGGGGGTTTATCCAAAATGGTTTTTCACTCTCCCTCCACGAAAATGCGGGTACGCTTCCTATAAATATAGCCTTCCTGATCCTTAAAACCATTAGTATAATTAATATATAGCGTATAAACCAAACGGGTAGTAAGATGGGTGCTAAAAAAGGTCATGTGAGTTTATCCATTTCTGTAGCTGTCCATTTTGTAAAAATATATCCAGACATGCTAAGTAATTTATTTTTGACTTATAGATCAATAAAAACAATTAGGTTTGACACTAGATTTAATTTTTTTTAGCTAAATTAATAGTCCTTGTTCAAACGAAACACTTAAACCTCATGTTTATAATTTAATATTGCGATGTTGGTCTAAGCTAAGTTGTAGTCACGTTGTGTTGTGGTATCAGTTTTGTTTCGGGGTTGTAGGTTTGTTGAGTATTAAATGTCTGGAGTCTCAACTGGGACCAAACGGTAGTACTTTTAAGAGGCTCAAAGGTCGTTTGGTTGTGTCCCTGGAGGGACAATATTATAATTTATCATTAGGTGAATTTTAGAGTTTAGTTGACGTTGTAAATTTAATATTCAAAAATCTTTGTTTTCAATAAAGTATATTATCTTACTTGATAACATTATTTTCTTATATCAAATACCACACTTTATTATTTCACCATTTGACATCAACTGGTGAAAAAAATCCATGCACTAACTAGCGCATATTTTACTTACAATTAAATTAAAACTCTCGAATCATGGAGTGACATTTTATGGTGGTAAGCCGTCTTAAAGACGGCTATCTCAACATAGTAGGTTATCCTAGAAATATTTCTGGTTAATTTATTTGTTGCTCTTTCAATTTCCAAAATTTGGAAAAACCTGCTCAGACAAAAAGGAAAAATTATATTTTTCAAAGTTCACGATAATCTATGTCACACAGTCTAGAGACTAAACAAGGATAGTTAAATGTATTTGCAACAACCATTACACGATATAAAAAAATAGATTGTGGAATCTCAGTTTAACATGCATATTGCATATCTAAATTAATCAATAATTTTGTTTAAAATTTAGTATAAATTTATATTTTCACATGAGAATATGACGTATACATAAAGTGCCGGCAGTAATAGAATTTTAAAGTGTTTGCCACTTTGTATCACCTTTACCAAATAGTTTAAAAAGATAGAGCCAAAATGACTGCCGTGATAGGTGAACCTTTTAACCAATTTGATCTTATTCTGGAAATTTTCGGTAAACATCAATTAAGTATTAATTATAATTTTAAAACATTTTTGTCTATATAAATTACAGTAATGATTTTAATTTTGGCTTTACAATTTTGAAATAAACTTTATCTATATTCTTATTTAAATTAGTGACAGTAAATTTGCAAAGCAATTATAATACATATTTCTTAACACAGGGTTGGAATCTGTTAATATGGAGGTTTGTTTGTGAAATACATTGTGCTACTACAGTAAATATGTTTACAAATTGAAGCAAAACATCAATTTTTAGGTTTTAAATTTAATTTATAAAAATTTATTGAGTAACTAATGAAAAAATGCATTATGTAACTGCCTGTAGCATTTGAAAATTAATTAATCTATTACAAAGCATTCAAGATTATTTGCAAATATCTTTTAGGAATCAAAGCATCAAGAATCGAGGCATTTTCTCGATTCTCGATTCACTCGATACACTCAAGAATCGATAAGTATATAGGAATTAAGCTTCCCATCTCTAATTAAACGTTGAAATTCACCCTTTTTGTTCTGTTTCCTTAAGCCCTGGTTAACGCAAACTGTAATACAATGTTAAGATTAACCCTTTTCATTCGGTTTTCTTTGGCCTTAGCTAACGCAACATTGTATTGCAACGTTAAGATTAACCTTTCTCAATCCGTTTCCTAAGATCTAGTTAACGCAATTAGTATTGCAACGTAAGATTAACCCTTTTTCAATCTGTTTCCTTAAGACCAAGGGTTAACGCAAATTGTATGCAACGTTAAGATTCACCCTTTTCAATCCTGTTTCCTTAAGCCTAGTTAACTCAAATGGTATGGCAAGGTTAAAATTAACCCCTTTTTAAAATTTTGTTTCATTAATCCTTCATTCATGTACAAAGTATGACCCCGTTAAAACATACCCATCTCATATTTCGTTAAGTTGGTTGATTGGTAGCTTATTCTGGCACAAGAGAATACTTCACATACATAATTAACTGTGAGTGCTAATGTGAATATGTTATATGGTATTAATTAACCACAAATGGAGCAGTGTGGGATACTCAAACCCATTATTGTGGAAACAATTATAGACAGCACAACATAGCTCCGATTTTCGTTATCCGGCTCATAAGTCCTCCAGAAGCTGTTCATCTTAATATCAACTGATACAATCTGTAACAGCCTCTGATGCGTAGACTACACCATGGAGCCCCAGCTTTTATCTTACACACACCTCCCAATGACGCTGTATCAGTATCGAACCCCGGTACTGTAGACTAATAGAGTGGACTCAAACTTACCCCCAAAAATAGACTCACAATGATCTTCAAATTGACTGGATTGCCTGCAGGATGGACCCGTTCGTGTGGACATTTAAGTCTTGAACTCTAATATTCCATTTCCAGAAAAGTTATCTCTCAAATTTAGAAAGATTTATCTTTTCTTCTTAATAATTCCACCTTCATCAAAGGGCGCTGCTGCCCGCATGCTTTCTAAACTCAAAGAGTTAAGGAAACCGGGAAGAACGGAGGGGATTTAATAAACTGTGTAGAGTCGTGACTTTGAAGGTCGAGAGAGAAGGAAGGAGGATTGCCAAAGTGATCGTGTTACATACAATACGAGTTTAAACATTCTTGAAGAAATTATTTAGTCCTTACCCTTGGATTAGTTGGTATCTAGGAAGTATAGGAGTACCTAACTTGATGTCGGAAGCTCTTTATTTTTGTGTATGGGATCGTTCTACAACGTACTGTATATACTGATATTCTTAGGGATAGGATTGTTTATGTAGAGTTAGTTTACAAGCTTAGCTTAGGTTAGTTTGTGAATCGTGTTATAGTGACAAAATTATGCTATTAACGACTTAATGAATCCAAACTAATATAATAGATAATGAGGGAGAATTCTTAGTAAAATTAACCAATTGTTTTCTATGATATAGGACGGGAAACTGCATTGTGGGATAAATGCCTGCAATGCATCCGAACTGAAATAAACACTAACCCCATAAATTAGAAACAAACATGTAAAGTAAATTCAAAGTTTTACGCATTGTATTATTACTAAAGTTTATACAATATACTTACAGTCAGGAAATGTATGTATGTTATTATTCAGTCAGTAAGTTGTTAACATCTTTTCTGCTGTCAAGGAATGTAAAACTCAGAATATACAAAATCATAGGTTTATAGGTTGTTCTCTATGGTTGTGAAATATGGACTCTTAGGACTCTCTTACATGACGAAAATAATTTTAGGATGTTCGAAAACAAGGGGCTTAGGAAGATACTGGGTTCTAAAAGTGATGAAGATATTGAGGATAGAAGTAAGTCACATAATGATGAGTTACATATACTGTACTCATCACAAGATAATAAAATCTAGCAGATTACGGTGGGCAGGACATGCAGCGCGAATGGAAAAATCTAGAACTTTATTTAGGGTACTGACTAGCAAACTCAATGGGAAGAGACCAGTGGAAAGACCTGGGTGCAGATGGGAGGATAACATTAGAATTAACCTTAAAGAAATAGGGTGTAATGAGGTGAGCTGGATAGAACTAGCTTAGGGGTAGGTGTCGTACTCTTATAATTGAAGGAGTGAACTTTCGAGTTCATAGTTCCATAAAGTAAGTAAGTAACAATAGATTTAAATTAGGCCTATATATAGGCCTATATATAGGCCTAATTTAAATCTATTATCTATTATATATATATATAAAACACCACGTTTTACTAGCCGTAATGATTGAATGTATTTTCTCCAATTAGTCTAATTTTTCTTTAATCAAACTAAAAAAAAACTCGCTTAGCAACCAAAACTTTACATGAAGATATTTTTCCAATGGCAGAGTTGGTGCAATGATTTACATCCGTGATAAGAGTGTCTAAACATGAACGAGTATAATTGGGGCTATTTTCCCTTATCCCACACCTTTTTTTTTTTATCAGCGCGTCTTATTACCTGTTCAGGTTAAACGCATATTATAATTAATCTAGTGGGATAGGAGGAAGGAAGCATATTAGAGATAATATACCCACATTTGCGTAGAAGGAGAGTGGGAAACCATGAGGAAAAACCATCCGCAGTAGACCCGACCGGAATTTGAACCTTGGTCTCCCCGTCATCAGCAGGCCATTCTAAAGTAACGCCCAGACTAGCGAACCGAGCCTCAAGATGAGCTTCGAGCCGAGCCTCGTTAACGTTGGTTAGATGGGTTCGTCGGAATGTTCGCAACAACCCTGTGAGTGTCGGTATTTCGACGAACATCAAAGGATGTTACGAGGCTCGGCTCAAAACACACTAGACGGCGCTGCGAGCCGAGCCTCGAGACGAACCGCTTACAACTTTAAATTATTTTTTTATTTATAATTAACCTTCAGTCACACGCGCCTGAAATATTAATTATATGCTTAAACATTTGGTGACATTCAGGCTAAGATTTTGTATTGAGCAATAATTTTCTGAAATTTAAGTTAGTGGAGCAAACTATTTCCACTACATTTACTCGCCTTAAGTACACTAAGAGTTATTCATAATCGTCTGTCCTGTTTTTTTTCTTTGTTTCAAAGTGTAAATAAATTATGCCGTGACAGCCAATTTTAATTTTTCCCTGTTTATTGCGTGTGTCATCCACCAAAGTACATAACTTTAAGAAACAAAAATATGGCTCGCAGGAATGTTGAGGTTCGACTCGCGACGTAGTTTGTCTCGAGATTCGGCTTGAGGTTCGGCTCGAGGCTTGACTCACTAGTCTGTACGCAGCTTAACAGGAGAGTAACGTCTTAGACCACTAGGCCACTGAAGCATATATATAAATCCTATAGTCATTAATTTTTTCATATGCATTGTGATAAAGGCATTTAACATTAAATAGGCTTGCATTAGAGTGGATAAAAGATGGGAAAACCGTATCTTTAAATCACATGTGCAAAACCATTCTTCAGAGCACCCGGCCGTGATTTGGTTGATTTGAACCTTGACCACCAACCTCACCATCAGGCTATTACAAACCGCGTGGGTAAAAAAACATAGTGCAGACTTCAAAAGAGCTCTCAGGAAAAGTAATTAACCCACCTTTTCTGCTTACCATCAAAAACCTCCCTTTTATTCCTGATAAAGGAGTGACCATCAAATATTAAAAATAAAGATGACGAAGTTTTGAAGCAACATGTGTGGACATCTGCTTGGCACTTACAAAGAAGCTTTCAGCTCGTTACGCTCTCACGCTTTGGACATATTTAATTTATTTACAAGTTTCTTTGAAGTTTATAAAAAAAAACAGTATTCAAAAAGGTTGGACAGTATAACACGTTTCTAAGGCCAGTGAGGGTGTTACCTAATTTTTGGTCAGCTTCTGCTCAGATAACGACCTCATCTATGGTTAATATTAGATGGAGCAGGGAAAAATTATTTAAGCAATACCAAAGATATGTGTGTTCAGATCTTTGTGAGGCCATGTTATTAGGCATTTGTTCGGAGTTCACTTAAATTGGAGTATAAGACCTAAATACCCTTTAATTGGGTTAATGCTCTTTTAAAAAACAATAATCTGAAAGAAAAAGTTGAAAATTTCGGCCTGGATAAGGATTTTAAACGTGGAAATTTGATATTGGCATGTTAATTCAAAAGGTCTGAGGCTTGAATACATACTGAGGCACAATTTTCAAATATAAGTAGAAAACCCTATCACAATGAAATATGTATGTAGTATACCTAGAGGTTTGACCTTGGTAATGCTCGAGAACGTTGATACGTCACTCTTCAGACTCTGAATCTGGTTTGAATCCCATCTAATTTGGACTGTAAAGTTGTATGTGGTAAGAAAGTGGTCAAGGTACGATTGATTTGGAGTCCCATTTAGGCGTGGTCCAAGGCACAAACAACCCCATTTGTTTTATAGTACTTGTAAACAATCGATGAACAACCTCACCGGTAATGATGCACACTAGAGCGTAAGGCTTGAATTAGTCTGTATCACCTATTGTAAGGAGATCAAGGTTCAAATCTCAGTTTGGTATGGCTCTCAACATGTGACTCACCACTGTTATTTTCCCAGTCTCTCTCCACGCTAATGAAGGTGCACTTTTATAACCAACCTTATTAATAATTATCCTCAGAACCATTGAACTTTCTTATGTTGGACGTAGTAATAAAAATATAATTTATTAGAAATTATATTTAATGTATTCCTCTAAATATTATTTGTGGATTCATAGTAACAAAACGACTTATTAAATTTTCATTAGTCTACGCATAGAAACACCTAAAGAATTTTTTTAAAGAAGTATTATGTAAATGTAGAAAATAAATGCAAGTATCTCCATTTAAATGCATATTGAGAGGAATAAAACATAATCATAGTTCCCGCTTCAATTTGAACAAATTAATATTCATTATATAAATTGAGTTTTTTGAGTCGTAAAAATATGAAATATTTTATTTTCCCTCTTTGTAGTTATTTTACATATAAATAATCACAAAAAAGTTTAATAAAGAATACCGCAATTACAATTTAATAAATGACGCTATAAATTTAGCAACCATAAATAACTCACATAGTTCGTCAAAGAAATAATAATATAAGTTTTAATCTCATAAAGTGTATCATAATATATACATAATTTTATATAATATAATTATTATTATTATTATTATTATTATTATTATTAATAATAATTAATATATAAATAATTTTTATACATATCTTATAATTATTATTATTATATTATTATTATATTATTATTATTTTAGTTTTATATTATTTTATTATTATTATAATTTATTTATTATTTTTATAGGTTTGACCAGAGTCTTAACAATTATTTATATATGGACTATGATTAGTGTAGTTTTATAAAGAAATAAATGCATAATAGATTCGACATATTAAATTTGTAGGTCTGTAAATTTTATATTAATTTTGCTGTTGGCGACAACCCTTGATTCAGATATAGGTAGTGCTAACAAAAGTAGCTTGTAATTAAAACTTTTTATAATAAACCTCGTAAAAATTTACTTTATTTGTTTAAAAAAGGCTAGATATATGTTTCTAGCCAGTTACAATGATATCAAAAATGTACATGAATCGTAATTGAAAATTAACTAATTTTAATTTTTCATAATTTTTTTTAGCTATAAGATTTTAAAATATAAGTTTTTTTTTTTGCAAACTTTAGGGACATGTTGACACCATTTGCCTCCATTGTGGCGCAAACCATATTTTAAAAATCACAAACTATTTCTTAAATAACGAGGGACTTCTGGAAAGTCTGCAACGCGTCTCAGAGCTCTGCCGTAGATGATCCCCTTAAGAAAATAGTCCAGAGGGATTCTTAAGAGAGAAAAAAATAACGTGCTCAGGAGATTTCATGTCCCCCTGTTTTTTTTTATATAAAAGCACTTAAAATCATTAATCCTATTCTTCAAAGTAAACCAAGGCTGTCGTAGGCTCAATTTAAAAGAACAAACATGAGGACAAAAGACTCGTCGGATTTTGAAGAAGAGTGAGGGAGGTAGAAACTCTTTTATGTGAGGGGCTGTGTGGAGATTCAAAGAAGACATGATTGTAAGGGGTGGAATATCCCCAAAGGGGGATGAGAGATTGTTTTTGACATCAAAAGGAAAAGTAAGAAGGGGGCAGGAATCAAAACTTTACCGAGGGGACAGTCAATAGAAAATTAAAACAGTTTAATGAAATAGATTTCATTGGAATGTCATGGCAACTTACGAAAAATAACCTTGAAAATGTTTATAAAGAAAGTGTAGCTCATTTGACCATATATATATAATATAAACTGTATGTATAAAATAAGAATATCGTTATCGTTAACCAATAATCCATGTTGGTAAATATTTTTGTTTTATTAATCAGTATACAAGTGGTTCGAGGTCTTTTAATAGGCAAGGAGGCCTTCGTAGTTGATTATAGGAGTGGGAAACGAAAACAGGATATGAAAAAAAAATAAAAAAAATTAATTAAGTTTCCAATTCGTCAAAATATTTAAGATTAATTGGATTTTAGACTGGTTGATAAACATTTGAGAACTGAGTAATCTGTAGGTATTAGACATTTATCCGAAATCTGTGTAGTTTTATAAAATCCTTTCTTTAAGCAAGATTATTTATTGGTGCATCATGTCTTACTACCCTTACGGATAATTCAAGAAGATACAGACCAATTCTCATAGGAAGACACTTATCCAACGTATAGAAAAATTGCTAGAACTACTTTCACGTATTCATAAGTCTAAAATATTATATCAGCGGTCACTTTTGATATAATTATGATTGAGAGTGTTCATCGTTGCAGGCACAACTCAGCTTTAGGCTCGCATCTGAATTTGTGTGTATGTGTGTATGTGTGCGCGCGCGCGTGAGGTATGGGAGTAAAAGGGAAAAAAAATACCTATGATATGACAGAAATGTGTGAGTGCATTCGTATTTGTATGATTACTCGTAATCGTATGCGTTGAAGATAGGGGACAAAGTGACAAAGTTTCTTGTTAATAACTACAGTATGTCCCTATTATGAAAAAATGAAGATTTGAGCACAGTGCTTTTCTGTGAAGTCATTCTAAAATGTTCCAAAACGGCCTTTTCAATGCATTTTGTATCCAAATATAATTTAATATTTCAATAACGTTCAGTATTAGGAACATCTACTAATGCTTTATATCCATTAATGTTTAATCAGAACCTATTCACGTGCAATAGTGTTGGTGTAAATTTACAAATTCTAGCCAACTGTATCACAGAGGTTGATTGGCATGTGATGCAAGCAATTAATAAAAGGAAGAGGGGTTATAACGGCCTCGGCTATTCCATCAACTCGGGCGTAGCGTCATTTTTTTCAGCAGTCCGGTCAAACTGTCATCATGTTAACGTTATAAAAACCTGTATTTTATAGTCACTACCACTTGGTTATAGCGTCAAAAATTTCTTATATATTTTACTTTAAATTGTATTTAAATGTACTTATGTGTAAAAAAAAAAGGCCAATTCCTACAAAAGTATATTTTATAGCAAGCTTGGAGTGTACTGGTCATACAGTGCGCTGGTCTAATATTAGACTGAATGGCAAGACAGAGTAATAACGGGATCACGATCAACTTAACGTTAACATAACGTAACGTTCACTTAAAGTTGACTTAAAGTTAACTTAGTGTATGTGTGATCACGATTCACATAACTTAACGTAACCACTCGAGCCAAACATCTTCATTCTCGAGTATGATCTGTGATTTGTACTAGTTTTACAGTGATGATCTGTGAATGTTTACAGTTTTCAATCGATATAATAAATACATATAACAAAACTTTTTTGATAAATTTAGCTTTCCTATTTAAGTTTAATTATTTTGTTTCAATTTCTGATCACTAGAACTTATGCTAAAGAGTAAACATTGGTCATAATACCAACAAATGAATTACTAAATAGCCCTGTTGACGTCACTCGCATAGTGATTGGCTGGTTAGATCACGTGATACCATTCAAGTAACGTTCACTTAAAGTAAAAGACCTCCCAGGACATCTCTTACGTTAAGTTAACTGCAAGTCAACGTTAAGTTAACTGCATCGTGATCGCCTCCATTTAAACACACGAGGAGGTCCTTTACGTTAAGTTACATTAAGTTAACGTTAAGTTGATCGTGATCCCGGCATCAGGGTGAGGGTTGCGGGAATCGTGGGCGCTTTAAGGTCAAAATGAAGAGAGGACTAACCCTTCTTCATCGTCATTGAGCTGGCTGGAACTGTCTCGTGTGCGGGTGTGCGTCTCAGCAGAAAGCCAAGGTGTTTTTTTCGTGTTTTCTAAGGTCAACGTTAGTTTTGGTAGTTATAATGTAGTCATTTGGTAGTCAATATATGTAGGCATACATTTGTTATAGTTGTGGCAAGTTGTAGTACAAAAAGAAAAGTTCCGTCTAGTCAAGAGAAAGTACCTGTCTTTAGAGCATGTGAAAGTGGACAGTAAAAGACTGATGTATGCCGTGAGTTTGGATTAGTGAATTATACTGTAGGCACAATTAAAAAAAAAGCATACAATTTTAAAGGCATTTGAAGAAAATGGAGAATAAATTTTAAAAAAAAGTTGGAAATGCGAACATATTGATGTGGATGCAGCACTTTGAAGTGGTTCAAACAGTGTCAAAGTCGGTGCAGCAGCTGTACAATACGACAGAAAAAAAATGTACAAAAAGGAGAGTGAAAAGAAAATTACAGGCTACTACGGGGGACAGGCCTAAATGTAAATTATGTAAATACAGTAAATTTTTTTTTAATATTTTAATTTATAAATTAAATGCAATTTGAAGTTTGTGAAATGTCCTTCCTCACTAGCTATTTAAAGTGTTCTGTTGCTACCTCTTTTATAATGTCACTCTGACGTGACGTCAAAGTTTGTTTGTCCCCTTCGATGACACTATAACCAAGTTCGACTATATATATATATAACACCAATTATATAGTAAAATGTCATTGTTGACTGTAAAAATTATGTTTGCGTTGCCTAAAAGGCCCTTCCTAAGAAGAGTGGAAAATATAATTTTAGAGGAAATGCACCGGCACTTACGTGGAGAGAGAGGACACCATTTAGAAAAAAACACCCTATCGAGACTCGAGCTACGACCTTCTAGTCACCGGTAAAACACACCATACTAGACTGACTGGTGTGGTTCCATCAATGCGGGTAGTAATTTATCGATCGGCTCTGCATTTGCGTTGCACAATATAAATTTAGATGTTTTAGAGAGGAATTTACAAACGGTTTTCAAACCGTTTGTTTTATACAATTTTTTTCTATCTACTTTCTCATATTTAAAAAAAAATACTAGTTTGACTTTCGTAATCGCATCACGTTCACCTATGTAACCAGCCAAAATAATCCGTCCGTTAAAAAAAAAAAAAAGTACCGAAATAAAATGTTATTACACATGTCAAGAGAGGAAAATAGGAAGGGTGAACGGGGGGAAAGGGGCAAGAGACTGGATTATTCTGTCCTAGGAACAGCGCTTTATGTCTGGCCCACTTTCCCAGATACTTTTATCCGAGACTATCTCATGTCCGTTTTTTTTAATACTTCGCCCTGTCTAATTCTGTTTCCACCTCTTTCTTTACGGCTTTTTTTTTTTTTTTTTTGCAAGGCTGTCATTCGTTTTAAAACTTTTTTCTTTTAGCTTGTCCTGTCACTTTTTTCAATATAGTTTTCATAAGATTTCTATGAACGATAACCATAAAATCAATTTAATGATTTCAGATAGCAGTCAGTTGATCTGAATTTTACAAACATATTAAAATACTAATTAATTAAGGAGAGGCAATTGTGAAAGTGGTATCAGGAGTTTTGCACAATATTTTCTAAAAATGTTAAGCTTTAATTTTAATTTACCATTTTTATATATCCACTTATATCAGTGGTCACACGGTCCAAGGCAACAGTCTGGCAATCCTGGTTTAGTGATGATGAAGAAGTCTAGGTTCGAATCTCTGCTCACTACAATGGTGTGTGATTATTATAATTATTGACAATATTCTTTAAATTGAAAAATGACACCTGGACACGAGAATCGAGTCCGGGACCTTTGACTTAGTACGCCAATGCTCTAACCACTGAGCTCTCCAGAAATAATCACGTGCCCAGGGTCATTCTTCCCTCATATATTAAGGCAGAATCTGTGATGGACGTGCGAAAATCATCAGGTAGATTTGAGCGATCAATTAAGATCACGAGTTATCAGATAACAAAGCCACCTTCGACTCTGAAGGGCTTTATGCTGCCAACTGTGCGAGTGCGCGTATTATGATGGATTAAGTTGCTAAGCTATTATATTTGTTAGTTACGGTTATAGCCGTGTCTAAATATTATATTATATAAACTGAAAAATGACCCCTGGACAAGAAAATTGAACCCAGGGTCTTCAACTTTGTATGTTAATGTTATAACTACTGTGCTATCCCGGGTTTGACTCCCTTGTCCAGGTGTCATTTTAAATTTAAAGAACATGATATTTAGATGCAGCTTTAACCGTACTTAGCATTTATAATAGTTTGACTATTTAATCCAGGTCTGTCCAACTTGAAGATAGATAAGGGCCTCATTTTATATTCCTGGACAGTGTGCGGGCCCCCACACATGAAAATTAGGCCTATACAGTATCAACAATATTTTTTTAGTCAACTAATATACCTGGTATTACATTAAAAGTATTATAATAATTGATACACAGTATATTACAGCATATAATACATGTTTATACAATTTACTGTAAGTCTGTTCATGTTCAAGGGACTCCTGGATGACGTTAATTTTTTTTTTTAACTTTTCTAATGCGTCTTTATCCGCAAAGTATTCGGCCCACATGCTGCCAGTTGGACAGGCCTAATTTAATCCACGATAATAATAATAGTTATAGCCATAATAAAATATTATATATAGTACAATATAATAGGCCTATATATAACGCGAGAACCTAGTATCAAGTGTAAGAGTTTAATCAACTATTTTGAATGGAAAATAAAATCGATCAAAGATTAGTTTTAAAATTAATAGGTCTATTAACAATATTCTTGAATTAAGAATATATGAAAACGAAACTATCGAACGAAACTAATTATTAACTGAATTGATTAAATAAAAAAAACTTTTAAAAAAACCAGCTTTTCTTAAGACCACAGAACTCAATTTACACAGGCACCAAGGACAATCGCTCTAAATGTATACGAGCCCAAATCAATACAAAAAATAAACATAAATTATTTTAGAGACCCACCTTTGGGTTTGTGCCCTTAAAGCTGAAGTCGACCTTTAACCGATCTAAGAAGGAGATGGGCTGTGAACTTCAAGTAACCCCACTTCCATTTCCTTCCTTCCTGATATTTTCCACAGGGTAAGAATTCAGGGTTTTCCTCTTATTTCCACTCTTCTTGTGATTTTTAAAATATTTATCTCCCAGAATTGAAGACCATGTGTGTATATTGGTCGCCTGGCAAGAGCAGAAGAAAACGGACAGGCTCTCAAATAGGAGCGCCCCCCTTAACACCCACCCGCCCTTCCTGCAATATTGGAAACCAACAAACAGGGCGTGCTTAAAGCGCGACAGACTTATCGACCTGAGAGCGAAATGTCGTACCGTTCACGCCATAACAAATTATTTCAAGACAAATAATGAGTACTCCAACATGAGTTTATATCTGACCTAAATCTTTTTTCCTCCTAGAACAAAAAGTTACCATTTTTCTTTTATTTTTCTTTACATTTTCATGGACAGTCACTCTAAAATAACTTAAGGGAGCTGGAGATGCTAGTTGCCTTTTATATGGTATAGTATAGTATAGTATAGTATAGTATAGTATAGTTATTTATCAATACTTCTGTTTTTATATCATTCGTTTTGATAAGCACAGTCAATAATTATAAAGACGTAATAGCATATAAATTGATATATTTAACATACATATTAGCTTATATATGTACATATATATAATAGGAATCTCGAATCTCTCAGATATCTTAGTATTCGAGGAATCGAGAAATCGATTGTCCCTTCCCTTAAATATATATATATATCCTTTAGAGACCAAATCAAAGAAGAAAATAGGAATAAATTGAGAAATACTCACTGAAATGATTATGAGACTATGATTATGAGGCACAGTGTTGCCATATTTTACATTTACACTTAAAAAAAAAAGCAACTGGTTAAATAAAACAATTCTATCTAATAAATCGTAGATTTCATATTGAAATAATTTATTTAACAGCTCAGTGAAAAAATCAGTCAAAAACATAAGTTACATTTCTAAAATTGGAATTTGCACTTATTAGCCAAAACTAGTGGGAGGAGATTGTTTTGTTTCCTCTTATATCATCTCCCATTACCCATTTTTTATTCTTATTTGAATAATAGAGATATTTTAAACATAATGGGAAGGCTATATATTTAAATCGATGTAAGAATAATCTTTTAAAGAATATGAAAAATAAATGTAATATATTAAAGACGTCCACAATTTTACTTTGGGCCTTAAACTATCCTCCAAAGTAGAGTTCCAAAATATTCGATTATTTATGTATTTCTATAACCATTATATAACCTGTTAAATACTAATTTAAGTCACATACTTAGTACGAGTCACATTATTTTGTTCAAATGCTAGTTTGAATAACTTAATGTTCTTAGTTTAAAAACCAAAAGAATTATTTCTCATTAGTATGTTAAACATCAAGACTACAAGCAACTTATTCTAAGAAATGGGTACCGGTAGATAGCCTGATAGTAAATGTACCCTAACTAGTGTGGATATGAGTACAATATTGAAAACCACCTTTCAGCGCGCGTCTGGGCGAGATTCCAGGCTTCGCTTTAGATCACGTGGCTCTACCTGATTGGGTGAAACGCACAATCAACCGACTTTAAATTTTTTTTTATATAGTAGCCTAAGCCAGCGATTCTTATCCGGGGACACAAAAAAAAAAATTATTTGCTTATTACTGAAATCAATTATCTTACATTTTAAGTTTTGGAGGAAATAATTCGATGATCGTAAGCATGTAAGTACAGTAGACTCGATTTCCCGGGGTAATGGAGGTGAATATAAGCACGGATAATATAACTCATGGATAGTATAAATAATCTTTATCTGTCTACCATTGCCATTCAAAATCTGCTGCCCTTGTTTCGACTTATTTATTTGAAAAGGGAATTTCCACAGTGGTAAATATTAAAACGAAGCATCGAAAACATCCCAGAATCGACTCTTGCGTGCAAAAAGCATTAAATGATACAATTTAAACAAGAATGGACAAATTAGTGGAAAGTGTTTAGCAACAGAGGTCATATTAAATACATTTAGGTAAGATAATTTCTGTTTTTTTTTATGTATGTTATTATAATCAGTAAATAAAGCCGCTATTTTATAATAATTTTTAATGATTAATATGTTAGAAAAAACTAAGGGGCCGCGAAAATATTTTATGATATTTAGTGGGCAGCGAGTAGTAAAAGTTTAAGAACCACTGGCCTAAACCACAATGTTGAGCTAAAGAAAAATCCGCTGTACAGTCGGTATCACTATCTAGATCTAGCTCTAGTTATAATCAGGAGTACCAACCACTTCCCTAAGGATACCCTGGTTTTCATCAGGTTCCTTCTCCTTCGTGGGCGTACACGTAAGTCTATAGAGTATTGAGGAGGGGGATGGAGACGAAGGGAAGGAGGGCGGACGCCGACCTGATAACCACTCACGCCACTAATCCGCTAAACGCCGCACACCGGTGGCTTAGCGGCTAGTGGCAGTTTCCACAGGCCGCACGCCACTTAACGTTCGACTGCGAACACAGCTACAAACAGTAGAAACGAAACTTTGGGACATTCGAATGTCTTTTGGCTAATGGCATCTATTGGGTTCAGAGACGAGCGTTGCTTAGGTCGGGACAAGGATTTTTAATGTGAGGTACTTCGTGCACAACAGTTCTTGAATATCTGTAAAGAGTGTCCTGGAATTTAATAACAGCTTTTCTTCTTCATTTAAAAAGTTTGTCTTCTAATATTGCTATACTCGTAGTGACAGATATTCAAGATCTGTTGATATCATCATGTGAAGTAAATTAAACTCTAGTTTTGTACTAATTACAATATTCATATTTTTTTGGCCAAAAAGATTTTTTTGTTATAAAAACTGCAAAAACACTAGCCTTTTCTCGCGTTCTCTACATTACCACCTTAAGTGTATTGTGCTAGGTTAAACGTCAAATCTTAGAGCCAATAATAGCCATAACAAATTGGGGCTCAAAGATAAACCTTAGGGCCAGTTTCATAGTCAGATTTAGTACGCCTAAAGTGCGAGTCGATACTAAACACAGGACGACACCTACCTAGACCAAAATGGAATGGGCCAGTTTCGCATATGAAACTGGCCCATTCCATTCAATTTCAGGTAGGTGACGTCTTGTATTTAGTATAACGCCGCACTTGAGGCGTACTAAATCTGACTATGAAACTGGCCCTTAGATATAAAATACTGAATAATTTAGGTGCCCACCTTGCATCTAGCCAATAGACTCCAGCCTTGTTGTCAATTTCCCCGTCCACTGGAGAAGGTTGCCATTCTGAGTAACAGAACGTGCAACTGCTAACGATTTTCAATTTATTTTGACTAGTAATAAATTAATAATAATGCTAATATTTGACAACAAAAATATTGTATTTTCTAAATCTATCTTTTCACCATGATTCCACTATATTAATTAAATAATGGGGCGTATTATAGTTGAGCGACGTATAGGCCTACTTGTTATGACCTGCGTTTTAAAGGGTATCGTTAATCCCACATTACATTAGGGCTAAGAGTTCCTTCTTGGTAATTGTAATCAAGGCGTACTGGTGTACTAACCCCGCCCAGGCTGTTGTGGCGCTCCGTTTAGGATGATTTATTCAATGGAAACTGTAAAACCAAAACTAAAGAATCCGGTAAGAAATGTTAAAGAATAATAAGGTTAAATTGAGAAAAATAGAAAATTGTACACTTGTATTGTAATTTATAATGTTATTAATGATAGTTTGACCATTTGACTCTTTTAAATGCACTAATTATTGAGTCAATGAAATATTTTGTATATTATGACATTTTGTTATAATTGATATTCCAAAATATAAATAACTTGTCCAGGGTCTTTTAGTTGTACATGGAATTTTTCGTTAGTATTCACATTTATAAAATCTTAAATTTGAAATCATATTTTATGAATTCCTTGAATAAAAAATATCTATGTCACTCTTTACTAAAGATTTATTTATAATGTTTTCTAAAATGTTCTATTATGTATATGTTTAATCTATACATTTATTTGTCCCACAAAATCTTCTCTCTTACGGACCGACAAAGAGCCGAAACCAATACCCGAGACACGGGCGTCATATCCTGCCGTCTACACGTGTAGCGTGACGTCATTTTGCTTCCCATGTTGAGTTTATTTAGACTAGGGTTAGAGGGACGGGCGGATGTTCTTATGGAGATCTGACATCCTGGACTCTGTAGCAGGCTGCTCAATACAACCACATTCCCGCCATCTTACATCCTCAAGACGAAATGCCCTTTTTTTTTATATAGAATACATTACTTTCCCCTGCTTCATACAAACATATGGAGGGAGCCATGGACAATAAATGGGGTACGGGGGCATGCTGGGCCTTTGATTCACTCACCCCTACCCCCAAATACCATTAGCAATTTTATAAAAACCTAAACCTTATTTTAAAAAAATTCTAATGCGAGATATACCGACAGAATATCCGCAGCATATTGGCAAAGATAGTGCCAACATTTATGTATAGAGGGTGTCATGTGGTCAGCACAAGGAACCCACCGGCTATTAATCTCAGTTTTCTAAACTGGAGCCTCTACTTCTTTATTTAAGTAGCTCCTCAATAATTGTCCTTACGGGACTAGGTTGTCCCCATTCCAGATCCACTGTTTCACAGAAAAATATGGAAGAGCCGGGGATCAAACCCAGGAGACCTGGATCCGTAGCCAGGAACTCTGACCAAGAGACCACAAAGGTGTTCTTAAATCACATAATTACAATCTAAAATTTTGAGCTCTGGAGATGTGTTGAATTTATAAACTACATTACAGGACCTGATTTAAGATTTGATATTCAAAAGATATACCACTACATACATTAAAATGACCCTAAAATAATAGCTTCGATACATTGTATGAAAGACCACTTACTTTATTTAAATTACTGCCTTTAGCTACCATAAAAATAAATTCAAGGCATTTTTAAAGACATTTAGTATTAATTAATTTTCTCAGAACCTTGTGGCTAAGGGCTTTTGTTCCCCAAATCTCCTACTCTCCCCCCAAATTACAATCTGGCTACAGCCTTGTTTTAGTGCCTTACACCAAGTAAATTTCTGTACGCACCACTGGTGCACGATGATCTTACTATACTTGTAGGGTGTACTACCCTATAAATATTTAAATTTTAAACTAATCTAACACATGAATGCACCTTCCCTCTACTTAGACGAGCAGTAGGCCTATCATAAAGTTTCAAAAGTAGCTAAAAGTACTTTTATAAATTATTATTAATAGATAAAGTCTTGTGATTTGTGGCTATCACTTCTGATGGATTTATTCCATTAAAATAATATTAATAAAAGAGTAAAATATTATCAATGTCTATCAAATAAATGAGGTTTTTTATTTTCAAAGAGTTTCTTCTGAACGTGTTCTTCCTTTTTAAAATAATTATTGTTCAATGTTTTGTCCATAGCTAAATTATTTCAATGGTCTCAATTTCATCGTTTTCTAATGCAAACGAGACTCCGATGGCTACCTTCCTAAGTTACGTAAAATCCATGGGGTGAGACAAACCCTCTATATGGACACTATAG
The DNA here is from genome assembly GCA_033556935.1 of Timema podura. Lineage (NCBI taxonomy): Eukaryota > Metazoa > Arthropoda > Insecta > Phasmatodea > Timematidae > Timema > Timema podura. The sequence continues at coordinate 41,296,687 of JAVRXN010000002.1, forward strand.
AACTGATATTTTTTTCACCCCCAAACGTTTGAATGCATCTGAACACCGTATCAAATTATTTATAGTTGATAAAACTACTCATCTTTATCCTTCCTAATACCCTTCTCCAAATCTTTTGATTCATTGTCCTGTTCATTTGCACATATTCGTTACGCTCATCGCATTATTAAATAGAGAGGATAAAGGGTGGTGTTGGGGGGAGGGGGGGTCGGGGATCGTTAGAGAGACTGAGCCATAAAGAGAATAAAGGAAATGGTAGCTTAAGAACACTATAGACAGAGAAGAAGGTGGGTGTTTTAGAAAATAAGAAAATAAATGAAAGAACGAGAAAAGCGGTGGGTAGATAGTAGTAATAAACCAAATAAAGAGAAGATTTGAAGATAAAGAATATGTCGTAAAACAGTTTTTTGACGTAGAGAAAGAAATGTCCAATCCATTGTTTAGTAACCCGTTTGTCGCGGCCCCACTCGGCTCACGAACATTTTGTAAATCAGCCCCTACTTACTAATACGACCAAAATTAATCGACACCTTATAATCTACAGTAAAACCTGATCTGTGATAATTTCCAAAACTCTTTCTTGGACGTATTTAAGTTGGCAAAGATAAGGTGTCAACTAGTAGATTAGTAGACCAACATTTTAGATACAGACCTACTAACCACTAGCTAGGTCCATTGATTTCGACTAACTGGTTTCATCGTTGGATAAATACACTGGACCTTTTTACTCTTGGGTAGTTAGTTCCTTCCTTACTATACTGGTTACCATATATGAGGAGAAATCATGGCTACTATTGGGAGACAGTGTTGTCATTTTCTTGTTTTCATGTGGTCAATCATCCCTAAAATAGAAGAAAAATCTCGCAACGCTGGTTCGTCGATGTGGTCACTTGTAAGTAGCTCTTTTTTAACCACAGTACATAAACTTCCAAATAACTTTAAGAGAGAAGATTCTGCAACAAAAAACCGAGGGAAAGAAAAGATAAAACTATTCTCCATAAAACCTGCAGTTTCCTCAGCGGTGATATTGGGTGTGGCATGGATGGCGGTGGAATCTTGTTGTGACAACAAACGGAAATGCGTCTGTTTACAAGGGTGTTGTAAAGGATAGGATACAGGTAGAGGGAGGAGATCGTAAGAGGGGAGGGGGGAGATAAAACACCACTCTGGGTCTTCCTATGGAGTAACACACAGGGGCACTTGTTAACACTTTTATGACGACATCCCAGGGCGGATGACGGGCGGTATAGCACAGTGAAACACGCAAGAGAAAGTTGTAAATTCCAAAGCATATAGGGAATGGGGAGGTTGGCCACTTTACAACACGACTGATACTCTGCCGGGTTGGGGTCCATCTTACCACAGACCAACGTTAAAGGTTAGAAAACGATGAGCTCATGACACGAATAACAAGTGACTATATTTAAAGTGCACTATGTTTAATACGTCGACCTAGATGGTCTTGGGGTGAAGCGATCACCTCAGGACCTGATGTTCATGGGTTCATACTCAGCCGAGGTCAATGAATTTTTATCGAGCTGTATAGATTCGTAGCACAACTTCCTTCTGAATGGAATTAGATCCGTTGCTCCCATGTGGATTGTTGCATATAAAAGAATCCTGGATGGTATATGAAAATACCTTCCCCTGCAAAATTGGTAGATCTTTTCCCGCTAACTCATAGACATTTAGTTCGGAAGTCATTGGGAGACCACCAGACTTCTTTAACTGTCCTAGTACATGGAATTTATACCAGATGGTGCAGCAGCCTAACAGCCGAAAGATGAGTGCATTCCAGCTTCGGATGATAAGAATGAATCAAACTAACTTCTCGGGTCGTTGATTAAAAGACCATAAGAAAGTTATACCGAGCTATGATGATTAATCTAATGGCGAGTATGGTAGTAGTACATAGAAAGTATAACGCAATTGGTGGATGAAGGAATGAAACCACCATTATTATCAGATATCCAAGTACACTTAAACCTGTAGAACGTCAACCTTTCATTCGCAATAAGTGTCCACTACTAAACTACTAAACATTAGTAAAGCATGCGTATAACATGAATCTCAAACTAACTTAACACAAGACATCACTATAACGATTAAACACCCTATACAACATTAATTATTTTTTATACATTATTATTATTATTATTATTAGCACCACGTCTTACTACCCGTTCACCCGCCTCGGTGGCGTAGTTGGCTAACGCGCTTGTCGTGTTAAGCTCGACCGCCGAGGACGGGGAGATCGAGGTTCGAATCTCGGTCGGGTGAACTGGGGGTGGTTTTTCCTAAATGGTTTCACTCTCCTCCAGCAAATGCGGTTCACTTCCTCTAAATTACAACTTCCCATATCCAATCCATTAGAGTAATTAGTCTTAAGCGTATAACCGAACGGTAGTAAGACGCGGTGCTAATATTATATTATTATACCCGTTCGGGTTATACGCACTTACGCTAGTGTGTAATGGTAGGGTGATTGTGAGATGAAATGGAGGACCTACAGTTTAACGTGGAATCCGAACCACGGTGAAGGCCTGGCATTCTACACATTCACAAGTTGTGATTAATACACATCTTGTCAGAGGTGAAGGAAGGGTTTGGCAATCAGATAAATCTGTGCCGGAACGAGGATTGAACCCCGGACCCTCACACAGAAGTCCGACACCTTACCCTAGACCACCAGGTCACCTATTTTATACACATAATTGACCCTACCAAATTATTTTAGGACCCTCTTGGGGTCAAATGAGGTTCCCGAGTGCTGTTTGTTGACTTCTTCGATCATCCTGTTTCCGTGTTTTCTGCGCACTCTTTACCGAGCAGTTTGTTTCTGTAAAAGCGGGAAGAAGAAAGAAAGGGAGAAGAGTCAAAAGGTCACATTCATGTTTGGCTTTTATGACTTTGTATCACTTCTTTATGCTTACAAGACCTCGGGACCCTAGGCACGAGGGCGGACCTTCAAACAACCACTCTAACAGAAAATATGCTTTATTTATTTGGGAATTTGTAAAAGGAGTTGGCTAAGGATTATATTAGGATAGTACCTTGCAGAGGCTTTGTAAATTTACTAAAAAAAAATATTTGCCCAAGGTCGAACAACTAACAAACTAATCTTAAAAGCTATTGGCTATTACCTTCTGAGGTATTTGCCATAAACACAATGATAAACAAAACAAAATTCCTTAATAAACATGAAAACCCCATATAAACAGCTTATAAAGCTATCCAATGTTAAAAAAAAAAGACAAAAAAAAAAGGAGGGTGGTCTTCTGAACTCCCTTCTTGTTTGGAGTCAAACTAATAAAACATCTTCAATATTTTTGGTCCATGCTCCTGGTTATATATTTTTTTAAAGATAATACCACAAGTAATAGTTATTTTTTGTCTCACAGCTTCGTTAAAATACCCTATTAAATTGTTTTGAATATAAGGATTATCTAACCTTTGGTTCAAACAAGCGTTAAAAAACGGAAAATAGCTTCCGGTTGTTTCTGAACCATGGAAGTATATTTTAAATTTATAATAGTTTTTTTAAAGAGAAATTTGTATTTTGTAGAAATATATATCTAGCTATTAGTAAGGTAAATAAACCATTCTGCTATTTGATAGCAATGGCGTAAGACTTAAAAATACGTATGTAGTTAAGGACGTAGTTCTTCTTTTAAACATCATGTCTTACTAACCGCTCAAGCTATACGCTTGAGTAAGTAGTTAATTATATGTTATGGATACTTAATAAACTAGTTTGTTCTTATTAAAATTTAATAATTATTTTATGCCTAAATCTATAACCAGTTTATCCTTTAGGCAATTTACAAAATATAATAATTTTAATTCCATTTAATACGTAGATGAAAAGATTTAGATCCTAGAAAAGTTAGTAAAAATATGTATTTTATTTTTATTGGGTGTTTTGTCTTATTTCATTTGTTAGTGAACTTAGACCGCCAATGCACCAGTCTTCTGTCACCTCCTTCAGCTCAGAATTTTCTTTTTTCCTTTAAGTCATCCAATATTTGAATCCTCCTTCTTCTTTAGCTCCTTTTTCCTTCAACTTTTCCTTCTACGATGTCGTGCAGAAGACAGTTCATCTTAAGGATGTGTCCGATTCAGTTTGCTTTGTACCAAAGAATCACATCCAAATTAGTTCTCTTCTCACCCACTCTTCTTAGGACTTCTATCTTTGTCACCCTAGCTGTCCACCTGATCTTCTCAAGTTTTCTCACCAGCACTACATTTCAAAGCTCTGGTAATAATACTGTATATATATATATATATAGTTTCATTAATGTATCATGGTTTCATATATATATATATATATATATATATATATATGAAACCATGATACATTAATGAAACTATTCTCAAACAACTGTTTTTTGTGTTAATTTAAATATAAATATCATGCAATATTTTGCATCATAAAAATAAACTGAATAACTGACTATGTATGAGTTTCTGGGTTTCATCATATTTATATGTTTTTATAGTGTTTAAAAATAAATATTACAAGGTACCGGATAATGTAACAAGCAAATGAGTGTGTTTCAAAAACAGCTCGTTTGATGAACAACAAAATAAAGGAAAGAAAAGGTGATCCAATACTATAAAAGAATAAATATTGGTTTCCACAACGGAAATTACGAGTGTAAAACATTTTTCTTTTCTTTAAAAGTAAACATCTTTTTTCTGATATTTTTTTAGAAAACCACTAGAAAGAATAACTTGAGATGTTAAATAAACAACTTTATAAAAACAAAGAGCTTCAAGAGCGTCAATTGTAAGTTTCTTGTCCATGGATTGAAATCAAACAAAAATTGCATGACGTAATTTGTAATGATGCAGTCCCAATATTTTTTTTAAGGAGAATTTCAGTCTAGATACTTTTTCAGTGGGAGGAAGTGTGTGTTTTACCAAAGACCATCAAAAAGTTTGAAGAATCAAGGGGCGTTCCTCACTAATGAAGACCTCGGGGTGTTTGAGAAGTGATGAAGTGAGACTGCAAACTATAAACACCTTCGGTAAAACAAGTGTTCGATTCTGAACACTTTTTCCCCATGGGCTTAAAGGATCAGATCTGTCTCCTCTACCAATAGCTTTTGAACTAATTGATGGATATCAACAAAACTTGAGACACACATATATGTCTACAAGAAAACCTCCGGGTTTCTGTTTTAATATTTAATATGTCCATTATATGGGGGAAACGTGTGCCCGCATTTAGAAATATATTATTTCAAATTTGTTAAGTACTATAAAAGTAGCCTAAAATGTCCAGTTGTGCTTGACAAATTTAGAATGCCTTTATTCGGTATACCAAACTATAAATATAATAAATTTGAATTGAATCAAAGAAAAGATGACAAATCTGTGTAGAAAATATAGACTTTTTAAATACAACTTCAATGAAATTTTGTATATCCTTGATAGTTACCAAAGAAAAATTAGTATACTAAGACTTTTTCTGTGTCCAATATTATCTATACAAAATATGTCCAAATCTCAGCAAATGGAGGGAATTATCAATTTTAAACTAACTCGACTTATACTATTTGTGTTCTATGATTAATCATATTAATTTGTTCTTGTGTCCCAGCTTAATAGGGCCAAAAATGTATATATTCATCAGCGCTCACAATGTATGGAAAACTATTGATTTGATATATACTGAAATTAAATGTATAATCCTATTATATATTTATCACAAATCAATTAGTCAGAAAACATTTAATTATGTATAGAATTAAAAGTTTTCAATATATGTTGCATTAGTATACGAAAGTAATTTTTTAATCATGATATTTTACTTAGAATGTAGTGCAGATTAAAACTCAAATTTAATGGAAATTAAAGTATAACAATCAACATTAAAATACATTTTTCAAGCAGTGCTTCTTACTAACCGTTCGGGTTGCATTCTTATGTATTAATTACGTTAGTGGCTTAAGGTATTGGGAAGGTTATATTTAGAGGAAGTGTAACTGAATTTGCGTGAAGGGAAAGTGTAAAACCATTTTGTAAATACCAGCCTCAGTACACCTGACCAAGATTCAAACTTTAATCTACCCGTCATCGGCAGTCTAGTCTACTGCGAGAATAGCGCGTTAAACCATGCGGCCACCGAAGTGGGTAATAAAATGTATTAAAGGGAAACTAGTTAATGTATTAACTTAGAGTTACCTACTGTGCAGAGTCTAGATTTATTCAGTTCCTTGAAAATAAATTGAAATATGAATAAAATGTTTCTAATATATTTTTGGGAATATATTTAAAATTTGAAAAAGTTTATTTAGTTTTATGGCAGGTCTACATATTTTATTTACTATAATTTTAAGTACAATTCACCTTTTATATATATTTTTGAAAAGTTTAAAATTATTTTCAACTTTTGTTTTAACATAAAAATAATAGATATTATAGATAAATGCAAAATTTTTGAATTATTTATTTGACACTATGCTGCGATACTCTTTCGAAAAAAGATAATAATAAAAAAAACTCTAGTTAATAGCTTAGAACACTATAATTGGTTTGTTGAAAGAATATCAACTCCAAGCGCTTCGAAAACGTTGATCTCCTCTTTAAGTGCTTCATTTCGTTCTTAATCTTAAGCCTCATCATTTTTATCCAGGTTTTACAATAGCCATAACGTTTTTATTCAACACCGTGTAATTTTGTCATTTAATACTAGACTGATGAGGGTAATTCGCAGTCGAATGTTATGAATACATCTGCCTCAACCAGGATTTTGTAGCCGTCACTTCACAGTAAATACAATAAAGGAGTATCGTGAATATTTTATGAACATTAGCGAGTATCCCTCCTCCGTTCCCAACGTTAGTTTATGAATTCCGTCTTATGTAAGTCTTCCCAGATACAACATTCCTGAATAACTTTTTGAGAGAAAATTAAATTCTCTAGACACTCATTACGTGCGCTTTTAAGTACACTTTTATTATGTTCGTGGGAGAAGTTGAAGCAGCTATTACGCCGGGAGTTATTACGCGTCTATAATGACTGAATCACTGCCTGAATGTTTAAGATTTTTTTTTATGGATTGAAAGTGTATGCAAAAACTTTTTTTACAGTTTGTGTGTATGTATGTGCATATGTGAGTGTAGCTATGTAAGTATGTATGTATGTAGTATATATATGTGTATATATGTGTATGTGTGTGTGTTGTGTAGTTATGTGTGTATGTATTTGTGTGGCAAAAGCGCTGGGAAGATAAAGGCCAATTGTATAGGGATTGAAGTGGATGGGGGGCAGATAGTACAATCACATAACCTGTATTAAGGACATCTATGTTTCAAATAAATTTGACTTAGATTTTTAAAAGCATTTTTAAAAACATAATTCATTTATTATCATAAGATATATTTATGCAAATTTATCTGAAACTTTATTAAAAACAATATAGGAGTGAAATAAATATGTATTTAAACATTTTTATATTAATTATTTATTAATATGAATACGTTTATGGTTATAGGCGAATTTTATTAATTAATTTATTTATTTATTTGAGGTATTTAACGTGCACTTTCTTAACCGACTGATTATATCAGCATATAATACAATAATTTCCTTGAGCGACTGTGAAAGGGCCTGCCAATTTGCCAGAACAGGTGTTTTCACATATCTTCCAGGGTTTTTTTCATGCCACAATCAATATGGGACTGGCGATTTTACTTCCCGTTTTCCAAAGGAAGTTGTACTTCGAATTTTTATCGCTAAAGAAAAATCCGCTGATCTCAGCTGGTTTTGAACCCACGCGCATTGGATCCTGAGAAGAGCACTCAACCCCAAGAGCATAGAGTTCAACCACATAGGTGAGTTAATCGAGAGTAGGTATGATAGGGAGGGAATGAACCAACACTAGCGGGAAAAAATAGAAAAACAGTGATAGATCGAATATAAAAAAATGACTTTCAGTGCACCGCCAGGACTAGTTTCAAACCTGGGTCTTTCCATCAAACTGGCAATTCAGTTTATTGCAAGCTTGACGCTTTACTCGTATACCTTGCTAGCGATCTTTTAATTCAGATATACAGACCTCTATATCTTTTTATTTTCTCATAAAAAGAGCATTATGATTGTGAAAATTTTAGGCCTCAAGGTTATGATGAATTCTTACGTTTTATATGTCCAAAATCTCAAAAAGGCGGGTCTTACAATTCCATCGGTCCCCGTGTCTGTCTGGTTTTTCCCTGGGGTTAGAGCCAAAACTGTTGAATAAATTTTGTTCACATTTGATATTTACATGCAATATGGTCTTATACCGAGACATTTGTATGATTTTAACTAAGCCCTCAAATTTTGATAAATCATAAATTTTTAAATAATAGCTCAAACAAATTTGTTTGAATTGGTATCTGGTGAGCGTTTGACATTGCAAATAACTTTTTTTTTTTAGGAAATTCGTTTCTGCGTAGTTTACCGACAACTGATTTTTTTTCCAAAATGGCTTAAAATATTTTGTTTCAAATTGAAATCTGGTGAATGTATTTCATAATATTACCTCTGTTCACATTTTTCTGTTGGAAAATTCGTTTAAAGGTACTGATAACTGATTTTTTAAAAATTTAAATCTTTTAAAATGCCTCGAATGATTAGGTTCAAAATTTAAATTTCGAAGGTTTTTTATATTATAAATCATTATATATATTTTTATTTAAAAAAGTTCAATTAGGAGTAGTTTATGATTGATTTTAATAATGTTTTAACTTTGAAAATGGTTTCAATAATTTTGTTTAAAATTGTCATCGGCAGATTATTTTTCATACTAAAAAATAATAAATATTGACTTTTCTAAAATAAAATTATCGAAGGATAGTTTACTTAGGATATGTTTTATAAAATTTAATTTATTTTGAGAATGGCATCAACGATCTATTTCAGTGGATATCTGGGAACTTTTTTATATAATAAAAAATAATACATTTTCATTTTTACAAATATAAATAATTTGAGATCAGTTTACTAATGTCTGATTTTTTAAGGTTTGATCTTTTCAGAAAATAGCTCTTGGAACAATTTGTTTAAAATTTATATATAAAGAGCTTTTATCATTAATAACAAAATTATATGTAGATTTTTCTTAGGAAAGATTACTTAGCAAGAGATTTACTGAAAATAATATTTTAAAAATTTGTTTCAAGATATAAATAACTATATTATAAAAAGCTTTTACGATTTTGTCAAACCATTTATTTTTACTTTTAAGTAGTTGTAACAAAACTCATATAGAATGAATAGAAAAAAAAGAGTGAAAAGGTAACAGCCTTATAGAAACGTTTCAAGGTTGAAACTGTGTTTCTATAAAAGGTTGTGAGGAAGATAACAATGGGTAGAAGTAAAAAAAACAACATCGACCTGTAGATATTGGCGTAAATACTCAAACGCTTGTTACATTTCAACAAAGCGAGTCGTCAAAATAAGACGAATCAAAGTATTGGACAGAATGAAGCGTTTTCTCAAGTTAGAATTGCCTTCTCTTAAATTTTATAAATCCACTCCAATGATTATCCACACCTCTTTTCCTCCCCCCCTCCCCAAACCTCTCATAATATCGATTATTCGTCTACCAGTTCAAGTGTCTTGGAAAAAAACTTCATGTAACAGTTTCGACAGCTATTAAATTTGGTACGTCTCATTCTTAATACTTTCGTTTCCTTTGCAAGACCGGCAAAATATAATGGTTTTTATAAATTCTCGAAATAGATTTGTTTTAAAAAATTAAACTAACTATTTAATAAAGATAGATACATTAAACCATTAATATATATATCACCAGCAATGTGTAAAATACAGGCGTTCTATAAAATGCCTAGGCTTTCTATATTCTGCCAGAATGATTTCGGCAAAGTAAGAAATTAACAAGTTTTGCTGTTGTATTTCATATTTATTTTTAAGTCCTTTGTCTTTTGGAAGTCCCAGATTATGTTATCAATTCTTTTATCCAGTTCTATGTAAATCTTGTGCCGTTTTCTTGCAAGTTCACCTAATTCCTAGGATTGGTCAGGTTATGTTATTTTAGAATAGGGTATCTAGGTATGGTAAGGTTAGGTGAGGTTAGGTTAGCTGTTGTTATCGATAATATATAATGACTGGTTATTCTATACATTTCCTACGAAAAGTATGAAATACAACAACAAAACTAATTTATTTCATACTTTGCCAAAACCACTCTGGCATTATATAGAAGGCCTAGGCATTTTATAGAATGCCTGGATTACACACATTATCGTTAACATATACAATTACATGATTGGCTATGCTAATTTTATAAAACATAATGTCAATTGGAAAATATTTTTGTCAGTATAAAAAGTTAAAATAAAACACATAACTAGATAAATATTAGGATACCCAGGTCTAAAATTTTAGTAAAAAGTGCTATTAAAAAAAAATCGACATTTCACAATTAGTAGGAGTGCAGTTATTTTAATCGTATTCACTTAGGTGAGAATAGGTAAAGTAAGAATAATGTGTATAAAGTTTAAAAGATGATTGAAAACCCTTGTTTGTATTAGTCTATCAGTTATTATTTGGATGGTATCAATTGTATAACTCGCATCGGTGGTCACATAAAATAAGGCATCAAGTTCGTCTGTGTCGTCGGAAATGGGGATGAAACTAATTAATAAAAACTTCCTCAAAACACTTTAAACTTTGACCTTACCACTCCACAAGTAAGTGAGACTGGATGATCCCAACGTTTAGATCGCGTACCTAAATAAGCGTGTTTTAATCACAACTCATATATGATAATCACTCTAATGAGGTAGCGATAAGGAAGGAAGAATTTCATAGGTAATCTACCCTTATTTGCGTGGAAGGAGAACGGGGAACCATATAGGGAAAACCACCCTCATTAGACCCGTCCGGGTTTTGTACCCCGACATCCCCGTCATAAGTAGACCAGTATAACACTAGAGTGACGCCTTAGACTGTTCAGCCACTGAAGAAAGGGGGTGAAGTAGCTGTTAGCCAAAATACTCAACTGGTAAGATGAGCTCAGCCAATTTCTTCGTCCTTTTGAGTGCGCTTAACACTTTCCTTTCTTAACATTTCTTTATTATTTAATCTAGTACAATCTCACTCTATTGATAATAGGGGGAATGTTTCCGACATGCTCTATTCTTTCGCCCCCTTCCCCTCCACAGACTCCTATTCTACTGTAATTGTGTTTCTGATTCACTTGCTTTGCATATCTGAAATTACAGAGCTGTCGATACTGCAGCGTAGCATGATGGCGGACCGAGGGGAGAAGACTTGACGGTTTTTCTTTTGTCTGAAGAGCAAGATAATTTCAAACACCAATGTAGGACTGCGAAAAAAAAAAAGGTAAAAATTACGCATCGAGGAAAGTGTCGATTGCCTTTGACAAAAAAAAAAAGTCTTAAATCAAGAACCATTTTCACGCTTTACCAATTTTTCTGGGGGTGTCAAACCCACTTTCACAAAAAAAAAAAAAAAAAAGAGAGAGAGAGAGATCCTACAAAATGAGTATAGCTAGTTTTGTTTCTGATCCAAAGGAACAAGAATCCGCTTTAAATATGGGAAAAAACTAATTAACTCACTATACAACATTCCATCTTAATCATTGAGACTAATTAAACAATCCTCCATACACCATCCGTATATATAGTAAATATATGAAAGTATACTGATCCCCCATTCATCTTGAATTATTTTTATTCAACTGGAGATGACTCTCAAGATTAGACTTTGCAAAATTCGCAAAACCATATGTGCACATCCTTTCTTTTTCTAGAGCTATATTTTCAATAAAAATCTTATTTCGGGATATACGGTCGGGATACATTTCATTAGGGTTCTATTATGATAATAGATAAAGAAAATACAAACTAAGAGGTTATATTTATAATGATTTGCGACCAGTATGTTTCCATTCATACACACATCACTAAGACCAATGGACAACTCCACCTTTTTTTTTTACTTTTATGACTTTAAATCTAAGTTTAATTGCTGTCAAATTTTGTATGTATGTATATATGTATGTATACCTCAGTCTTTTATTTCAGGAAATACCAACATTTATGTGATCTGCTTCAGTGGTCGAGTGGTCTAAGACGTCAAGCTCGTGTTAGACAAGCCTGCTAATGACATGGAGATCGGTTATTCAAATCTGGTAGGTTATACTGAGGGTGATTTTTCCTAAATAGTTTCCACTCTTCTTCAACGCAGATGCAGATAGATTAGCCTACCTCTAAAATATTTCTTTACACATCTCTATACCATCAGAGTAGTTATCATATTTGTTATCTTGAAATATGCTGATGTGCAATGTTAGGAGTGTGAAATACGGTCCTTTATGTAAAACGGCAAAATCTAAATTCTCTTGTTTGTACTACCATTTCTAAAAACATTTATCTTCCATTTTAATAGCTTAAATTTTCTACTGTGATATTTGAGTTGAAAAAATACAAGCGTTATGATAACAATAACATTTTACATATAAATGAAACACAGATTTCGAAATAGTAAGCCCCTCGGTTAAAGCTACTCCCACCGCAAAAGTATAAAGTTTTGAGAACAGCTAATAGAAACCAAGCAACCAACACAGTAAGATGGCTATTTCAATAACTGGCGTGCATCCTTTACGCTCAATGAGTAATTTTACAAATAATTGTCTTTCTTTTTCTTTTTAGCACCGCGACTTAGTAGCCGTTAGGGTTATACGCTTGTTTATTATTTACGAAAATTGTATTTAGGGATGATGAAGATTATATTTTGAGGAAGTGTACCCCACATTTACATGTAGGAGAGTGGAAACCCATTTTGTAAAACTTACCTCAGCGCATCCGACAATTCAAGTAGGCCAGTCTAGCAAGAAAGTACAAATATCGTGAGTTTAGTGAAATAGCCAACTCACAACTTAACCTAACCTACCCTAACCACTATTGTAGAGAGTAAGAAGGTAGTCCCTGTATTTTATTATTTTACTGTAATTATTGTAAAGAGAAGCGGGGTTATTACAATACATGTTTGCCATGCTGCCACGTTATGAAATAGTTGTTTATTCCCTGCGCGCTTTTGATCAAGGTTTGGATGCGCTTTTGAACCATATTTTCGTAAGATTTTAATATGAAGGTTATCCCTCTTGTGCACACTCGATTTCTTGGAAAAAATAACGTTGGCAACACAATGAGCGATATTATTTTTACCGGTAAAATCGCCACGCCCTAAATTCTGCCACTTTCTGGACGAGCCATCTCATTTGAGAGAGGTGAGAAATAAATTATCATACGCATGACAACATTTTATTTAAATAATCCATAATTATTTATAAGCCCGCTTCGGTGGCCGCATGGTCTAAGGCATCACTATCACAGTAGACTAGACTACCAATGATGGGTAGATCGAGGTTTGAATCTCAGTCAGGTGTACTGAGGGTAGTTTCCCCTCTAAATATAACCTTCCCAATCTCTAAAACTATTAGCGTAACTAGTGCATAAGAGTATAACCCGAACGGGCTGAACCGGTGATTAAGAAAAAAAACGTAATCTACGAAACCCGTTAATTTGGAATATTTTTTTCCTCCAACATAAGAGAGTCCGATACCTTAACTCAGTCGGTGAAGTGTTTATTTATTGTTTTAAGAGTACCGGGGTATATTCCTGGCATGACCGAGAAATTTATCATTGGTAAAATGTGGGTTTCCACATCCACAGTGATGAATTAATGGCCGGGGAACTAGGTGTTGTGTTTGTTCTAGATTTAAGATAGTTTATAGGTCGTGTGCCCATATTTAATCAGTCGGTTCAGAAAGTACACGTTAAATACCTCAAGTAAGTTAATTAAAATCACCATAAGGTTTTCAATTTTATATTAGCCACCAGTTTCCCTATAAGAGTGGCTGGCACTTCAAATCATTAGACTCGTATTACACTTGGTTGTCATTGACGGGAGAGTGGAACTTCGAATTCCAGCCGAGGCTCACAGTATGTCGGTTTTCTACATGCGATTTTTACCGTGGTTTCCCCGTCTTCTTTCCAAACTAAATACTGGAACATTTTCTCACTTTCAAAGATCTGTATCTCTTTCCTTAGATTACATCACAAACACTCAATATTATGTTGAAAGTACCCAATTGATTAAATATATTATTTTATTATTATTATTAGCCCCACGTCTTACTACCTGGGGTTATACGCACTTGCGCTAATGGGGTGATTGTGAGATGAAATGGAGGACCTACAGTTTAACGTGGAATCCGAACCACGGTGGAGGCCTGGCATTCCACACATTCACAAGTTGTAATTAATACACGTCTTGTCAGAGGTGAAGGAAGGGTTTGGCAATCAGATAAATCTGTGCTGGAACCGAGGATTGAACCCCGGACCCTCAGCACGGAGGTCCGACACCTTAGCCCTAGACCGCTAGGTCACCCTATTAAATAATATAGAATTTTTAAATTCGTTAAGGTGATTTAAACCGTCACATTGATGAGTTTTGTCTATGATTCAGCTACGTTAAAAACAAATATCACCCTCCCCCCTCGACCCCTCTCCTTAAAAAACCCTCTTTCATAACATTCCTTATCAAAACACGACACGACTTGTAAAGAAAGGTGGGGGGAGGGAGAAATATGATCGGCATCCAATGAGCGACCCCGCCTAGTCCAAGCACGCCGCACGCTAGTAGCTTTACGGCAGGCAACGGCGGGCCGGTTATTCCGACCTCACCTTCACTACCGCTGCATATTATCACAGGTCGTAACTTTACACACAGACACACACACACACACACTCACACCGCATGTCAGAAATATTATCGACATCTTCTGGAATTGAGGGCTGACAAGGAGCTGACCACTGTAATCTTGAAGTAAAATCGAGAATAGGTTCGGTGTGTGTATGTGTGTGTGTGTGTGTGTGTGTGTGTGTGTGAAGTGACCCTTGCGGTACCCCCTTCGCCCACTTCCAGCCCTTCTCCTCACTCCCCACCCCTGCTAAAGTTGGAACTAGATGCCGTATCTACCGCACGCGACCCAAAAATAAATAATGTACCCTCTACTTCTGTGTGGGATGGGAACTGCCCGCCGCCTCACCTAGACACCAGTACAACCGTATACATGAAAACAAATAAGGTTACAAATTATGTTACGGCAGAATTTTTTTTTTAATCAAGTGTATGCCTTTGAACAATATTTCAATACGGTTACATGAGAGTCAACGTTTGCCGATGGTTTATTGTTTTGTGTTTCCTTATATTAGGATGAGACAATAAGGTGCGGCAAGAAGGGAGCGCAAGTGTTTTTACAGTTTTTATAAAATTGAAATTGTTTGGCCAAAATAAATCAAATATTTCTCCAGTAGCAACGTAGAGTTTAGTTTTCTGTACATGTTAATATCAACAGATCTTAACTATATTTCAAGGATGTCCTGGAATTTTGTCAAAACTTTTTCTCTTTATTTAAAAAGTTTTGACAAAATTCCAGGACACCTCTAACATATATTCAAGATCTGTTGATATTAGCACGTGCGGAAACTAAACTCTACGTTGCTACTGGAGAAATATTTGATTTATTTTGGCCAAAAAAAATGTAATGCTATAAAAACTGTAAAATCACTCGCGCTCCCTTCTGCCGCAACTTAACTGTAGTTAACTGGTAACAGTGGCCCTTAAAAACCAATAACTATTTCAACCACGTAAAAATGTGAAGTCAAAGGAAGAGTGCTACCATTGTGAAAGACATTCATGCATCTATTGTTGTTTGCATAAAGAATTCCAGATGTTTCACCATTATGAACAAATTGTACACAAGAGATCATGAATACCAAAAATATGTCTACTCTAATTCCTTCTTATTCAGTTCTGTAATTCTGTACTAATTTTGTATTTTTTACATTTAAAAAAATATATTCTAGTAATGTAAATGACAATTTTTTCAAATGTCACAAAATATAATTTAGGCAAATTAAAAATAAATTTATTGGATACAGGGCAGTCGCACGAAAAATTTGATATGAGAAGGGCGGCGTAGTCTCAAAGTGTTTGAGACCTTGCTTTTCTAAGGGTGATGTATAAATGGAATTATATTGTAGAACTTTAAGGACAAAAATAACCACATCATTTATATATCCCTAATGTGTGTGAGTATAGGATAAGATAAAAAATAGAGAATATAATTGCTATAAAATTGATCGTAGTTAGAAATGAACCGATTTGTTATTAAAATAAAGTAGGTCAACAACGAGGAATCTGAATGGGTATTAAGACGCGGTTCTAAACATAAAAAAGAGACAAAGTATCTTAAATAAAGTCTAAGCATGTAATAGTTCTCTCTATGTATATAGATATTGATGTTTTATAGATATCTACATCACTATCTATATACATATATATATGTATATAATTCACACATAGCTTAAAAAAAGAAACTTTTTGGCATTAGCACGCAATCGAACCACACTGACCGTGCGGCCGCCATCTGTTGGCGTGATAGAGCTACCCTTTGCTTAGAGAAGGTTAATGTGGTCAGCATCACCAACCTCTGGCCGTATATCTCAGTTTTCTAGACTGGATTAGATACTTTTTCATTCAAGTGGTTACTCATTGTCCTCATGAGGCTAAGTTTGACCTCGTTCTAGACCAACTGCTTCATAGAAAAATCTGTAAGAGCCAAGGATTGAGCCCAGGACCTCAGGATCAGGGATTTTTACCGCTAGATCACAGAGGCGGTCCATGTAGTTGTGTCGTAGTATTATAGTTCCCAAACGTGGTAATCGGTCCCCCATGAGTACGCGAAGAATGTCCGGGGGTACGCGAAATACCCCTGAGTTTAATAAATCATAAAAATACTTTTTGTTAGTAGTGATTCTTTAAATAGATTAGATAAGCTTTTAACGTGATGTAATGGACTTTTATCAGCCTTTATTTTCCCTCCGGCACGTCTTTGCTTACCGTTCGAATTCCGGCGGGTCTATGATGTGAACTCTTTTTATCTTTATATAGAAACATTTACTAAAAATTGGAAGATTTGTGAAATTAAATAATAACATTGCTGGTAAACACTCCACCGAAGGAGCATAAATGAAATAATATAACCATTACAGTAAATATTGAGAAAAAAACTAACATCTCTGTCCACCAAAGAGCACAACAATCAATTTCAATTGTCAAAGAGCTCCATAAAAAATATATATTTGCTTATAGTACAGAAACTACTGGCTTTATAGAACTATGTTTCAAATAACGTATTTTAATTTTGAACTAGAGCTACAACATTACAATGTTAGACTAAGTTATTTCGTATCCAAATAGTTGCCCGGAAATATGACAAATTGGAAGTTTCTGCTCATATAAAGTAACCATAAAGTCATTTTCATAGGATGATGAGAGTAGCCATTTTATTTTTAATGTTAAACAATACTTATATTCAAATTTAATCAAAATCGTTGCAACCAATTTGGAGAAAATCGATTCATTATTTCTCTTTTTCCATCATTAAACTACCCTTAATTTTAGGATGGATATCTAATTCCAGGAACATCTTCGGCAAAATCTTATGAAAACCTAAAAAACCAAGTTTCAAATTTATCGGTAAAATAGTTTATGCTATAGGCCGAGATAGACTAAAAGACATAAAAGACAGGCGCATCGCAAAAACAACTTTTTCAGTTTCAGGTGTCATGAAACGTTAACATTTATCAACATCTTGAGTTCAACAACACCTGTGAGGGGTTGAGAGAAAGAAAAAAATATGAATATAAATTATAATATATAAATAGCTACTTTTACTTTTGATATATATATCTAAATATTAAAACATATAGTTGATCCACTAATAATTTTTTTTTTAGGGAAGTCATGATTCCTCAATACCACAAACATCCTCTACTATTAGTGGCTTGGTGTGAGTCGAGAATTGATCTTAATTTCAAATTCCAACAATTGAAAGTTTTTGAATCCAAACAAAACGGCAATATTCATAATTGGATAATTTTCCTTTGTGGCCATTATTAAGGTGAAATGGAAGAGTACACGAAAAAAGGCCACTGTTCTTGCAGTTTTTATTGAAAACAATTTTTTGGCCAAATTAATAAAATATTGCTTCAGTACACATATAAAGTTTAATTTTCTTCACATGGTAATATCAACAATTGTTTAATATCTATCATGAGCAAAGCTGAATTATCTAACAAACTTTTTAAGTGAAGAAAAAAGTTTCATTAAATTCCAGGACACTCTTGAAAGATATTTAAAAAAGAAAATTAAATTCTATATTTTTACTGAAGCAATATTTTATTTATTTTGTCAAGAAAAAAATCTTGTCATAAAAACTACTAAAACACTGGACTTTTCTCGCGTTCCCCTTCCATTTCACCTTAATATTCTTGCCGTTTCACTTAAGTAGCAGTGAATTGTAAATGTACTCAACATGAACTTTGTTCTCTAATGATCTTACACGGATCAAAGTGTTCGTTTATTTAAAGTTTTTTGTACTATATACAATTTCTTTATCTCATATGTATTGGATTACAGTAAATAAATAAATAACACATTTTTAATGGAAGGTCAAATGTATTGGAAAAAATATTTACCCTGTAAATGTTTAGGATATGGCTTTAGGAATCGAAAAATTGTGGTTAGAAATTTAAGAATCTAATTCTGAATCGATAAAAACAAGTATTATGAAATCTCTCTCTAGTTTTTTATTATTATGTTGAACACAAAGGTCACTAACGCTGTATGAATGAAAAGAGTTAGTTAAAATAAGTATATCCGCACTCACGTGGAGGTGGACGAGAAAACCACAATGATAAATCACATATATTAAATCCGTTAGTGTATGCGACCGTGATTTGAATCCCGATCTCTCCTCATTGGAAACCCAGACTGATTTGTGAGCCTTACGCCATAGACCACGTGATCGGGTGTCACCTAACGAAGACCGAAGAAAGCCTCACCTCGATACGACGCTGGATAAAGGCTCAATTACCCGTACAAGCCAACCAATATATAATTACATTGATAAAATGTTATTTTGTTGACAGCTGTACGTATAAGTGACTAGGGAAATTTAGATTCCCGAGTTCAACCTGCTTACATTGATAACGTTATGTTTTGTCGTCACACACAAGAGGGAGAGGGATAAGGGGGGATGTTGTAACCTTCGGGCGTGTGTAGTTTTCTCTTTTCAACACATGAAGTCGTGTTTAACATAACATGACTGTTGTTTGATGTTGACAATCAACTATTACGATGAGAACACTATTGTAGTGTCATATATATATATATATATATATATTTAAATTATGTTTGAAATAAAACTGTAGTATTTGAATACAGTGAATAATAATAATAATAATAATATTTTGCACCGCGTCTTACTACCCGTTCGGGTTATACGCTTAAGTACTAATTACTCTAATGGATTAGGAATTGGGAGGGTTGAATTTAGAGGAAGTGAACCCGCATTTGCGTGGAGGGAGAGTGGAAAACCATTTAGGAAAAACCACCCCCAGTTCACCCGACCGAGATTCGAACCTCGATCTCCCCGTCCTCGGCGGTCGAGCTCAACACGACTAGCGCGTTAGCCAACTACGCCACCGTGGCGAGTAATACAGTGAATATAATTATGAATTGTTTGAGGGGTGGTTTGAATATTTACAATGTATTTAAAAGGTAGGTGTAGTTTACATTCATGGCTGTGACTTGGAAGCTCAAGAATATTCTTGGACCTAGTCCCGACTGATGTCTTTTCAACATCGTTGTTCACCCGAGGGGATTTTTATTATAACCTAGTCAAATTTTACAATATTTATAGAGCTCTCGTCTCCAGTGTAAGAAATTTATTACTCATTTTATCATTTTCTAGTGATAGAATAAGTTGGTTGTTTTCCAACCTGACAAATAAAACACAGCACTTTGTGAAATAACTGGTCTTTAACAAGATTCACCCAACCCAACAAGTGACATTAGTTTTTTTTACAAGTGAAAGGGAAGCCTTAGCACCATTATTTTTTGAAGAAAAATCGTATTTGGACTAACGACTTAATGGGATGACTTTTTTTTTTTTTAGATTCTCAGGGGTATTGAGCAGCCCCGTGACTCAAGCTTTGTCGTATTCAACCAGTACGGAGGTGAATCGATCACTATGACTCGAATTTTAGCAGTTACGAGAGACGAATGTGAGAGTCACAGTCAGGCAGACAGTCAGTTCTGACAGAAATTATATAGAGGCAAGAATGATTCATAAAATGCTAGCAACAATTGAGTAGTTCAATAAATCTTCCAAATAAATATTATATCAATTTTATATTAATATTCATTTCATATGACGTAATAACAGCCTATTCATAAAACGTTGGTAGATTAGCTACACCCTATCTACGGTAGGAGAGGTGGTGACAGCTAGTAGCAGCTTATTTATTGCAAACAAGGGCTGAAAGTCACTTATGTCAACCTATCCGGAAATAGTAATGTACAATATAATATAATAAAAAACTTGTAATATTTCCATATAGTTTGACATGTTGCAGTACAAAAGACAATAAAGTTTAACGTCGACTAATAATCAACACAAGTGTATCAAGAGCGACAAAGGCATATAATGACCCGGTCTGGATCTTAACCCGGAAGTCTGGTGATAATATGTCGTGTGCGACTTGAAACTCCAAATAATTACGTTTTTAACTATACGTATATACAGATTTGTTTTTAGTTATGTAGATTGTAATCTTGTTCTCAAACATGTAAATGAAAAATAAATTAAAATAATGTTTGGCTAGCTACGAGTTATAAATATGACGACATACCAGATGACCTTCTGAAGGCGGCGCATAACAGTTGGGCCACGGGACCCCTTGTCCCTAAAGTTCATAGCTTAGTTGGGCCACGATCACTGACCAGAATATCTTTATAACTTGGTTGTGACACGTTCACTTGCCGTGAGGTCTATAACACATAATAGAACTGGGGGTTGATATGATTTCAACCCCACCTATATTTTTGCCTCATATTAGGTTAGGCTAGTTTAGGTTAGGTAGATGGACTAGGTTAGTATTTTGTTGTGTATTACTATCCATCACTTGATGTTTTTCGCTCATATTGAGAAAACATTTATAAACATCCTAAATGGAGCGGAACAACAGCTGGGGCCAAGTAATTACACCAGTTCACCTTGTGTACAGTTCCCAAGAAGGAACTCGTGGCCCAACTGCAATGTGGGACTAACGATACCCTTTTAAACGCAGGCCATAACAGGTATACGTGGCCCAACTCTGTAGCGCCCTCTGAAGGGACTGGGAAACAAAGGATTAATGACTCTTACAAAACTTGTAAATAGGATCTACGAAACATGACAATTGCCCAAGGAAATTCTAGACGTAGCCAGGTGGCTCTAAATAAGAATAAACAAGCCAATAAATGCAGTGACGAAAGGACTATCAGTCTCATCTCTCATGTGGGGAAATATCGTGGAGAGAAGACTCAACAGGCGACTGGAACAGAAAATAGAAAGTGTTGGTGGAAAAGGACCAATTTGGAAATTGAAAAGAAAAAGAAACCAGAGATACCATTAGGCTGCTTAGAACAATTTCAGATTTCAGGTTTCATCGACTGGCAAAAGACGTTCGATAGAGTGAAATGGAAGAAACCGATAGAAATACTCAAGAATATTGGCATCAACTAGAGGGACAGAAGGCTGATTGAAACCTGTACTGGGACGAGTGAAGGTGAAGCTGAATAATGGAAGTACCAAGAGTCGTAGATATAGGAAGATTAGTGAAACAAGAATGTTGTTTGTCACCCATTCTGTTTAACTTTATGGAGAGTGGCTGGTCAGAGAAACCCTAGAGGGGCGTGGCAATTTCAGTATAGGAGAACGCGTGATCTACATAATAAAATACGTAGTGATGCAGCAATTGCTGGATAAAAATAAAGAGAGTAAAAGAAATTATGGAACCAGATGGAAGATAGAGAGAAGTTATGGCATGGAGATCAACATTGATGAGTCAAAAGTGATGGCAATTTAAAAAATAAAGAGCCACTGAAAATCAAAATTGTAAACCAGGAGTTGAAAATATATAGCAGTTCAATAGCAGGGAGGTCTATGAAAAAGATGCCTACTGCACCAAGGGAATTAGCTCAAAGATCACCGTGGCCAAGGAAGCTTTCAACAAGAAGAGGTTACTGTTGACTAGCAAGTTTTGTTTGGAACTGAGAAAGAAACTGATGGAATGCCATATTTGAGCATCACGCTGTATGAAGAAAAATTTGGACTCTCAGGAAAATGAAAATAAAAAATACTTGGAGAGCTGGAGAAAGCTTGAGAAGATCAGGTGGACAGAAAGGGTTACAAATGAAGAAGTTTAAGAAGAGTAGGTGAGAAGATACTCATTTCTGATATGATTCTTTGTTGCAAATCAAACTAGATGGACAAATCCTTAGAAAGAACTGTCTTCTGCATGACGTCATGGAAGGAAAGAAGGAAGGAGGATTCAAATATCGGATGAATTGAAGGAAAAAATAAATTTCTGGGATTTGAAGAGTAGGCAGAATATAGGGCGCATTGGTGGTCTAAGCTCACTGCCAAAAAGAATGAACTTGTCGTAAAACTGAGCATCTAATAATAAATAATAATAACATTATGTAATTTCAAAGTTTATATCTCTCCTAGAATCTACCCAAGACACAAAAAATATTCGAAATAACTTATTAATAAATATGATATCTAATAAATAAGACATTAAGACTATGTATTGGTTCTGTATTAATTAATTTTACTCAAAAAGGAAAAATACTAAATAATCTTTCTTATTTCCTTCCTATTTGGAATTATTGGTAAGTTTGTAGAATAGTGTCTAGCTTTAGAACTAAAAATTAGATTATCGGGTTAAATACAATACTGTGTAAATAAGTGCTCTAAATGTATGTGAAACGATATATGTGAGATCATAACTTCATTTTAGAAAAATAGATGAGTAATAGTGTGTTTTCCTTCTATAAAAAAAAAAAATAGTTTGGGCACTATCTAAACCACGAGAAAACCGGATGATTAAAAAAAAAAAGGTGAAAAAGCGTTCACTCAGTGCTTCTGTATCTGCTCAAAATGAAAGAGGATGCAAAAAGTTAATAAAGTTGGCTACGTTCATCCTTATGTTACTTAACTCCCCCCCCCCCCTACATAAATTCTCTCTATCACTCCTTTTCTCCATCTTTCTCTCTCTTTTTTTTTTTGTGCATAAAAATATGGGGATGTGTTCAGTTAAGGATAATTAATGACTAACGAATATTTGACGCAATTATGAACGTTGCTGTAACCAGCCGCTCTACGCTCTACCAAGTTACGAGCAAACTTGAGGGCAACAGTGCTGGAATGTGAAACGTTTTCTTTGAAACGTGGAGTTTCAGAAGAGTAAAAAGAATGCGTTCTTATGACAGTCTATTCTTGTCCAAGGAGTGCTAATATACCATATTTAAATCACGAAACACCCAACGTAGACAGAGTGGAAACCTTAAAAAGAGATGGATCCTTTTGTCATTCAATATATTTTATTATTTATCTATTTAGCACCGCGTCTTACTAGGTTGAATATAGAGGAAGTGTTGTGTGGAGGGAGAGTGGAAAACAATTGAGGAAAAACACCCCTTGTTCACCGAGTGAGATTCGAACCTCGATCTCCCCGTCCTCGGCAGTGTAGCTCAACACGAAACTAGCGTGTTAAGTAACAATGCAACCGAGGCGGATCATTCGATATAAAACGAAGAATTAAAACACCGTAGTGATTGAACAAAAAATGAAAAACTGAAAATTATCTGTGAAAATCGGGATTTTCATGGAAAACTACTATTTTTCTCCGATATCCTGGACTCCTAACCGTTAAAATGAGTGGTCGTTTGTCAAAATGTGTTCGGTCATTTCCTCGTAGTTTCTATTACTGGAAACGGGCTTATCAAATTATGTATAAGAAGAAAGATGTACAAGCACTTGTGTGAAGGAAGAGCTATAAGCCATTCAAAAAATAAAACCACCTGTATTCGAACTCCGATCTCCCCGTTAAAGGAAATCCAGTCCAACACAAGAGTATACGTTATACCGTGTGATCACCGATGCAGGTATCACGTTGATAAAACCAAGTTGTTAGACGTATTATTGAAAATGAAAGGTAATCTCAATGCAATTGGTCACAGTACTAGCAGAGAGACTGAATGAGTTAAGGATTGAGGGTAACATGTGGTGCGCAGTCCACGGTCACCCCACGCGGCGTGAGATGACAGCTGCTACGAGAATGGGAGGGGGGAGAGATAGGAGGAATAAAACGAACACATGAAAATAAACCCATGTAACATGGGAAAGCAGTAACACATGTGCCAGACGAAAGTATTTAGATGGGCGGGTCCCCAAGTCAACGCCCTGCAGCGTGTGAGTTGCCGCTGGGAGTAGTGTGATGTGGGGAGGGAAATAAATATTTGACGTGGTCAAGAGCAAGGTCATAGCCAGCCAATAATTTCGGGGGGGAAGGGGTAGGTTGGTGGACACATCCCCCAATCGCAGGAAGCTAAAAAAAAATTCTAAATAGTAAACAGTTCTAGAAGCTATCTAAAGTGTTTTTTTATATCAAAATTACTCTCTAGCTGCCGAAGGCTAGGAGAAATTCTAAATATTAAACACCTCTAGAAGTTATCTGAAGATTTTTTTGGCAGCACAACACCATAACTGCCGAGGGATAGGAAACATTCTAAATTTTAAACACCTCTAGAAGCTATCTGAAGTGATTTTTATAGTAACATAGCCCCCTAAATGCCAAACGCTAGGAAAATGTATATATATTAAACACCTCTAGAAGCTATCTGATGTGTTTTTTTATGACAACATAACCCCCTGACTGCCGTAGGCTAAGAAAAATTCTAAATATTGAGCACCTCTAGAAGCTAGCTATCTGAAGTGTTTTTTATGGCAACATAATCCCCTAAATGTTGAAGGCTAGGAAAAATTCTAAATATTAAACACCTCTAGAAGCTCTCTGAAGTGCTTTTTATAGTAACACAGCTCCCTAATTTGTACTTTTATCTTAATATTTATATTGTTTGAACCATAAAACCATATATAACTTGTTCATAAATTTCGGGGGGGGGGGGGGGGGTTGAACCCAAACCCCCCCTGGCTACGGCCTTGGTCAAGAGCCCCAGAGATTGGCTGCTGCCAATTTTATATTTGTTTTTTATATGAGGTTCAGGAATAGTAGGCATATGTATATGTTACTAATCACTATACTTAAATACTACATTGGATGCACCAAATATTTACCTCACTATTATCAACGATTTAGAATAGATATTAAAATGTTAACAGATATATAAATAATATATCTTCATGATGAAAAGTATTTATACTCTTTTGTACACTGCATCTCACTCAATAGGGCTATGTGCATTTTAATTATGCTAATGGGATAAGCATGAGAGAGGTAAATTTTGAGGAAAGGTATTCGCATTTGCATGAAATTAGGGTGTAAAATAATGTAGGAAAAATCATTCTCAGTACACTCGGTTAGGATTGAAGCCCTGACTGTACCGTAGTCAGAAAATAAGATCAAACGAGATTGACACTTTATCCCAAGTATCAGCGTGGGGAGGTTTTATTATTATACAAAGGTACAATCTAAAAATTGGATATTAAATATTTCCCTTCCACGATTTCATATTTCAGGTTTATAGAGAGTATTTACAAAAATTCACTTCACCTTATGAATAGAATTTTGGATATGTATATTTTTTTATTGTGTGTATGGAAAGCGTTTAAAATAATATGTTTTACCTTTCCCCTCTCACATTGATGGCAGATAATTCAAACGATACTTTTTTTTTTCAACTGTATATCAATATCCTGTGAATGCCCTTTTACACACACAAAAAAGTAATATCTTTTTCAACGTTTATAAATCAACTTTGGATTGAATTTCTCGAGAGCACTTTCAAACTTGAAGGGCAACCTATTTATTGGTTCAAGAATACGTTATATACTAAAACATCATCAACAAATTGTAGGCCTACAGGTTATTTGATCTAAGTTTAACGTTTCAGTTGATAGAGGGGGAAAAAATCAAAGATTTGATCTATTTATTTTCCGTTTCTTTGTCAATGTGTGAATTAGGTAGAAAGGACATTTAAAAAATTTAGAAACTTTTTGTCAGGCAACATTGATAGTGCTTTATTATATTATTATTATTAGTTTATAAGTATTGATTTTACCTAAAAACACTGGCAGAGGAAGGGTGGTTAGAGCAAACAAAGTTCAAGTATGTTTAGTCCACTACGGCTATCATATTTTTAGTGTGCTAGAAATACAACCAAGGGCAGTGATTAACCTAACTGGGGGTACGTACATTTTTATTTATTTTTTATATCCCCAGATATAATTTATCCTCGAATTTGTAACCTCAAAGCCATTGATGTATAATGTAAAATATACATATTCTATAATCTACATTTAAAATTAATAGTCGACGCCCTCAGAACATAATATTTCCTTACGTCAAAGTCTCGTGTGGCTAATTCTAAATCTGGTCTTGATTATTCTACTAATTCTACTAATTACAACAATGGTTTTAGGGATTTGGAAGGCTATATTTATAAGAAGTGTACTCACATTTGCGTGAAGGGAGAGTGGTGAACAATTTTGAAAAAAAAAACCCTCGGTACAATTGATCGAGATTCGAACCTCTATATCACCGTCATCAGCAGTCTAGTCTACTGCGAGAGTAGTGTCTTAGACTATGCGATCACCAAAGCGGGTTATAATTTTCACAAATAGGATCCTTTGACAATATTTTAAATATAATTTACTAGTAAAAATTTTGCTAAAAACCTAGACGGTTAGTAAGACACGGTGACAAAAGAATAGTGATATATATATATTTTAAATTATCCTTAGCCTCTACATTCTATAACAAACATGACCTTAAAAGCTTCAAACCATCTATTAATAATAAATCAAGCTTTATGTAAAAATGTCACTTTTGCCAACCAGTTTAGACTAACCTCAAGAAACAACAAGGATTTCGTTTTTCTCCTAGGGGTGGAATAATGGACTCGCCATGAATAAAACAGAGATCTTTATAAATTATCAGCTACTCTCCGATTTGAAGCGAACAGACGATGCACATAAATAATGTATTTTGAGATTATAAAAAAGTCAAGCATCTTTTACTTGAGTGACTTACCCCGTTGCGACGTTTACCCTTGTCTAGATAGTTTGTTGTTCAAGAAGGAGTTACAATACTGAAATTTGTAAAAAGTTTAAATATTTATTATACTTGTATCTCATAAAGCCAAACATCCATACAAATTGTAAAACACCAATAAAATAGGCTTGATGATGTAAAAATAATAATCTGATATTGAAATACAAACGTTGAAAAATGAATTAGAAGAAAAATCTTTGAAAAATTAATAAATTTTTACAAATATCTTACGTTCATCCTACTTATTTTCGAATAGAATGGTTAAATATTTATTTCGTTTTTAAGAACCAGAACTCACAATAATTTTGTGGCCGAAGGGTTGAAAAAAAAAGTACGACATTTATAATAAATATGTGATCATAAAAAAAGTTAAAATAGTGCTGAAAAAATAGATGGAGGTGTATAATATTTAATACTAAAATGTTAACGTAGTATAAAACAAGATTTTGGGTGAAAAAAATAAAATTAACTAATTTAAATAGTTCGATATCCTTAGCCCTATTTAAGCTCACCATTGCGGTGATTTGTGAGATCGTAAATTATACGGGTCATGGCTGACCACAATTTGAAAATTCAGTAAAATATTTCGAGCTGATATATTTATTTTGAATATTATTATTATTATTATTATTATTATTATTATTATTATTATTATTATTATTATTATTATTATTATTATTATTATTATATATTATTATTATTATTATTATTATATTATATTATTATTATTATTATTATTATTATTATATAGATGCTTTTATAAATATGAAAAGTTCAACGTTTATTTATAAATATAGCGGTGCTAAATACTTAACATTTAATTTTGAAAGTATTAAATTAAATATTTATTTAATTTCTTCTTCATAATTTGAGTGAATAAATTATTTGATAAACACAATTGATTGTTTATATTTTACTTAGGCGATATGTTTGGCCTACAAATAGGATAAGTAATTAACCTACCCAGTGCCTATACCGAGTCTAAAACAAGAAGTGGGAGTTATTTGGTGGTGGGTGAGGGCAATTAATCATTTATACCCCCTCCCCTTTGCATCCAATAAATGCAAATAGTTTCCATAAAAGCTAAGAATATGTTAGATTAAAATATAATATAAAGAGGACTGAAGTTTTTTTTTTCAAATTCATTTACTAAATTTAAAGTAATGCTTTATGACCTAGTAGTAAAAAGTTATTTTGTTGGATACATTAATAGTGTCCCAAAGGTTACACATTAAAACAAGTGTACGGAAATAATATCTTCAATATATCAAGTCGGTATCGTCGTACGCGTATGGTTCATTTCTGGGTACGCGACAAAAGAAAAGCAGAATCTTTAATTCACGCTGTACTTACCCTTAATTTAAGACAAATGTGAAATTTAATTCTTACTGGGATTACCAAGAATCTAAGACAAAAATTATTTTCAACTCACGTTGTGCTTACACTGAATCTAAAACCAGTACGATGTTTAAATAATGTTTGATTCATCCGGAATCTAATACCTTTAAATTACGCCGTTCCTATGATGAATCTAAGGCATGTATGACCTTTGAATACACGTCACGCCTATCCTGAATATAATACCAATATGATAACTAAACTAATATTGTGTCTATCATGAATCCAAGACATGTATGATCTCTACCATAATTCACCCTAAACTAAGACCATCACCAGCGAAGTTGACAAAGTCCGCTATTCGCGCTACCGCACTGTTTCCTCGTTAACTTATTGGAGTAAGAGAATCAACTATATAGCACCATAGTTTCTAACTGAACAAGAGAGGGCTCTTAGCAGGGAGGGAAATCCCCACAACCATTCCCCTCCTCTGCTCTGGTGTAAGTTCCAGTCAGACAATGGTGCCACAAGACGAGAACTGTTCTTATTACTATTATTGTTACTAACACCACCAAGACTCGCATCTTGAGACTCTCTCCACCCCAAGGTTTGAATGATGAGGAAAGGGGTGGTGGTTGTCGCGAGGTGAAGTTTGTGGCTGGGACTCGTCCCCTTTACCCCCCCCCCCCCCCAACTCGGCAAGTATAGGGTTTGAACCCCATCTTTGCTAGCACGTCTTGCCAACACCCTTCTCCCTATAGCCACCTTTAGAAGTCAGCCCTTTTCAATGTGACGTCACAATCAATGATGGAGGTAATTATTCCGGGGCGCCCACTTGGTACTCGGACGGCCCCCGTCCCTACTATTACTGTTGCTACAATTACCGGGTGGTGTTGATTTAGCGAAAAGGCGGTTGGGAATTGTATGGACCTGGAAGAACGCTTACTATACTGTTTCAAACAAAAGGGCTTTATTCAGCTTCGACTCGCGTTGGAGGAGATTCTGTTGCCGCTTTAGATTCATGGGCAACATTTTTTGTTTAAATGTGGGAGGTTTAGGAGTGTTTTCTAATTCAAACAAAAAAGTTGGAAATTTTGGGGGTAAAGGATGTAAACAATTAAGATAATATAAAATGATTTGATGTACGTTCTTTTCTTACCATAAAAGGTTTAAGTTCTATACTACCAATTGTGGATTTAAAGGATGGAAGACAATGACTAAATCTTAATATAATGTTGTTAATGTACTAGAATTTTTTGGATGGCAAGAACACACTAAAATCAGTTTTTTTAATTGTACGTTGGAGTATTAATAGAACTGTATGGTATTAATTTCAAATACTAATTTAAAAAGGTTTTTATTTTTGCGTGCACTTCCTCTTATTTCAGCTAAAAAAATAGGATTGATGATTAGTATATATATAGTATATAGTTTAGAGTAAATATAATTTGGGTTGAAGGAGAGGGGAAAATAGAGTATGATAAAAACACCCTTAGTACACAAGGCCGAGATTCAAACCCCGACCTGCCCATTACCAACAAATTAGCCCACATGAGATTGACGCCTTAGTCACTGTGCCCACTGATGATGGTTTCAGATTTAATCTTGGTATCACTTTTGGCAGCTGTAATGGTCTAAGGCAGGGGTCTCCAAACTTTTTGCTATGTGGGCCACATAATATATTTAACACATTTTTGCGGGCTAAAGTAACGTTCACCTGTTCTTCAAGTAGCATTATTTTTGCCCTGAATGCCTTGACATGCGCTAATATATCATAAATCAAATTTGTTTAGACATGCAAATTTAGATTCAAGTCATATGACCAACCACGTCTATAAAAAAATTCCACTTTCCAAGGCCAGTCAGTGTTTGATAAAAGTGATTGACGTTGATTCTTATCTGTGAGAAATGAACCAATTTGTATGTAATAAATTATATTTATAATAATTAGTCAATGTAATTACTTGTTTTTAAATAAGGTAACATCTTCCTGAACTTTCCTTTGATAATCCTCTGCCAGGAGACTTGGAACTACCTAAAAATCGTCACAGTCAAGCCGTTCTGTTGTCGGTATAAGGAATGGCGCCTGCGACTGAAAATGAGGGTTTTCAATTCCGACAGCACTCTGGCTTGGTGTCGTGGGGGAAGCACGCATATGAACAGAAATTGGACATGTCAAATAAACTGCGTGGTTAATAAATAACAAAGAGAAACAATTAATTTGTTTTTTGATAAAATCTTGGAACGGGCCGGATATAATCTTGTGGCGGGCCGTAGATTGGAGACCCCTGGTTTAAGGCGTCACTCTCGCAATAGTCTAGACAGAAAATTACGGGGAGATCGGAATTAGATTCCGGTCAGATATACTGAGAATGGTTTTTCCTAAATGGTTTCCAACTAAATCTCTCTCTCTCTCTCCCCACTCAAATGTGGGTACATTTCCATGGTATTAGAACAAAAAATACACTCCTTCCTTGTTGCGTTTCTCAGCCACTAAGCGATCCAAAAATAATGTGTTTGGGGATATATGGAGATGAACGAGTTTTGTCACTCAATAAATTTTCAAAAATGTTGATATAGTGACGTTTAAAACATTTTCTAAAATTTTTAACAATCGTTTAAAGTATTAAATGATAACGATGATAATAATTATTTAATTATTAATCTAAAGGCCAGAGGAAAAGTTGCGTGTGAATGTATACAGTAGGCCTAAGCCAACATTATACACTGAACAAAAACAATTTACGTTTCATTATTTATGTTTTATGACCGTGCTATTTTAGACAAACACAAATATAATCATATGTTTTATCTACATATTTAAAACGTAAATTGATTTCTTTTGAGCATGATTCCAAGAGACGCACCCAAACGATTTTAATAATTTCTTTAAATAATGGTCCATCAATGGTCAGTCAATATAGTGTTTGTCTACTGATCTAAAAGTCCCTTGTTCGATTCTTGGCATGACCGAAAATTTTACCATTGATAAAATGTGGGTTTACCCTCCTTTCACAGTGATTAATCAACGGCTGGGGGGCTCGGTGTTGTGTCTGTTCTTCTGTTCTAGATTTAAGTTAGTTTATAAATCGTGTGTTGATATAATCAATCGGTTCAGAAAATAAACTGTCATTGGACCAGCTGGTTTCATTTTTGAACTTGTCAACTATTTATCTTGGCATATATATATTTTTATAAAAAATGTATGTTTATTTATCTTCAGTATCCACAGAAAAACAAGAACATATTTTAAAAAAATCTTTATTTGACCATTCTATTTCTCATGTTACTACGGAAATTAAAAAAAAAAGTTATACTTACCATTTTTTTTAATCTCATTTTTTCTCCCTATAAAACCTATCCAAACTCATCCTACCTATCGCATCAATAAATTTCAATTATTGACACAGAATAGACTGTGTGTATAGTTTGTAACAGGAGGTGTATGTGACTATGTATGTGCGTTATGGACCTCACGCATGAAGGCTCACAAACATACATGCACACATACGGTCTGCCAGTGGCAGTCTCATCCCTAGAACATCAAACATATTGAAAAAAATAAATAAAACCCGCGCACGCGTGCTCTACGCACGGAGGCATGGGCTTCAAGAGAGGATTTCCGCTCTTCCGCGTTTAGCTATTCTTCGCATCTCCCTTCCCTCCATATTGCCACCATCCCACCATCAACATCCTTTCCATATACTCCTATATATGTGGCCACGCACCCCTACCCCCCCCCCCCCCAAAGCACACACGTGTTGATACTGAACACGCCGAACAGCCCTCTAGGGATAGGGTGGAATAACAATATATATTTCAATATCTAGCTCCGTGTTCCGAAAGCCAGGGTTGTAAAGGGGAGGGGGGGGGGGGAAGTATGGTGGAGCGCTCTACCGAGAGGTCCATCGGTCATCGGCGCATGGTCACGTGATCACCTGACATGACGTCATCAATCAGGTAGTGCCCCAGCACGTTGACCGGTCATCATTCAACCGAAAAGCTCAGGGGAGATTGAGCGCCCCCCAAAACCCGCCACCATCACCCCCATCAAACCTCTCCACCTAAAAGACACAAATATGCATGTATAATAAATGCCATTATTATGTATTTTTCTACCCTATACAGGAAAAGTTTTTTAAAGGGGTGTTTGAGTGAGGGAGAAATTAATGTTTGCCACAGGGATCAATTTCAGTGACATTTTGGGTGACTTTATTTAAGTATAGTTATTTTTTCCCCAAACCGATAAATTAATTACTTCGGATGTGTCAACTTTGACTGCTTTGCTTTCATACTGATACGTTTTATATTTCCATAATGCACGTACGGTAGCACAAAATGTCACTTTTATTATATTAATACTGCTCTATCACTGTAACACTGTTTGACAAACGGGTTTGTTTTGTGTGCTCGCAGTAGTTTGTATAGACTGGACCCTAGCGAGATAGGATTAGTTGTTGACTTTAGTGTTACTATGGATACATTCTGAATAAAAATAAACACATTTTTTTATTCATTTCAAAAATAGAATATATGTTTATGTGTGTTCTGTATATATATATATATATATATATTATAATATATATATATATATATATATATATGTGTGTGTGTGTGTGTTTGTGAATGAGTGTGGGTGTGTATAAAAGCATATCCCGTATAAACATTATAAAGACTGGACCTTTCTATTGTTTTTCGTTCCACTGCTATTCCAGGTTGTCCACCTTGTTATCGATATGCAAACACATTTCTACCTCAAGTATACACAGGACGCTAACAATGACTTATATAATGAGAAAAAAACTCTACTTTTAAAACACTTAAAAAATAATAGCATGCACATTTAAAAATATGTTTTAGTGGGTTTAATCAAAAGGACATCCCCAAGACTCAACAAATATATTATAATTTGTTTCCTTACTCGTAGAGATCAAACTATGAATCCTTAGTGTTTTTTTATACTAACTAGATAATGTGTTGTGCTATCATAAATCCAGTTGATAAAAGTCACATGACTCTACAATAATACTCAGTTCGTTTACTCGGTCCCACTGGCTACTCACTTATGCCACGTTTAAACGAGACCAGTTAACTGACGCCAGTGACTTGCTTCGTGTTCAGGAAAGTTAAAAGACTGCAATGGCCAGGCAGGTCGACTTTCTTGAAGAGTAGGTTTAGAGCCAGTTGGTCAAGTCGGTGGCTTCCCCCACCACCATATTTCTTGATTGGAGCCACAACTGGAGTCATGAGGACGGTCCCGGGTCTGACTGGCCCATCACACGCCATGTCATCAGTGTGCTTTAGCGTGTTGAAGTTGCAGTCCACATTTCATTTCAGCCTCCTGTATGTGGTTTTTGTAAATTGTTCATGATGGCACACACAAAGTGGACTGAGGAAATCACATTAAAATTCAATGATCTCTACAAAGATAGAGCAGTTTTGTGAAACCAGTTCCATCAATTGTACAAGGACAAAAACGCACGTGACATTGCATTACGTGAAATTGTGTCTGAAATGAATATTCAAGGTTTTGGTATAGCCAATGTCAGAACCAAAATTAAAATTTTACGGGCTACGTGTAATGGGGAGATAGTTAAAATAAAGAAAAATGAAAAATCTGAGTGTGGTTCAGAAGATGTTTATGTGCCGGTTTTAAAGTGGTTCAATGTGATGAAGGAGATCATGGACAAGGGGAATCTAAAAAGAGACACAATTTTCAATCTGGTAAGTTAATTTAGTTACCTAAAAAGCATAAACTTTTGCTTGTAAAACAAATAATGGTCATAAAAATATACAATTTTACGAAAATAGCCTACTTACTAATTATATATTTGACAAGACATCACTAATATACCATTTTATTTTGCCATGGTAAGGCACCATCATTATAAAAATAATCTTTGAATGATCCTCGCCTTTCCTTGGCTCTGTTTATTAGTAGGCTCCAAATACTCTCACACTTTCAAACCTTTTGGTTCCTTCTCTCCATGCCCCTGAAATAATTTTCCCTGTCTCAGTCTTCGCTATAAATTTAACCACGTGGAAAGTACGTTTATGTTTATTGCTGCCTCAAAAAAAGCTATGAAGTGTACAAAACGCACAAACAATCTTGTCTACTGTGCTAGAATAGAGTGGAATGGGATTCTAAAAGATTCTACATCTGCTGACAAGAATACCAAATGCATTTTCAACCAACTTTCTTGCTCTTGAGAGCTGGTAGTTGTAAATTCTTTCTTTGAACCAAAGAAATACACCACTGTGGAGTTCCATCAAGTACGACCTCAACGGAAAGGTGTCAATCCCCACAATAGCACCTTAACTTGATAGCAACTCATTTTCAAGTGCTTATAATAGGGTGCTTTTTGTTTTGTTTAATCCGTCCATAAAATACAGAAACATTGCTCCCTATATCTGTGAATTTAAAACAGTAGTCATGATCCGCCAAAGCAAAGAGAACAATGCTGATGATCTTTTTATATTTGAAATTTGTTGTTGCACAATGATCAAGATCCCGAATCGTTATATTATTCCTATCTATAGCACTGAAATACTAAAAAACAAGGAAAGTTCCATCTTCCATTGAACCTTTTTTAAACTTCCTTCCAATCCTCATGAGACTCAGGGCTCTGTAAAGAAAAGTTATGAAAAATTGTTTTCATTTTGGCTAAATTTTAACCCGATGGTTTTAACTCACATTTCTAATAATATATTTCATATTTTGCAGAAAACATCAAAAGCATCTCTGAAGTCCCGTTCAAAAGAAAAAGTCCATGAACACGTCCACGATCCAGAAAGACTTAAAGAGGAACAAAGTATTAGTGATTGTGATGAAATTATTTCTGAGAGTGAAACACTTCCTATTCTTAAATCAGTTGAAAACACAGAGCCTCCTCTAAAGAAGTTTAAACCAAGGTCGAGAATTGCACAGATTGCTTCAGCCACTCGGGAGCTGAAATCTTTAGCAAAAGCAACATCCCAAGTTGAAGCCAGCGAATGTGACATATTTGCGAAACACATCGCAGCTCAGCTTAAACAATTAAGTACAAAACAATGTATTACTGCACAAGGAGAAATACAAACAGTTCTAACACGATGTCGTTTGGCTGATCTATACAAGCAGCAATGACTGGGGTTCCAGTACATTTGGAACATGCTCCTATGGTACCCCATCACCGTTACAGCAGTTTGGTTTGTATTCACCGCCTTCAACTTCAATAGAGCCTTTTTCAACCTTCTTCAGCCATCAGCACTGTAACGGTTCTGCAGTTAAGCCAGGATACAAAAGAATTATGTTATTTTTCTTTGCAACGTTTTTTCTCAGACCTGATAGTGTCCATTAAAGAGAATGAACTTTCCACGTATTTCCACGTTTTTACTACAGTCATTATTATACCTTTTATGATTTCAATTTATTTTCAACTGTTTTCAGTTTCTAAACGTATGTCTTGAGATTATTAAGTAAAAGTAAAAAAAGTATCTACCTACTTAATAAATTTAACATATATTATTTAAATAACCATATCAATATTGAATTTAATAAACAGAATTATTATAGTCTCAATATGTGTAGATTGATACAAAGAGGTCAGTGTTAGTTAAACACAATTAAAACATTATTTTTATTTTTTTAAGATTAAAAAACCATAAATCATGAAGCTAGACTTCCTCTCTTTATTGTACCTTCCTTCTTAATAGGTTACTTTAATATAATCCTTCAATCATTGATAAAAAGCATCGCAAACTTCTGGGATGAGCCTGAAGATGATGGATTTGAACACTCAGAAATCTCAAAAATGGTTTTGCAATGTTTGATAGCTATTTCCAACTATGGTAGGACAAAAATAACCCTATTTCAGGGCTTAGAGCTTTTCTTATTTCAGTATCTTGCTTTAAAATTATAGGTTCAACCTTTCTAATTAGAAAATCAAAACATTGCATGGTAATACGACTTTGCTTCCGGATCTTCAAACAGCAATTCTGCCAGTAGCTGATTAGATGCTCCATTAATATCTCTACTCAGCCAGACTCGAACCCATGGCTTCTTATTTAGTTTGTATATTAAAATATTACATGTCTTGGACACGAATTGGCAAGTCAGATCAATAATTATTTAATTTCATTAATCTAGAGGAAGCAATGACGATGCACACTCGGCCATATTTACACTCTCACTGGCCCTCAAACTTGCATGGCTTAGCCTCCGTGTGGATGGGCCAATGTAAATTTACAGGTCATTTAACCTAAAACCAGTACAACCTACCTGTTTACTAGCCTCGTGTAAACGTGGCATTAAGGACTTGTCTACCTGTGACGTCACTGCAGGTCAAGATAAGATTTTCCATGTTGATAAATTTAAGTTTTACTAAATGAATTTTAAAGATATAATGTTGAAAAGAAAACCATAAATTCTTATTTAATTCTATAAATAGTCTTAAAGTGACACAAAATGGATAGTTTTTTTTATCTTGAAGTAGTTTCATGGTAACTTTTTTTTATAAATCATTTACAACTTAGACTATTTGGCTTTAGTCATGCAAATGACGTGTAAGATTCTTCCTGCCAGAAGGTAGATTAAAAAGTTAATGGAAGTATTTGTCTAACTAGAATAGGAAACAAGGAAATGGTAATTTTAAAAAGCAAGTCAATGATTTCAAGGTGCAAGTGAGTGTGTAAATTCGTCATAGGAAAAGGGCACGTGCTATCAGTAGATAAACAAGAGGCTTTACAGAGGGAACTGTTCATTTAATTCCCTCTTTTTATATTTCGTTCATTGGAGTCAAAGTGTGATAGCAAATAAGAGTGGTTGGGTGCGTTAAGCTAAGATGCAACACGCATCGAAAACAGCTTCGAAATCTTCAAGTAGGCAACGTCATTAAAAGCCTATGTCACATCCGATTAACCGGGATATTATAAAAAAGATTAAGCTCGAACTTTAAAAGGTATTGAAGTTCGTGTTTGTGCAGTTTTTAAATCTACAAGATCGAAATTGGATCAGTTCAATAGTTTTTTCATTTTAAAATAATTATTTTTCAATTTGGTTGTATTTAAAAAAAAGGTAACACTGGGGCATTGATCACTGCTCACAATTTCACTGTTTTTCAAAGTAAAATACATATAACCATGCCACGATATGAAGTCAGATTCGAGCGGTACTATATACCTATGTTAACTGGGGCTGGACGGTATCTTAAAAACTGAAACGGTTTCTTCTGATCTCAGTAACATAAGCTATACAAGTCTTAAAAAATCAAAGGAATATGTTTTTTTTAAACAATTAATTTATTTTGAAACAGGGTAATTATATATGGCTAGTTAGTAGTTAGTTATGTCATATTTGCATGCTGTTTGGGGTGGGGGGCAACTAAACCCTTTAGCATAGTTTGTGTGATAAGAAGAATTTGAAACCGGAACTTGGGACTAAGATGCGAAATAATTGAACCGGAACCGACCCATAACTATGATGTATATACAAATTGGTTGCGCCTACCTGCTCGTAAATTTTTAAGTTTCTATCTTTTATAAAATTATCGTATATTTCTTACGAATATTTGAATAAGTACAGCTTAGTTTTAAATAGTATGTATGAGTGTTTAAAAGGACTTCCTTCCAAACTACTAGTTGAATGAAAAAATGCAACCTTTGCCCGTTTGTTTCGGTATTAATAAACATGAGTACTGTGGCACACATGAATAAGACCACCAACATCAGTATTTCTATAAATGAGGGATATTTCCATTAAACTTTGGGTTTTACTTTGTAAAATATGTTATCACTTATTTCCTCAAACAGTCAACTTTCCCAATGGTCTCTTAACGAAGTCCTTGACAGAATAAATCCCCTATTCGTGTTGGATTGGGTGCTTCTATCCCATTAATAATTTAAATGATAGCCCAAAGAAATAAAAGTTATAATCTTTCTCTTAGGAATATCCGCCTTCCCCCCTCACAACCACTTTCCATTCATCACGTCTAACCACTAAACTAAAAACAAAAAAATACTAGAGAAAACACTCTTGTGAATCAGATATTTTGGTGGAATTGTTTTATAATCCCCTTTTCTTTGTTTTTCCCCCTTGGATGGGGCAACGCTCCTATATTTCAGCTAGAAGAGATAGAGTTCTCAAAAACTTTTGATGAGACTTTGTATACACAAGTGGTACACACGCTATCTACCTCTTCCTGCCCCCTAGCCCAAACACACACACACACACACACACACACTCCTCGAAGGGCTTATTCCACATGTTCTCTCCTCTTTCCCCTTCTGTTGAATGTTTGATATCCTCGTCCACATGTTTCTGATACACTCTAAGGAAAGTATTTCTTCTTGGAAGAGGATGAGGGTCCGAAGAAAGTTTATAAAAAGGAATGGAAAAGGACAGTGGATGTTAGTAGTAGCAACAGGAAGGAAGAATATTTCTAAGGATGGGTTGGAGGGTGGCCCCGGACGTCAGTGGGGGCTGGAGAAGGGGGTTTCGGGGGTAAAGGGGAAAGGCCAAACGTGAGTGGATGGTAGATGGGTTGTTCACCTTTTGGGCACCAGACCCTTGGGGCAATATAATCTTACTTTTCTTATAGTCTTATGTACTCATTCACTAAATGTACTGGTTTTCATTTCTTTATGTTTGTGAGTTTTTATTTTTTTATTTCCTGAGAAATGAAGGTAGCATTCAACGTTTCGGAGTACACCCCATGGATTGAAATAAACAATCTCATGGAAGAAAAGAAGGAAAGGTGTGAGGAATATACAGAACATATTATAATGAGCAGGGTTTATTTAGAAAATGATAGTGTGCCTGAATAAATCCATGGAGGGATATAGCTCCCTTCCATTATATTATGTAGTACTGTTTCTCTTAAAACTGTAAGCCCATGTAACAAAATTGAATAAGTTTTGTTTTAGTAAGAAATGTTGGGACCCAAAGCGAGCTCCCACCATTGAATTACATTTTAAATAAAGCTTAAGCAAAACCACTTTTAAAAAAATCATTTATTTGATCTATTTAAGTGCACTTTCTGAACTGATTAATTACATCAGTATACGACTTATAAACTAACTTAAATCTAGAACAGATGCAACCCCCAGCCCCCAGTCGTTAATTTATCAAGCTCTATGGAAGGGAAAACCCACATTTCACCATTGATAATAATTTTTTTACCATACTAGAAATCAAGCCCCAAGGGGCCCTTGGTCAGTAGACAGACACGCTACCCACTGTGCTAACGTGTCGGAGCAAATCACTTAAAGTGCTTTCAGACAACAACAAAAAGGGTTGGTTTGTAATAGTTTCTACCCAATTAAACTTTTTTTCCATCACGTCTTACAACACAGTTTGACTTTACGCATTGAAATTACTCTAATGGAATAGAAATGATAAAGATATGATTTCAGATAAATGCAACTGTATTTACGTAGAGGTAGAGAGTGAAACGTATTAGGAAAAGCCACTAAATTTTTACGGCTGGGATTCAAACACCAACTCCCTGTCACCGGGGAACCAAACTAGATGAGTCTGATATCTACTCCACATACACGCTGATGAGGGTGTACAATTATTGACGATAGGGAAAGTAATTCTGCAAATGGTTTGAGCGTAGTTTTTATTTTGCACACCTTCACCAACTGATACAATATTTTTTGTCACCAGATCTAATTTCTATTTATTAAAGTATTTGAGGCTATCTATGTATTTTGAAACTTTACTTTAGGTGGCATTCCCATTGATAAGTAAATATAAAAGTGATGTAAACTTTTGCCAAATATACTATATTTTCCCCTTAGAATTAGTTCGATGGTAGCCGAAACTGTAATGCCAACATAAAAGCACTTATACATAGGTGTACACTGTATAAACACTAAAACCAAACTAATTTCGTATTGAACAATCGAATAGCACCCATATTAGAATTTACTCATTATGAGATTATCTTCATCTTAAATATATGATT
This sequence comes from Timema podura, assembly GCA_033556935.1. Taxonomy (NCBI): domain Eukaryota; kingdom Metazoa; phylum Arthropoda; class Insecta; order Phasmatodea; family Timematidae; genus Timema; species Timema podura. The sequence goes on from JAVRXN010000002.1 coordinate 41,337,206, forward strand.
AATGATGCCCCAAACAATTTCAAAAGTCTGTCTGTGTGTCCGTATCTCAACCTATAGTTGAAACCTTTTACCGACCGAGCTAAAACTTAGTATCTTATTTTTTAATAAGGTTCTTCCGAGGAATTTTTGGAATTAGATATCTAATCCTAAAATTAAGAACTGAGGGCAAAAAAAAAAGTTTTTTTTTTTTCAAAATCCTGCTATAACATTTTGATTAAATTTGGTACTTAACAACTACAAACAAAATGGCAATTTTCGTTTCTCCATGAAAATGATTTTGAGGGTACTTTACATAGTAAGAAACTTCCAATTTTGAAATCACCTCTGCAATTATTTGAGATAGGAAATAACTTATTATTGTAAAGTTATATTACTATTTAAAATAAAGATCTTTTATTTGGAATATATATTAACTATATAAAACAATAATTTATTAGCTAATAGTATATATATATATAAGTCTATATATTTATTTATGGAGCTCTGAAAAGAGAAATTATAGTTATGCATTCTGGTGGATAGAGATGTTCGTTCCTTCTGTTTCAATCTTTTTGTAACAATGTTTATTATTTCATTTATGCTCTTTATGGGAGTATTTCTGTAACAATGTATATTATTTAGTTTCATAAATCTTAAGAGTTTTTTTAATGTCTCTATTTTATGATAAACGAGAATATGTGGTGCACCGTACCATTTATTTTCAAAGTTTGTGCAATACAGGATTACAAAATTGGCCAAAAATAATTTCAATAGTAGCCTAAATCAATATAATAATCACATAAGGAACAATGTGTATGTCAAATATATATCCCTGCCAAACTCCTCGTTTTACTTCCCCTTGAAAAAGAATCCAAGGATAAGAAAAACAAAAAGAAATGACCACGCAAAATACTGCTTCATTTCTTCAAATATATATAAAAAAAACTACAAAATACAATCCGATCCATTCCAGACTGGCACACTTACCTCATATATTTCTCAGAGAATACGAAGCTATTTGAAGGCGAGAATTTGATGCACAGAAATAAGGGTTATATGCGAAAAGAGAATGGATTTTTTTAAGGGAGGGGAAAAGAGGGTGGTTTTGGGATTCCCGACAGTAGTGGTAGGGGAGGGGGGGGTTGATAAGGGAAGGATGGAATCGTGTATGAGTATATATGTGAGCTGGTGTAGGTTTTGTTTGTAGGGTTGCTATGGTGAAAACAAGGGTAGGGAGTTTGTAAAGCAACTCCCTGGCTAACAACAAAATACGGGGCTGAGGAGCTGCTAGAGATATTGAGAGGGAGAATCATTTGGCCTGGGCACGGGTAGCTAGAAGATAATCTTTATACCACCAAAGCTCGGGGATAGATTTTCTACTAGCTTTTGATAGCGTCAACATTTGTGTGTATGGATTAATAGGACCAGAACGATAGGGAGAACCTTATCTTCAAGGTATTCTTGAAAGTTCTAACATCATTTGATAAGCTTCGGAGGCAAGCATTTTGATGGTGTAAAACCAGAATCGGTTCCTTTTTATTCGAACGGCACATTTTTTACGGCGAATTGGACATTTTATAACAGTGGAAAATTCACACTGATGGCCGCCACATGAACAAAAGCGTCATTTTGTGGCCATGTGTACTAAGGTTTTCCTGAATAGTTTCCCACTTTTACTTTAAATAAAATTTACTAAAATTTTCGTGAATCATAACCTTTCTTATCCTTACTTTAATATTTTAAATATGTAGGGAGCCCATATAAGTAGTAAGATGCAGGGTAGAGAAGAGAAAGGAGTTTAAAAATGTACTTTAAAAAAATCTCCGAATTCATCCACCTCAAAAATATGTATTGTGACTTCAATTGCCAAACTAACTAAACATATTAATGACGAGGAAAAATGTGAATATTTTGTAGGCAAACATTTAAGTGCCAAAAAAGGTCAAAGTTAGAGTAAACCAACCTATACGTAATATATATACATGTGTGTGTGTGTGTGTGTGTGTGTGGTGTGAAAACACTGAGATAATTTAATCAAAATTAATATAGGCCTAAATACACCTCAAGATAAGAGTGAACTCTTAAGTAAATCTGACAGTACATTTAAAAAAATAATCATTTACGCATTGACCAACAAATGGGCCTATGAACTCAGTGGCCAAACACATAAATATTCGTCTCCAATGTAATTATATTGGGTAGATATAGTAGGGATCTGTAAGGAAGGAACTTTTAGAAAATATAAACTTTTTTTTCTGTTAATAATAATAGTAACATTTTACTACATTAGGATTAGTATTTCACATGAACATGCAAAGCTTCAAAAGGTTGAAGTCGAAGCTAAATTTTCTTTCACTTCGACCTCGACTCCCACAATAAGTCAATAGCCCTCGAATCTTCAAAACATTTCTGAGGAAGAAGAAAACGTAGATACACTATGAACATATATTAAATATCTCCCTAAACATGACCCATTTACACATCTAATCATTTTTAGAACAGCTACTCAACACCGACAATGAATTATTAGTATAACGTATCTTAGATAAATTCATCTACGTCAGCATAGAAACTAAACAGTGTTCTTGTTTTTTCTCTAAGACTGTCTCTCCACCCAGGTGCACTTAGTGAATAATTTAAAAAGTAAAAAGATTATTATCGTTTTAATCCAAGGGATATGGATTAGAGGGGTAGTTTAAATGATTTTTTGTTTGTGCATGCTATAAGCATTTGATGAGAGCAATTGGTTTGGAATGAAGAAGGTAGAGTTGAGAGGAAATGCTCCCCCATTTTCGTGGAGAGGTAGTGATAAATTATTTATGGAAAACCTTCTAAATAGGGTTAGGATTCTAACCCCAGGGTCCTCGTCACCAATAATAATACTATAAGAGCTTGATATTCCTTTCACGTTTCCACTTGCAAAGGTTTTAGAGGAATTGTATCAGGATTAGTGTGGAGAGGGAATTGAAAAACTACAGTGAAAAAACACATATATCTTTTTTTACTCTTAAAGGTCGTCAGCTTACCTTGTATGGTTCCACTACCATACATCTTATAGAATAGGGTCGTAATGTAACACGTAAAGGTAATACCGCTACCTTTCAGGGTGAACAGAATGTACAAAACCACCCTCATAAAATCCGGCTGAGTGAGATTCAAACCTCGACTACCCTGTCACCAACAATAAAGTAAACTGCTAGCCTAACCCTTATATGGCGTGACCATAGTAACTGGTACCATTTGTAAATATTAGTCCACTCTAAATATATGTAAATTGGAGTACCCACATAAATATGATACGTTAAATAGTTCAAATAATTAAATATGTTCATACAAATACTTACCGTGTAGATACCGAAGACGTTAAATTTCCATTATTCATTTTATTTGTTCAATCTTTTATTAATTCATTCAGTGTTCAGATAGAATAAGAATAGAGTTTAGGTATGCGCACGTGAGCTTTTTCACGTGAAATTATTAAGTAAATAGGCTGAAATATATTTTTTCGCGTGCTTTATCTAGTAAATCTGAAACGGGTTACACATTTTTTTTTTCCAAATCAGATAAAATAGCTCCCAATCGTGAGTGAAAACCACTGCCTGAAAATACTAAAAATGGCATTATGCTAAATAATGATAGTGAATTTAGATAGCATGCAAACCAAACATAATTAAATTAAAACTAATCTAGTTTTATACCAGTACTGAATTAAATTTAAAGCCGTGACGTATTAGTTTTGAAATTACGAAATAGGGCTTTTTTTTTCTAGTAAAGCAAGGAGAACAAAATTAGAGCTATACAACCAACAATAATCTAGTGCTTTCAAAACAAAACTTTTTTTTTAATACACAAGTTTTACAGTGGCTATATACACGTTTATGTTCACAATATTAATTTCAGTTTCCATTAAAATATAATTCTGACAACCCTGCACTGCAGACTTACAACTCATGCGCAAAATAAAATAAGGGTGAGGATAGGGAAGGGTGAAATCCTAAAAAGAGTGGTGGAAGAGGGGGAGAGGACTTTTACTACATAATATTTCGTCACATTTTAAATTAGATCCACACACGTATTCCCATGCTCGGTAGCCATATAAACTTCCTACCCGGCAAACTATACGCCCTCTTTTAACTAGGGCGACCTAAAATGATCCTCCACATAAACTCTCAGAGCCCCTCTCCAGCATTACCCTATATAATATCTTGCGGGAGGAGGGGTTTGGGGAAAAGATGGGGCTCTCTATAGAGGAACTTACTAAATATTTTTTTATGTGTTTCCTTCCACGTTCTCCGCTATTTACATGCCTCTAGATCCCTGTCTCGGCCATTAGACCCCCTTACAACACACATCGTGGGCTAAAGTTTCTTTACAATGCAAAGTTTTGCCTCCCTTGCCATCTCCACCCCGTAAAGAAAGGCTACCTTCAAAAAGGTTGAGAAATTAAAGTTATTGGTATTTATTTGAGTTTGTTTTGTTTGGATTAAAATAGTCAAATTCATTTTTTTTGTTGCAAAACTCTCTTATGAGTAGATATTATACAAAGCTAATATTTTATAAAATATAATTAATGCTATCCACTATGGTGGCCGCAGGGTCTAAGGCGTCACTTTAATTTTAGACTATACTGCTGATGACAGGGAGATCGGGGTTCGAATCCTGGTCAGGTGGTTTTTCTTAAATGTTTTTTTACTCTTCCTTAACGCAAATGTTAGTACACTTCATCTAAACTCAACCTTCCTCATCTCTAACACATAGCGTAATTATTACATATGCGTATAACCAGAACAGGTAGTAAGACGTGGTGCTAAAAAAAAAAATATTGGTAATTCTATAAAAGTTGGACTGTAAGCTATTGATCATGATGTGTGAATAAATATAAGTACGTAAAAATAAAAATTGTTGTGACACTTTCACAATACGTTTATCTAAACTAACGACCACCATCTTGCATCACCAAGGTACGTTGGTTGACACCATAGTCCTCTTAACCATCAAGATATGTTGGTCGTATCCATATTCCTGGATCATCAAGATACGTTGGCTGACACCATAGTCTCTTAACCATCAAGATATGTTGGTCGACACCATAGTCCCTTAACCATCAAGATATGTTGGTCGACACCATAGTCTCTTAACCATCAAGATATGTTGGTCGACACCATAGTCCCTTAACCATCAAGATATGTTGGTCGACACCAGAGTCCCTTAACCATCAAGATATGTTGGTCGACACCATAGTCCCTTAACCATCAAGATATGTTGGTCGACACCATAGTCTCTTAACCATCAAGATATGTTGGTCGACACCATAGTCTCTTAACCATCAAGATATGTTGGTCGACACCATAGTCTCTTAACCATCAAGATATGTTGGTCGACACCATAGTCCCTGAATAATCAAGACACGTTGGGGGAAACTATAGTCCCTTAACCATCAAGATACGTTGGTTGTAGTCATATTCCCTGTATCATCAAGGTACGTTGGTCGACACTAATCCCTGAACCATCTAGGTGCGACTTGAGGTGCTCCCATAGAGTTGGAGGCTTATAGGCCCAGTGAGGGGGTGTAGGCTGGGTGGGGAGGGATAGCGTAAGGGGTTGAGTTGAGGGAGATTGTGCTGGAAGCGGAAATAAGCCCCTGCAATGCATGTTGGTGAACGGGAGCGTGATAACCTATCTGCAAATCCTATAACACGCTGGAAATAACATTGAAAATGGGAATTTAAATAAACATGACACGCCCAGGGAAAAAAATAATGTTTGTGCGCGCAAGTGAAGCTTGGATTTTCGATAGGGAGGGATGTGGGGTGTAAATAGGATGGTGGAGGGGGGTTATACCTTCCTCCCGTCAGATATGACGTCAAATATTGATCTTGGTAGCAGATACGTCAATGCAATCACTGCAGTGGCTTGTGATTGTTTTGGCTGTTACAAATAGGAGGAGGGGATAGTCCCAAATGACAGGTTCCTCTTTGAAAATGAGCAGGGCTATGATTTGTATTTCCCATTTTAGAGGAAGGCAAGAGTTTGGTCTAACCTTAGAATATATTTTCAATAACATCTGAAGCAACCAATCTATCACCGATCAATTATTTCAGGGTGTCCAGCAACCTGGAAAACCTTAAAAATAGGGAAAGTCTGGGAATTTGCTTGGTCAGGGAAAAGTCATGGAAAAGTCACGGAAATTTGATCAAATTTCTTGAATTTTATCATATTCACTAAAATAATAGGCCTAAACTATTTTCATTTACAATAACCATCTGTCAAAATAAAAATTTTCTTCCAGTTAATACTCATTGCGAATTTATTTTAGTACAGTTGTCCATGTTGAGTATATTAATCTCATTTCTACAAGTCAACATGGGATTTTCATCTCAACTTTCCACCCCTCAATAGTGTATATTTATCCAAAGCTGAGTCATTAGTCCATTAGCTCCTGTAAGGCGATCTTTTAATGTATAAATATAATCTAACTCAAATATAGCTTAAATCGAACGATCTAATAGCCCATTGCTTTAGGCTGACATCATTTAACCCAGTCATAGAGTGCTACAATTTCAAAATGTGTGTGTGTGTCTAAAAATACTACACTAAGTTGCGATTTTAATACAATAATGTTTATAATATAGTGACTGCAAAAGTGTTAAATTGGCTCTGGAAAATCTGGAAAAGTCATGGAATTTTAAAATATAGTTTGGCTGGAGACCCCGTATTTTATCCGGAATGTAGATAATTGATATGATCGGTATAGATAGGCTTACTTAGATGAAAGGTGACGAGAAAATGCCAGTGTTTTTGTATCTTTATATAAAAACATTTCTTTGGCCAAAATTAATAAAATACTGTTCCGGAAGAAGCAAAAAGTTTAATTTTCCTTACATGGACATAGCAAAAGGTCTTGAATATCTATGATGAGCATAGTGGTATTAAACGAGAAACTTTTTAAATGAAAAGAGAAGAAGATGTCTTTTAAATTTCAGGACACACTAGACTAGCGTTTCCTAATTAAATTCAGTGACGTAACGCTTTCGTTATTTATACAACATGATGGATCCCCTTAAATATTTTTAGTGTAGCACATAAACAAACTGCGGTGCAGGCGAAATATGTTTTTAGTTCAAGGTCAAATACCTTTAAATTTAAAGTTAAATTTTTCCTCTTTCATGCCTCATAGTAAATGCATCCGTCCTGTATACGTGCCTGTAAAGACTCTTAAATAAATAATAATTATGATAACCTATTCTTTGTTAAATATAATTAGTATTGAAAAATACAAAAAGGTTGACATTTTAATGATCCGAGTGTTTTTTTTGACACATTTTTCTTATGACTGGTTTAATTGTTTACAATAATTTGTATTCATATGTCCTGAGCTGCGTCAAGTCAGTTTTAATACTTCGTTCTGGTTCCAAGTATAGCGAGAATCCAGTTTCCCGTACGTGCTGGCGAATGGCAACAGTACTTTGATCGCCCGCCGCGACAGGTCAGGGTATTCTTCGCGTAAATCGCCCCGCAAATGTGTGAACATCTACGCCATTAGACAGAGCAAGCAGATTCTCTGCATGTTCTGAACTAAATTTACAAAGGAAGTTTAGTAAACACACAAGCTGCGCTGATCCAAATATTGTCTCGTCTACAAGATGCACACGTACCTACAATATTTTGAACTTTTAATGTGTAAAATATTATGTTTTTTGATTTTTTTTTTCGTGAAACCCTTAATCTTAAATAGCGGAACCACATTTGGGAAATGCTGCCCTAGACAGATATTCAAGAAATGTTTAGGTTATCATGGGAGACATTTATACTATGTTTCTACTGGGGAAATATTTGATTAGTGTTGACCAAAAAAGTTTTGCTATGAAAACTACAAAAATGCTGGACTTTTCTCCCGTTCCCTTCCACGCCACCTTAATTTTCGGAAATTTAGTTGGACAAATACAACTAACTTTATGCAAACCAAAGTGTATTTTAACTTGTCTTTACTATCCAGAGGGTAGGACAGTTGAACATTGTATTTATTGTTTACTGCCACTAACGACTTACAACATCATAGCCCGAACGGGTAGTAAGACGCGGTGCTAGTAATAATAATAATAATAATAATAATAATAATAATAATCATCATCTTATGTCTCACTATTGTACCTAAGTTTTCTAAGCTATTTGTTTGAACTATAATAGAAGGGGAGCTAAACAAACCGAATCATACATGAGAGTTTTCTGTGTCATAATGGATTCAAATATATGTAACTTATTAAGTTTCTTAATATCGGATTACCTTCTATTTTAAAGCGATATGTAAGACATTACCGCAAGCGATTAGTGGAAATACGCCATAACGACAACGAGCAACGAGCAACGTAAGACACCAACCAATCTGCTAAGGTATCCTACCACCGAAAACCCTCATAGGTTCTAGTGATCTATCCCATACACTTCATCGGTTCAAATATTCCACCCCATCGGGTAAAATTTAAGGAAATATTTGCGTGAAAGTACTAGTATACATTTTGATATGCAATAAAACTTTGTTTTAAAACCACCTTTAGTTTGTTGATGTAGAGCATATTATAATATATAATTATATAACCAATTTAACATTAGATATTTCCATTTTAATTTATTACGTTTCCATTAATAGAAACTATCCTACGTTATTCAAGTTTAATATTTATACTAATCTTTACATTTAGGATAACGAGATGGTTTTTCCTATGCATTCAAACTGTGTAGTTTGTATTTGGTCATTAAATGAATGTTATTATTTTATTTTATTATGATTTGTAAATATTAAAGGCAAAATAAATCAACAAGTCAAAATAAAAATACTGAATAATCATCAGATATGCATCATTTATAAAATAATGTCTCTACCAATATTATTCATGGTAATGTATAGCCAAGTTAAAGATATTTTCAGTGTAGAATATATTCTACTAGCCATGCATATGATTTTTGAGGCAATGGGCTTTAGACAGTATCCATCTTCCTCTAAGATACTTGAGTTCGCATCCCATTGGGGTCTAATATTTAGTTTTCACGTTGTTGGAAAATGGGTTGAAAAAGTGTGACAAAAGGATTATTTATGAGTGCGTTCCTAAATGCAGATAGCGCCATAAGCGTCAAGTTCTTTAAAATGTGTATTATTTTCACAGTGAGTTAAAATATATACTAGACAGAATACTGAACTAACCTAAAAAAATTCAAATTTTTTAATAATTATCATTAAATAGATATTTTTTTAAAAATTGTTACGTTTAACACAAATGCTCTCAACAACTTATTTTAAGGAATAGGAATGATGATGATGGAAGATTTTTTAGCCAATACGGTATATTGTGAGCTTGACGTTCTAGGTTACATGACCATCGATGTGGGATCATTGGCTCTCCTTTAAGATTTGACTATACTTTATTTTACACAAATATACTTTTTATTTTCTCTCGACCCTCGAAGATCATCAAAAAACTTTAGTTCTAAATTTTGAACAAATATGTTGACGTTTCATGATCCTCCTGGAAACGGAAAAGTGGTTTTCGCGATGTCATCTGTTTGCTTGTATCTAGGCCTAGAGAAAAAAACATTTTGGGCTAAAACTCTGTATTTAAATTTTAAATAAGTTTTCCTAGAGGAAGTTTTGGGATTAAATTAAGGGTAATTTACTGAAGGGAAACATAGAACAAATCAATTTTTTCGAAATCCTCTGTTACAATTTTGATTAAAATTCGTGTATGGGCACACATCATAAACATAGGCTAAGTTAGTAGCAATTCTCATTTTCCCCTGAAAATGACTTTGAGGGTACTTTCCATCGACGAAAATTTTCAATTTTGAACAAATATTTCCACAAATATTTGAAATACCAAATAACTTATCGCTGTAAAATTGTGGTATTATTAAATATAGTACGCTTTATTTGAAATATATTATTATAAACTCAATAGTTTCTGAGCTATAAGTTAATATATAAGTTGAAATGCGAAATCCATTATTATGTTCTTTGGTGGACAGAAATGTCCCTCTTTTCTCAAAGTTTTTGTAATAATCTACATTGTACTCGTCGTATATTATTTCATTTATGTTATTTGGTGGAAGGTTTCTGAAACAATGTATATTATTTCGTTTAAAAAATCTTATGAGTTTTTTTTTAATAAATGTCTGAAAGTCTGTGTGGTGCACCGTGTTATTTAGTTCTAGCTATCTTAAAGGTAGTAGTGTGTGCACTTGGCATTGACATACGACAGCTTTCAGTAAATAGAGAACGACGAAGGGATTGCTAACGTGTAAACGGACTGACTGAGGCAGGGCTTGCGTGATGCCACAATGACTAGAGGCTGACTTGTGTGGTACAAACGTCACGCTATAAGAGAAACCTGTGCACCAAGGTCGGGAAACGCATCCATCTACTAATCTATGAATCCTCGGCTTAATTCCTTTTAATATCATGGAGATGGTCAGGTTAGGTTGAATTTTGTTTATTCCTTCTTTAAGTGGTTAATTTATGGTCTGGGGTCTGGTTGTTGTGTGCTATAGGATAAAATTTGTAAGAAAAAATTGTATAAAAATGTGTGACAAAATACTCACCAGAGAGCTTAAAAGGCATTCATTTAAAAACAAATCCGATATATTTTTTAAATGGACATTTAATTAATAATGAATATATTAACTATTTAATTATTCAATTGAGCTTTCTAAAATAAGGCAACTAGCTTAACGTAAGACACCAATCAACCTAAAAGCCCAATGTATGGATATTAAATCAACAGTATATGCTAATACTTTGTTACTATAACTGTTTACATAAGGAATGCAATAGAATAATATATAACATGTGTGAAAAGTTAGAGAATGTTGCTTTTGATCCGCATCAAGCAGTTAATTATGAATAATCAATAATAAAAGTGAGTAAAATAATAGAGATATTACTCACATATATATAAAAATAGTAAATAAAATATACAAAACTAATAAAGTATAGTAAACATAAAAATTAAATAATAATTAAATTTACATATATATTTCTCAATTCCATGGTAGATTTTAATCATTGACTGTTTTATTGCGGATTAACTCACAAAATTGAAAATCATAAGACTAACTTTAATCATTAGATATATTTTGATTTCTTACCAATTTTTTTAGCACCGCGTCATAGTAATCGTTCAGCTGATACTTTATCTTAATATTAATTCTGCGGTTTACATCCCCTGGAATTTAACCAGGGTCCTAAAATTGTTGACTTAGTTTTCTTACCAATAAGTTGTGACCAACTTGCAAGAAAGATGACGGATAAGCCAGGATCCAAGCATTTCAACGAAAGTAAAAACGTGACAGGAGGATGCTTTTAGAAAATATAAATATAGTTTTCTGCTGTCAACATTGATAAAATGCTTCGATTTTGTTATTTTTACGGTACTGATTCTATTTATAAAAATCGACAGCTGCAAATCACATGACATGATGTATGAATTTTGTATGAATTCTACTAAAGAAGTTTAAGTAACTTTAGTGAGTGCCACATTTATTTTGTATACTTACTATAAGTAAAGAGGAGCAACAACTGAGGAAATAACATGTTTTGAGCAATAATCACTCAGGAATATGGGACAGACATGTCCAATGTCAAATTGGAGTGGTTTATTCCTGTCAGTATGTCTACCTCACTCTGAGTTTCAACCACAAATGTGGACAATAAAGTATATATGTATATATAAACAGCTGTTAGAATTAAGATCACCTGCTTAGGTGGCCTCACATGGTCTAAGACATCAATCTAGTGTTCAACTAGACTGCCGATAACAGGAATATCGGGGTTCTAATCCCAGTCGGGTGTACTGAGGATGTTTTTTACTAAATGGTTTTCCACTCTCTCCATGAAAACGTGGGTACATTTTCTCTAAATTCAGCCTTCCTCATCTCAAACTCATTAGCGTAATAGTTAGTACATATACGTATAACCTGAAAAGGTAATAGTAAGACGAGGTGCAAAAATAATATGATTATTTTTCATTAGTATGTTTAACACAAAGGCTATTAAAGATTAATTTAAAGGGAGTTAAAGGGACTAGAATGCAGCTTATTGTAAAAGCACCCGCTTGAACCCAACCAAGATTCTAGCTCTAGCCTCCATCGCAGGTAATATATTCTATTGAGAGCTGAAGGACTTAGACGTGTGACCATCAATGCAACTATCGAAGTGTTAAACTAGTGTCGGTAACCTTAAATGGTACACGATTATAGCAGTATATTTACCGTTCTATTAAATAGTTTGAATACTAAAGTAAAAGTAGTAAAATTGTACCAACATTCCTATTCCGATCCCATTGTGATTTGGTTAGGATTGTCGATGTTTTGTTCGGTTGAGAAGAAAGAGTATTATTCTAAAACAACTTTAAATCACTGAACGATTAAAAGATATATAAAGAAAGTGTGTGCCTATGAAATAAGATACTAGTGTATAAAGCAATCAATGAAATATTATTTTAATATTACTTACTATTCCATGGAATTAGGAGCTTGAAAGTTCTTTGTCGCACTTACAAAAGTACTCAATCTATCTCTATCTTGAGATAGTTCTATCCAGTCCCCTTATTACACCCTATCTCTTTCAGGTACGTTCTAAGGTCATCCCCCCATCTGTGTCTAGGTCTTCCCAATGGTACCTTCTCAGTGTATTTGCCAAACAGTGTCTTGAAAACGGTTCTTTAATCTCCCCTTCGTTATGCATGACCTGTCCACCGTAATCTCAATATTTAATCTTTAAAAATGTATACGAAACAAGTAATATAAATATGCATATTAGATTCATTAAATAAACTCGTTCCATTCCAACATAGTAACATTACAAATAGCAGTTAAATTTTATGCAAAATTGTTACTATCATAATTTATGTTATTACTGTAGCCTACACTCAAAAGTACTAAGTAACGAGAGGTACTTAATTTAGGTGGGAAACAATTTCAACGTCCTATTAAATCAACACTATTTTTACTCATAAACTCTCCTTAGCTAATAAGTAATATAATTTTGAAATTGGATAAACAAGTTATGTAATGATGAAACAATAAAAAATGTGTGTGTGTTGGGGGGGGAGTGATGTACCACCCATATTACTTACTTTTTGTATCTTTGAGTTTACAGAAGCGTGCAAAAGTAGATAGGCCCTACTTTTCTACCTTGGCATACAACTTTCCATACTCCATAAAAAAATCTTCTGTAAATTTTTGCCATCATACATTTTATTATTTAAAATATGATTAAAGTTAAACTATTCAAAACACAACTTTCGTTATAATGGCTTTCGTTGGCTCTTATTAAATTTGTATTATTAGCAATGAAATTGAGTCCGTAATGATCTTCGAATAACTCTCACACTGCGTTTGTTCCGCACCACGTTTAGACCAACATTTTCGAGTCAACCGGGATTCAAACCAGTCTTTTTTAAAAGGTAAATATTTGAAGCACAGCTCTTAAAATGCTCTTGTAAAAATTAAGTGATTAGATAATTAATATTTTCAGTTGTTATTTTTACTAAACTGGTTGAGAAATTTATTCTTGTTTATTATTAGATCCTTCTTTGTCATTCGATTAAATAACTAGAGCACGTTAAAAATACATTCCAGTAAGATACAACAGAGAATGCATGCAAATGTAGTGAGCTCAAATTCTTACCGTGTCTTCTGAGCTATATCCTGTCTTCATCATCTTTACCATTTTCATGTTTTCCTCCTTTCGACGAAGAATAAACCATAAATGGTCGTTCGAAAAAAAAAAGTCGTATCGGAAAAGTAATTAGTATAACGGTACGTTCGGTATCTCGAAAAAAAAAGAAATTTTTCTAGACAAAAATCAAATTAAGTGTAGAGTAATAATAAAGCTTACTAAAATAATAGTTTCATGTTTTGAGTACAGGTATATCGATTGAGTCCGTTTTGATTAAGATATCTATGTTTTATAAAGGGAGACAAAAAATAACTTTTCACGTCATACTGAAAAATATCTTACTTGAATTTTTAAAGGAAACTACTTACTTCCTTATCTATCACGAGAAGAGGAAAAATATTTTTTTAATTTTTATTTTTTTCATAACCCGCCACTCAAATATCCTAGATAAGAGACTTGAAATTTTTTTCCTCCCCCTTCCAAACAGTGGGATAAACACGCCAAGATCCTTTACGTTACTGTTGGGCAAAACCTAGAGGTCCAAGTCACCATATAAAAATATATGGTGCTATCTCAATGTGTAGAGCAGGCGTAGGAGACACACATGTGACGCCACTTCAGTTACCGCAATTACAACGCATACACACGCAAGTATCTAACACATACTTGACCAAGCCGGCTGGAAGCCATACAATCCAATTTTCATATTAAGAACCTTGTGTGACAACTTTAAAAGCAACTACATTTACTGTCACGTATTAATACGTCAGGTATTCAGACGTATGTTATGTCACTTTTGATAGTTATTATTAATAATATCTATAAAATAACATAAATAATATAATAAAACATTATTAGCCCTAGTGTTTAACAAAAAAAATTATATTTAATAAAGGGTTCTTCCTAAGGAAATTGGATTATACATTATGTTCGTTTCAATTAAAAATACATGACATTTCGATCTTGAACTATCAAAACACTTTGTGCAGTTCTGTTGTTCCATTCATTTTAATTTAATCTTACTTTAAAAATATATTGAAACCAGATCTTATAAGACATTACATTACTTTTTTTTTTTGAAAAACTAAGCCCGTTTAGTGAGACGGACTTACCGATCGGCCGGGCGCACTCGTTGGACTGAGGAAGGCTGTGTATCCGTTTCTTGGAGGTCTGCGATGGCTGCTACCCAAACTTTTTTTTTTTTTTCAACTTTCTAAAAATATCTCAGGGTGACTTCTAGGTGGTGACTCGTGTGAAAAGAGTCAGACGTTCATTGCCGGGTTGGTGGCCTGAAACAGAATGAGCGCATGCGTGATTAAAATCTTAGACCTCAAAATTGTATAGGTATTCTTGCTATCCTAATGAGACAATATAATATTTTAGGGGGAAAATATGAGTTTTTTTGTTGTTGAAGAAATTATTTCCTTTCTGATTTAAGCATTTTATTTATATTAATACTTCTTAAATTTTAACTATTATTATTATTATTATTATTATTATTATTAGCACCGCGTCTTACTACCCGTTCGGGTTATACGCACTTACGCTAATGTGTAATGGTAGGGTGATTGTGAGATGAAATGGAGGACCTACAGCTTAACGTGGAATCCGGACCACGGTGTAGGCCTGGCATTCCACACATTCACAAGTTGTGATTAATACACGTCTTGTCAGAGGTGAAGGAAGGGTTTGGCAATCAGATAAATCTTTGCCGGTACATTTTAACTAACCCTTAGCCCATTTCCTCTTACAAAATAAAACTTCAAATAAAATAAACTTTATTTAAACGTGCTATGTGTAATTTCAAATCAAATAATAAACACATTTTTTTTATTATTTAGATTTAAAACTGTATGATATAGCTCAAGTGAAGCGTCGTCAATAATAATAATAATATAAGACAGATTTAAAAGGCCTTTGTTTAGATAAATTACAACAAAAATCTACTCAATTGTATAAATAATTTGATATTTATTTTAAATTCAAACCATAGCTGGGGGCTGGTGTGCAAAAGTAATAAGTTTTGTCTTATATGGGTTGACGGTGACGGAGACCTGGGCTCAAATCCTAATCAGTTTTATTTAGGGGTGATTTTCTAAATAATTTACTACTCTACCTCCACGCAAATATGGGCGAGCTTCCTCTAAATTCTACCTTCCTCATGCCTTAACTTTTAGTTTAACTATGCGGTTAGCTCTGACTGGTAGGAAGAAGGGGAACATAAAAATATATTTATTTTACAGTTAGTATTCCTTAAATGTAGCTTCCATTTTTTTTTAAATATTAAAGATTGAATGTTTTATCTAATTTTATATTTACTTTTACGCTAGGACGTAAAAATACACACATACAGTTCTGATTTTTAAATTGTTTTAAATCAAATTTTGGCAAACATTATTTAATGTGTGTTATTTATTTCGTTTGAATTTAAAGTTAATAGAAATATTAAATTAATAATTCAATTTTAAATATTACTTTCATTCAAATTCTAACGGATGTAAAAGAAACGGCCATGGACTCGTTCTTATACATCAGAAGGATTCCGATTTCGATAAAAAATAATCAACGACATTTTAATATTATATAGTTTATGGTTGTTTTTAATTCACAGTCGAAGGATTGATATTGCTCTGACAGCAACTATTTAATTAAATGGTAAACGGTAGTTAAGAATGAATACAACGTAATGTTCATCAATCGTAAATTAAAGTTAACATTATTTAGACCAAACACCTTTCTCTTTAGTGATATATGTAGATGTTCATTGGTAATTACAAGACTTTTGATGGTAAAAACTGCTCACCCCTAATCATATGCATAGCCTCCCCTTTACACATCAAATTGAAAGCAACAATTTCCACACCGATTACTAACATTTCGTTGCTTGCGAAAAATTTTCCTCAATTAAAAGTTAGAAGCTAAACTTTTTAAAACACTTCTTAAAAAAAAAACACTCTCTTTCCCCCTTCACCCTTTATCGCATCCTTTTCACCCGCACACTCAGTCATTTTCCACGACAGCACCGTTGAAAACGTAGAAACATCTTCTAACAAGGGCAACAATTTATTTCTCGCATTCCGGGCGATTTATCTTTGTTAATAAATTCGTTTTTGTTTCTAGTCGTCGGTTGGTTTGTAATTGGAGAAGCATAGAGGGAAGTGTGTGTGTGTGTGCCTCTTGCAAATGATGATAAATACGCCACCCGACCTCCTGCCCCCTTACCCTTCCTACACCAACCAAAAGCGAGCACAAAAGGGCCTGAGTGCACTGGACCGAAATAGTTGTGAATATGGTAATTAGGCCCATTAATCTTGCCATCGCTGTGGATGTGTGTGTGTGTGTGTGTGTGTGTGTATGTGGGGGTTGAAAAAGATACCCTGAGTTTTGTGTGGCTCCAAAACAACTGTTTTTGAAGGATCACATGGGATTATGGTGGACGATAATTGGAGAAGATCGGTGATGAAGCGTTTTATGAAGTTCTTTTCAGTAAATCTATGGGAATAATTTAACTGGCTTTACTGGTCGCAAAATACAGGCAGAGCAAAGAAGTATAGGATGGAACTTGTAGCCTATCCTTATGACGTCACTAAATAACCAACTATAGTCTAATTGCCATAATAATACATTATTAGAGCATTTACAAATGGATAGAAGGCAATTAATGCTCTTATATTTATTTGCCAAACGTCATAAGATACGTCTGCAGAAAACATGGTTTCTGTGTGAATAAATATTTATTATTATGTTTGATAGAAAGGTTATTAATTAATTGCCTAATATAAAGGCGTAAGGATGTGGAAGACTATTTAGAGGAAGTACATCTGTATTAGCGTCGAGTGGGGATAAAATCACCTTTCAAAACATTCAGTTTGGATTCAAACCTTAACCTCCCCGTCACCAACAATCCAGTTTATTTCAAGCTTGGCGCCCTCAATCACGTGACTACTGGTTCTGGTTTGTGTGTATGTAAATTAATTTTAAAGTATATTTGGTAATTTATTGAATGCCAAATAATGTTCCTCTTAGGACGATACATAAATGGCTACTTTTAGAAGTAAAAAAAATTAGTCTAATGCTTGTACTACCTCTCAGTTAAAAAAATATTTTCTTTAAAAGAGCACTGAGCAGGATTAATAAACTTGGTTTGTAAGAAGTTGTTTCAGCGTTGACCTGGCATGAAAAATAGGAAATTACGATATGGAAAATTTCCAGAGGTCTGAGCTTAAAATTTAAACTTCCGAATCGGAGACTTGCCCTTCAATTAAATCATAGCAGAGGAACCCATTATTTCTACGCTGCCATTTAATTTTAAACCATTTCTTCCATGGAAGAGCTGCAGATATATAATAATTCTACTTTGTTTCAACCCCTTGAAGAAAGGAGTACTATGATAAAATGAACCTGAGGCTTTGATTAATGTTTACGTTTCATGACCCCCTGAAACCGGAAAAGTGAGTTTCACGATGTTGCCAGTCTGTCTGTCTGTCTGTCTGTCTGTCTATATCTCGGACTAGAGCCGAAACCATTTAACAGATCGGGCTGAAACTTGGTATCTAGAGTCTTCAAAAGGTTCGCCTGAAGAATTTTTGAATCCAACCCTAACACTAAGGGTAGTTTAGTGAAGGACAAAAAGAGAAAGAACCGATTTTCTAGAATTCCATTCTAACAATTTTGATTTAATTTTGTTTTTAGACATTGTTTAAAGTTAAAAAAACTGTGATTATAATTTTCCCATGAAAATGATTTTGAGGGTGCCTTACATAAGCAGAAATTTCAAATTTTGATATTTCTGCAACTATTTGAGCTTCGATGTACTTGTCATTGTAAAGTTGTAGTACCATCAAGCATAAAAAAATTTGATTTGAACTATATTTTTATAAAAACAATAGTTTCTGTTCTATAAGCATATATATATTTCTATAATATATATATTTCTATATATATATTTCTATATATATATTTCTATAATATATATATCTATAATATATATATTTCTATATTTTTAAAAAACAATAGTTTCTGTTCTATAAGCATATATATGCATATATATATATTTCTGTTCTATAAGCATATATATATATATATTTGTGGAAGTCTTTGAAAATGTGATATTGATTGTTAATCTCTTTGGTAGATAAAGTTGTTCTCTCCCTCAATGATCCAATAGTGTTATTTAATTTATGCTCTTTGGTGAAGTGATTCTACAACAATGTATATTATTTCGTTTCACAAATCTTGCACAAGTTTTTGGTAAATATCTCTATATTAAGCTAAACGAGAAAGTCTGTACTATTTATTTTTCACTGTAATTGTGCGAAAAAGCAGTTAACTACACTAGATATCATCTATGAGACAAATGAATGGCTACTATTGGGAAACAGTGTTGTCATTCTCTTGTTTTCATGTGGTCAATCGTTCCTAAAATACACGACAAGATTTGCAATGCTGCCTCGCCGATGTTGCCAGTAGCTCTTTCTTTCCCGAGCACACCACCTAACAACATAGCTGAAAGTGAAGAGATCTGGCAACAGTTAGCCGAGAAAAAAAAAACCTTTTACCCATAAGACCTTCAGTTCTTTCAAAGTTGATAATGCCAAAAGGACTGGCGGTGACAAAAGCAAAACTTCAAGCCAATTAGTAATTTATTTAGAGAAAGTTTCGAGAGGCTTTTTACGAACCAGAATTAGACGGAATTATAACATTATGGAGAAGGGTTGAAGCATTAATTAAGAATAATTAATCATCCTTTTCCTGAATTTGCATCTAGAAACGTGTATATTCGTTTTGAAATAACAATGCAATGGTTTTAGATAGTGAAATAAAGAGAGAAAATATCGGGTTTCTACAGTTGTTTATTATAAGCATTACAATTAAATATGAATTACTTTATTATTCTTAGTACGAGTAGCACACAACTTAGGTTTTATAATTAGAAAATAAATAAATTGTTAATGTTGATGAAAGTATTGTCCTTGGTGCAACATTTTATGGTCTTGGATTTGCAATAGTAAGAAGTTTTGGTCCGTGGTTGGTGGCATTCCTACTTAAATATTAAAATATGCATGGCTGTCTTTATGAGTTTAACTAGTTTTTGACTGCCTAACAACAAATTAATTATTCTATTGTAATAAGACACTCTGACCGAGAACGTCTAAATTTAAATATAAAAACAAAAGGAACATTAATGGTGCTACGTAAAGGGGGGGGGGGGGGATACAGTGGACATAGGCAGCTATACAAGAGCTGTGTGGTGGTATTTAAGAGGCAGTGGAATTTTAAATCTATTAAATTGAAAAATGTGTATTATCAAAATAAAATAACTATTTTAGGAAAGAGTAGCCAGGTGGTACCTATACACTCCTTACTCTAACATATTAAGAGAAAGTATTGTAACCGTGAAAATTCTCGACCCAAACACACACACACACAAAATGTACAATTCTGTCTATATACTCATTTATGTTTATTTTATTTTGTCTTAGTCATTGAATTAAGGGTAGTTTGCTGATGAGTTCATTTTGTAAAATTCCATGTTTTTTTCAGAAAATAGGTTTAACGATCTGGTTCGAAATAGCTAACTTGGGTGACCTGACGATAATGTATACTTTTTTTATGTGTAAAATTAGTTTAAAGATATTTTATTAATGACAGATTTTTAAAAGATTAAAAATATTTAAGTAAATAGCTCAAACGATTCGTTTAAAAATGGGTTTATGGTAAGTTCATAACAATATTAATAATGTTGTATATCTATTTGTTTTTCTTAATTTTTTGTATAAATAGTATAGTAGTTTACTGACGAACTAATTTTTTTAAAATTTGAAATGTGTTGAAAATAGCCCTGGGAATTTGGTTTAAAATTGGTATCCAGGGAATATTTAACAATATAAATAATAATTTATGTTTATTTTTCTAAAATAAATTAATTTAAGAATAGTTTACATGCGAAAAATCTTATTAAGTCTGATATTTCACAAATATGACCTTAAAGTTTTGGTTCAAAATGAGTGTCTGAATTGTTTTTACGAAAAATATTATAAATTTTATTTATACATAATAAATAAGTAGTCTAAGAATAGTTTATAAATAAGTGACTGTAGAATTTTTTTTAATAGCGTAAACAATTTTGTTTAAAATAAAGCCAACGTTAGATTAGTTCTTGATTTTGTAGGTTTTTTATTACAAGGAAACTATTTTAAGCTTTAACTTAATGAAAAATTATCCCAGTAGGAGAAATTTATTTAATATTCCAACGTTTAGTAGAGGTTGCATTTTTTAGCCATTCACAAACTTCATGGTGGGCGTACACTTACAATACATTTTTAAGTAACAAAAATGTAATTTTAAAATGACGTGAGATTGCTAAAATAAATTTAAAAAATGGTATTATGATATGTTTAAAATCCCAACCAAGCCATGTTTTAATTAATTTATAATTGAAAAGGTAATATGATTTTGAAATAAAAGTATCTACTTGCATACAGCTATTTGAAAGTAAGAAAAATGAGATTTTAAACAGGCTAGATTTAATTAAGTCGGGTGTTCATTTAAATTAACAGTGTACTTAGTTATATGCGCAAATGCACTCAAAATTAACTAAACAACGCACTAAAACAATTTTTCTAAAATAATACATAGTACTTTGATTCTATTAAAACTTAGTTGCTTCAAAACATGATTAATAGTGAGAAGTGAAAAATCAGTTGACCTATTCAAGTCCATCCCATTCCATCGGCTCAGTTGCCTTACCCCACCAAATCTCATCGGATTAAGTATCCTATTATACCAACACTAATCAATTTAATCGGCCACCTCATAAACTCCTAAAGGCTCAAGTGGCCTACACCCCGCCCCCAGCTCCAATTAGTTCAAGAGGCCCTACTACTTAACTCCAATCAGTTTAAAGTTGTCCACCCATCAACTCCATTCAGTTCAAGTGGCCTACCCATCAACTCCAATCAGTTAAAGTTGCCTACCAATCAACTCCAATCAGTTGATGCGGCCTACATATATGGCCCTCTCGATTCATCTATCCTACCTTCAGAAAAATTATACTTGCTCAAATATCCTTGGGTTGGACAGTCATAATTACATCTTGACTTGCGAACTCCAGTGCATTTCTTTAAATTACTTTCTCCTCATATATCTAGAAACTAGCTAGTGTAAATTGCTGGTAGCACGGTAAAACTTGACTATATTTTGTTTAATATCTCAATTACCCGTTTCGGTGGTCGAATGGTCTACGGCGTCACTCTTGAAATATGTTGGACTACCAACGACGGGGAGATAAGTGTTCTAAACCAGGACGTGAATACTGAGGGTATTCTTTCATAAATGGTTTACCACTTTCCCTCTACGTAAATGTGAATTCTCTTCTTTTAAATTCAATTTCCTCGTCCCTAACGCACTAGCGCAGTAATTAGTCTACATATTTGTATAATCCGAACGGGTAGTAAGACGCGGTGTCTAAAAAAATTAATGTATATGCGTATAAGCCTAACAAGGCGTGAGAAGGTGGGGAAAAAAACACTTCACAAGGTTGAGGTGAAATCAAAAATACTATCCCTAAAATAGGTGTAGAATAAATATATTTTCTAGTAATGAAAAATAAAGAATAAATTAGAATTCTCGGAATGGGCAGTGGCTTGGTAATTATTTCACTGCACGGCAGTGCCTTGAAGTATAATTTAAGCCCAACATGATATTTCTAAACTAGGTAGACTACTAAGTTAATTACCCCATACTAAACGTATATTTTTGAGGTAGGTAGTAATTTAATTAATAACGACTGGCGATTACTGACACGGTATTTCCTGGAACACTCCCTCTTCCTCCTTCGCAACCCGGGTGTGTGTGAAAATGGGAAGTGTATCGTGTGTCTGTCCTGAAAATAGCCATTGTCTGTGTTCTGTGTTTATTTATAGCCGCAATGGGTCTTTCAAGAAGGGTAGACGTTGTCTGGCGCGGCGCGACTGTCTAAATCTGAACCAGACTATCTATCTGTCCGGGAATGTCGTCAAAGCTCCCGTCGTGAGTTTTTTTTTAGGGGCGTTTATCCCCCCCAAAACCCCTTCCATCCACCAATCAAATGTATGGGGCCAGTTTTACATCCCAAGTTATGATCTTCATTCATGGAGATGATCCCCAAGAAGCCAAAATTGTAACTAACTATAAAGTTGAAAGAAATAACTTGTATCGATATATAGGTGAAGTGTATTGAAATAATAATAAAACTTGCTTTTGAAAATATAAAGATTCATGCTGATATAAATAGCCACCAGTTTATGATAAAAATAATGGCACCATAAAATTTGTCTTTTTATTATGCTGAAATGCAAATTGTCAACTTTACTTATTTATTATTAGTATTATTTTTTTGTGTAGGTTTTTACTATTACAGCTTTTCTTTACAAGCAGATAGTTTACTGTCAAATTAAAAAAATATAATTTATTTATCAGAAGAAGCACATTTCAGTGATTGATTTACATCGTTTATGGCATAATTATAGTTTTTGTATTAACTTTACTCTGTGATTTAAATAAATATTTGAGATAATATAATAACTCAATGATATTTAATCGCGTACTAAAATCCGTTCGTATTCAACTAATGAGCCAAAGGATCCCAGTTATATTAATCTTGATTTATTAATTTGAACAAATTAATGCTTGGTAAATTCCTATGCAAAGAGTAGGCTACCCTTGGTCTTGTATGAATTAATGAAAGCCTTGTCACTACTGGACCGCCTATCAAATCTACAGCCAACAGAACCAACATGTTCTGCAACCAGCAAATCACACTCCTAAAATGAGAGTATCTTAGCCAGAGATATACATTGTTCGCGTCCGGCGCATAGGAATGAACTACGCATGCGCTAATTGTTTATAGTAAGATTGGGCAAGAGTATAAAGTCTCAAAATACGTCATGTCTGACGCAAGAACAGTGGCTAAGCAAAATCAGAGTTATAGTTATATGGAGCTAATGCAAAAAAAAAAAAAAAAAAAAAAAAAAAAAAAGCACATACTAACTATTACAAAAATATTTATATTTTTACCATAATATCTATTTGGTTGAATATATTTTATAAACCAAAAGTAAGTAAAATTTAAGCATGTTGAAGTGTCTTAGCTGTTCTTAAAAATGTTAGATGTATTATTTTCTATAATTAAGAAAAACCCATTTATTAAATGAAACGAAGGTAATCGAGATATTCCAAGTTTTAAAGTTTACAATTCAGTTTAATACATCTTAAGGATGTTAACACCAGAAAAATTATTAAATGAGTTACTCTAAAACAACAAAAGCTATTCCAGTTCTCTTTTCACACTCACATATAGACTACAACGTTTGGTGGTTGAATGCAAAACTGTCACTAACACTGGGGTTCCCGGTCTGCTGTTAGTGATTATAAGTTATAATTATGTTAATCATGACTTTAGAAATACATTCCCTTCCCCTGGAGATTCAATGATCTGACAATTTTACTGAAAACTTCCCTATTAGTAAAACTATTTTTCTCAGGAAATTCCTTGACTTGTAAAAACTGTAAAAAATACTGGCCTTAGCTCGCATTCCCTTCCACTGAAGTGACAACATTTATCTTGGTAAATCTGGGGTCAAAAACAACTAGGGGGAGTTGAGAATGTGGTCACCATATAAATAATACCTAATACATCTTTTAACCATGTTTTGATAATATCTGTGTTGTTGAACAGTGTACACGAAAGTATACCCTGGTTTTGGTAAAAAAAAAAGTTTTTGGTAATCAATAAGTTTACTAAAACAATAATTCTAATATATTCATACATTAAGTCATGTTATCTGCAGCTTGACCTTTAATATATATTATCAATACCTATAAAATAATACAAATAATATAGTAAAATGCTAGCAATGTTGGCTGTAAGGAAATAGGTTTGAGTTTTCTATGCTATTCTTCCAACAAAAATTAGGATATAGGGAACTAGTCTACACTCAATTAAACCAAAAAGTTAGAAAAAAAATGTCAGAATGAGTGAGAAATAATCGTCGTTGGCTATGATGATGTGTATTGTTGACAGTTTACTGCATTTAAAACTTCTGGCAATTGACTTGATTAAATTATTTTATTAATCAATATTCATTTCAAATTGACTAGTTTGGTTAGAAAATCTGGTACCAGATTGGGGACAGTATTACCTTAATGTACGTCTCCAAAAATGGGGGATGAATGGTAATTTTTGATTTTTCTATACTTTTTATCGTTTTAGAAATCACTTTAAAACTAAAGTTTTAAGATAAAATAAAAATATTCACCCTTTAAAATTTGCGGTCACTCAATGGGCTATATTCGCAATATCAGTAGTGCTACAGATCTTTAAAAAAATATTAGAAAACAATCGCTTTTTTAATCTACTTTTTTGTAATCCTCATAAGAAACCAGTCATTTTGTAAAGTTTGAACTTTTAGTCTATTTTCCGTAGTAAGTAGATGAGGGAGTAGAAAAGGTTGGTGTGCCCATTTATGATTTCTCATAAGGCGTCGTAAACATTAAGGCTATCTCTGCTTCACACCCCACCTTAAAACTGCGTATTGCGGCCACCTCAGCGACCTCGTGGTCCGTTGTATGTCCAAGGTAAGACAAGTACCCGCATTGCTGTAAGATAACATTCCTCGCCTGCTGGCTGTCTCCCTTGACACCACGAGGTGCAGCTTACCGACACCAGGTCCAGAAATGCTTGGTGTATTTTTTTTGTCTCCACCTTGATGACCTGGAGCGATTTGAAAACCTCACGGGAACGAAACGACCTTGGCAGTTAGCTACGAAGAAGGAAAAGGACTCAAAGTGGAGATTTTTTTTCTTCTTTTTCTTTGAAATGGGAATATTTATAACAGGTATCATGGCACAACTGTCGCCATGTCGTTTGGCCTCCAGCTCGAGATTCTTTCTACTTTTTCTGTAGGGTTTTTATATATCTTTAAACGTTTTATGTGTATTTTATAAACACACAATTTTTATTGATTTTTTTTTACATCACACCAGGCAGTTCACATGGTATTCATACTAATGGGGTGGGGGTGAAAAAATCAGATCTTTTTACACATAATATATAAATACTCGTATATATTATATATTACCACCACATATTACTACCGTTAGGTTATATATCTATGTACTAATTACTCTAGAGTTTTAGGGATGAAGAAGATTGAATTTATAGGAAGTGTACCTAAATTTGCGTGAAGGGGAAGTTTTAACACCATTTAGGAAAAACACCCTCAATAAACCCGAACCCTGATCGAACCCTGATCTCCCGTCATCAGCAGTCCAATCTAGTGCGAGAATGATGCCTTAAGCCATGCGGCCACCTAAGTAGGTTTTTATTAAATGCATCCGCATTTGTGTGTAAGGAAGGTGGAGGAAGTATATTTATGTAAAATACCTCTCATTACACTTGGACGAGATTCTGAACCTTAACTCCAAGTCACCGGTAAACCAGACTGATTAGACTGGCGCCTTTGCCCATGTACCCACGGCTGCACTAGACTCAGAACTAAATTGGGAACAAGAATTTATACACGCCCGGCACTAGGGCTGGGATTTGTACGAGAGCAATTAAAACCCAATTAGTGAATAATTTTAAGCAGCTCCATCAGAGTTTTAAACTGGTGTCCTCTTGAAATCTAAAGCTTCCCTGGTCACGTTAAATGGACGTGTCTCTAGTTTTCAAATGTATTCTAGATAACATAAATAATCTTCGCATATCACTAAATGTATTTATACTATTAATAATATGCTGGATAGATAATATCAATGCAACTAAATAAAATAATACCCAGCAACAATGGATTATCATTAGATTCACTAAACAAAGTAGATATTTTTTGTATTTTCTTTAGAATATAAAAAGCATAGCTCCAAGTTTTCTAAAAAAAGGGGGGGGGGATGTGTAACGTGACATAATTTTAGTATTGTCTCCAAACTTATAGAATTATCTCCCCCAATAAGATATTTCAGCCATCACATTCTTCTTTTTTCACAACCCAGGGCAAGAAGAATTGGTCAGTTTATTGGGAGATGGTATTTTCCCCAGCGTAGAAAACAAAATTATTGAAATAAATGTCTTAAAAAGACTCAACACATTTATTGCGCTATGCTAGCTTTTTTTAAAAGTGAAAGCTTAGCGTACATTAAGACGGTCAGGATACAAACATGGTATGTCCAGTGAAAATACACTCACTATTTTTGGTAATAAAATATGCGTTATTGCATTGCCTCACATCACATACTATCATAGTTCATATAGTATATGTGATAACAAAAATAGACGCAGATGGTTTAATTAACTTATTGTGATACGACCGCCTTAAAAATATGTTGATACTAATTTTAACTTACTAAGTAAAAGTTCTTAGAAACATGTCTCACGATTTTTTGATGTCCCTACCAATTGCAAATTAATATTATTAAATAATTGAAAATATTTCTTTACAATATCGTTATCATAAGTTTGTATCTTGAAGTAGTTTGCTAAGTCTTTGTGTATGTTGGCAAGCGTCCACAGCCCAGGCCATGTGGGCTGGTCATAAAAATGGCTTGCATAAATAATAAATATTCCTGGAAGCATGAAGGGGGAAAAAAATCAACGGAACCATTGTTTTAATATATATCCAAGGAAACAAGCAGGAGTAAACAGTGATGGAAAAACGCAAGAGTTATGTGTATGTATGGTAGATTCTAATAGGGTAAATAACAGTAGGGGGTAAGTCATTCAAGTACCTTAGAACATAATGGTTCATGCTAAGGTATTAGTGACGTTGCCTAATTGTAAATTTCGAAGCTATTTGGCGATGTGGGTTTGTACCTTAACTTGATGCCCTTAAGCACTTTAAGCACGATCACACTTAGATGCTAATGTACAACATATTAATAGAGGGAAGAAAATGAGTAGTTTACCCTGCGAGGTGTCTTGTTTAAATAAAACTTCCCCCCTTCCTCTGACGAGTTTACAGTCACTATATTATTTGCGCCTTTATAGCATTGATTTGCGTTTGAAATTATCTTTTTCTTGTTTTCTAGTCTAGAGAGATATGCTACAGGATTTTCTGCCACGATCTAAATGAAAGACTTCTACAGGCTATTTTATTTACCAAACCAAATAGCTTAAGTGGTAGTTGATTTATAAAAAAAAAGTTTACAATAAAACTACATCAAGATACAAACAATAATTTTGTGATACATTAAGACTATTTTATGAATTATTTAATAATTAATGATTTTTAATTCAAAGTTATATTTTTAAAACTTGCTGAGTAAAACTTAAATTCACTAGTAGGGTAAATCCTACCGGGTCCTGACGTGACCTTACAGACAGGGACACCAAAATACCAAGAGTTGTGAAATGAAAGAATCTACGTGGAGAGAGAGAGTGCCAAACTATTTAGGCAAAACTATCTTCAGGAGGCCTACTTCCGGACGGGATTCAAACCCCGACCTCCCCGAGAAACCAAACTAGACGATCATGATGTCTAGTCCACATTTTCCACCAACGTGTGTAGCTTTAACGTAGTCGCGCAATCTAATTACTTTAGCAATATTTGATTGCCAGTGAAGATGAAAGAGAGGTTCGAATCCTGGTTGGGGGCACTGGGAAGCATATTTCCACATGTGTTTTTTGTTCAGTGTGGCTTTGACATCCCCTCTTATTCTAGTGAGGATACACTTCCTTTAAACTAAATTCCTCACCCCTAATTTCTAAAATTAATCCGTTAATCACCTTTATGTTGAACGTAACAAATGCAAATCTAATAGTATATTGTTTTAGAAGTATTTAGCTTGATTTTAGTGATACCTACAATGATCTAATGTTAATTTGAATTAGCAAGGAGAATCACGTAGTTCATTATACTACGTCGTTGTATGAGTCACGTAGTTCATTCTAATGCGTCGTTGTATGAGTCACGTAGTTCATTCTAATGCGTCTTGTATGAGTCACGTAGTTCATTATACTGCGCGTTGTATGAGTCACGTAGTTCATTCTATTCATCGTTGTATGAGTCACGTAGTTCATTCTATTGCGTCGTTGTATGAGTCACGTAGTTCATTCTAAATTGCGTCGTTGTATGAGTACGTAGTTCATTCTATTGCGTCGTTGTATGAGTCACGTAGTTCATTCTAATTGCGTCGTTGTATGAGTCACTAGTTCATTCTAATGCGTCGTTGTATGAGTTACATAGTTCATTCTATTGCGTCATTATATGAGACACGTTATAAAGGTTCATTTAGCTTTCCAATAGTTTTTTTTCATCCATGGAGACAACTGCCAACCACTGTTATTATAAAGTCACTTCGCTTCGTGCAACACGCGACATCTTGTTGTCATTATAGAGGGGAAAAAAACATGTTTATGCTAAGAGGAGAAAATAACAAGTTTTCAAGGCGAAGAGATGGACAAGTATGCAATCTGAAGGAATAAAATAAACCCAAAATATTCAATATAATTGAAATAAATCCAAATAATACAGATTTAAAAAAAATAAAGCTACAAATTAGATTTGTTTCATAATTTCAGAATCGCTTTTCATATCACCAAATTAATGCAACGTGGATGAATTCAAATTGGATAAAAACATGAATGAGCTTAATTTTTTCACGGAAACCGTCCTTCAGATAAATACAAATAATTTCAATATAGTCATTAGCACTCAGCATTAGTTGTTTCAATTATCCAAATAGTTGACTCATTTATACTCATTTATTTAAAGTTAATCAGACATAATTTTCAAATTTTTTTACGCCATTATGTTCAACACAAAAGTTATTAATGACTTAATTTAAAGGATCATGAGATTAGA
Source organism: Timema podura (assembly GCA_033556935.1). Classification (NCBI taxonomy): domain Eukaryota; kingdom Metazoa; phylum Arthropoda; class Insecta; order Phasmatodea; family Timematidae; genus Timema; species Timema podura. The sequence goes on from JAVRXN010000002.1 coordinate 41,366,690, forward strand.
AAAAAAAAAGGCCTACATTAATATGTAAAGAGGAGATGGGAAAACCACTATTAAAATAACAATTGGAGCCCGTATCTCATATCAAAGAGTACTCATATGGAATTCGAGCTCCATCACCCCAATTTTTCACCAAAATGTTGAGCCAACGCATCATGATGCGTTTCATCTTAGTTGTAAGATGTAATAGAAAACTAGGATAGTGAAAGTTTAAAGTTTTACACTAAGCACAAAATTAGCCCATTATTATTTATACCCTCATAGAGAACAATGAATTAATAAAAATATAATCACTGCCTCCCCCCTTGATGCACACCTTAGTTAACCGATACCGATGCCGAGGCTAATATTGCCTCTGGAAAACGAAAAGAGAAAAAAAGGTAACCAGCTTAGTAATATTTCATGAGGTCTGCGTAAATGGGAAATGGGATGTAAAGAGTTCTCTTCAAAAGAAGGCTTATATATACAGGAGCTTTGTCGCTGAAATAATCCTGTTCTTTTGTTAGCTTTAACGAGTACGTTTTATAGATGTACAAAAAAGGCCAAGTAATATTCTTTTGACTAACTTCATATTCATTAGAGGTATTGATGTGGTAGATTTCTTCGTAAATTGGGTTTATTAATCTAGACAGATTTCAATGATATATTTGTTCAAGAAAATGTAACTGATTCATTGATACAATAAATATTGAAACTAAAAACATTTGAGTAGTTCTGCTGAAGTTTACTTTCTACACTGTTTATTGTGTATTCACACCAGTGGGCATGTGGACAAGGGTATTGGTCTCGCTTTAATTTGTTTGCTAGTGGTAGGTATATCAGAGTTCGAGTCTCGGCTAGGTTTCCTGAGGTGTTTTTCGTTGAATAAATGGTTTCTCACTGTTCCTCCATGAAATGTGGGTACCCTTCCTCTAAATTTTGCACTTATCACATTAGAGTGATATGCATATGTCCCGTATGGGTTTCGAGACACGTAACACAAAGCGTATGTAGGTACTCTACAAAGTATCTCCATTAACATGTCTAATAAATGGTCGGTATCCATGAACCGAATACGTGTGAATATAATACATGAGATACATTCCCCAAAATTAATTAAAAATGTTACTAACAAATAATGTAGGGGATTTAAAGTACACTTTCTAGACATATGTTACATCGACCTATAGAAAATTATAAAACAACTTAGAACAACATTAAAAGATTGTCTAATAAGCTTACTAAACAGTCATTCTAGGCACATAAATATCTACAAATTTGATAGCAGAACGTAGCTCGTGTTCAAATCGTAAATATATTTTTCATCACTTACCGGAAGTGAACCAGCGTTCTATAGACTTATCACTCACGAAACTAGGTTAGTGTAACTGACTTTGAACTCAGAACCTATCTAGATTATATTCAGACCATATGTACTTAGATTTATATTTTTTCATAAGTGGTAGATGCTGTTTGATTACTCCTTAAAAAATGATACTCTTAGTCATTGCTATTCATTACTGACACTTTAGTGCCATTTACAAACAATTATTATAAATGGTAAAATAATAGGAGATACTTGATACAACCAAAAGTGTATATCCCTTTTCTTGTTTTTTTTTTCGTATAGATCTAAGGTATATTCAAAACACTTTGTCACCAAACCATTTTTATAGTTAATTTATAGCTTGACAAGAAAACTAGAGATAAACGAAACACAAATGACAAAAATAGTTCTAAAAATTTAAAAGGAAGAAAATGTTACCTCAATATCTCAATTGATTCCAAATTTAAGTAATGAATTTACAAACTTACGAGAAATTATATTTACTTGTGAAACATTTCAAAAAATCTCAAAATAAAAACAAATATATCTTTGTAAGGCCCGAGTCTTAAGCACTTGCTATCCGCCTAGGAGGTTTAGTTCCAAATGCCTGTTTAGGATTTCAGGTGGAAATCAATGGGGATAATAGTTTGATATAAATATATGCTTCTAGCCCAAGTATGATGAGAACCTACCTCAAAATGAATTAACCAGAATATTATACGCACGATTACAGTTTAATTCAGAATAGCGAACAAGTGATGTTAGCGGCATTCTTCCCTTAGCAAAAGGGAAATTTAAATAGGGAAATATAGTTTCTTAAATTTTTCTAAAAATTGCTCTATTTTTAAAATAAAATATAATGGTTTCAATTATATTAATTCCACTGTTTTCTTTAATAAAGACAAAATAAAACCACCCTACGATGTGACGCCTGGTTATATGTGTATTACCTACCTAAGTTACGCGGTTTCATTGGATGAGATGGACTCTTAAATGTCAAAGGAAATAACAATCCATATGAAGCACGTTAGAGAAATAGAAAATACCTTACAAACAATCTCATAGCAATATCTGTTCCTAGTCATAGCACTGTATAAATAAAGGTTATTTTGTTTAAAGAATTTATGTAGCAATAGGCCTAACCATTCATAATAATAATCACTATTTAATATCTGGGGTTGTGCAGTGTATCATTTTGTGATCATAGAAGCAGCACTTTCCAGAAGAGCTGCGTCCTTGTTTCTATTAGAGCCACTTACAAGTAGTCCAATTTTCTCTTTTAAGTAATTACCCATGTCGTGGTTTAACAAATGATAACAGGGTTTACTTAATGAATATTGCTCGTAAAAGTGAAATTAACTACCAACTTTCCCGCTACGAAAGTAAATGTAATAACAGAAGACCGGTGGAAAATGGTGCCTGTACACGTGCGAACGCTTGGGCGCCGACAATAGAAGACGCGCGTTAAAAAAAACTGTTTTGTAGAGTCGTGAAGTAAATAGCACGAAATTAAGAGGGACTCTCAGACAGTGTGGGTGTTTTGTGTTTCAAAAACCGATTCGGGAGAATTTTAATAACAATAGACCAGAGTTAAGAGGGGTTTTAGATTGGTTCAAGAAACTATTTGGTGGAGTATCAAAGAAAAAAGTACTGTAATAAGAGGGGTTCCTAGACAGTTTTGATGTAAAATTTGCTTCACGAACATATTCGGGAAATTCGTGAAGAAAAGAGTAGAAAATTAAGAGGTTTTTTTTTGACAGTTTAAGTGTTTTGTATTGATAGGCATTGTCAAACAATGAAAATAATGGTGACGTACTTGAACAAATTCACAACATACTAAGTGATAAGAAACCTGACATTTAAGTGCGTGGTGAAATAATTTATGCACTTAAGTAGAGGGTGGGTATTCTCTAAATAACTGTAGAGTTTTATTATATTTTAATTAAAACAAGTACCTAAATTTATAATATCCACCAAAAGGTGTTGAGACTGATTAAAACATCCAAGGGAACTGAATTAAATAAACTTCAATACATTTGTATTTGTTTGGAAATTCCCTTACTTAAAAAAATAACTGGCTCGTTTATTTGCAGATATCCACTTACCCGAAAATTATATATATATATTGTTTATTACTACCCCTTGTGCTGGCTTTTATATAAAATTCCCAGTGCTTTCCAAACACAAAAATCTTATGTATTTTCCCAAATCTCCAAGCTTAATAATTTAACCTAAAAGTTAGTTAGATAGGCAAATAAAAAAAGTTCGACTTAAGAAAAGTGACAATCAATCTCGCTTTATATGAAAATAAGTTTTCTTTGGGATTATTTCTTTTAACTTCAGCTTATAAATACTATGATATTGGGAGTTTTAAAATAAGGTCAAATTAATTTGCTATTAAATTAAATATAAAAACGAAGCTTATCTGATGACGAGTGCCATTAAAAAGTGAGTTGTAAATTATTAATGTTATAAGGTTTATACCAGAGATAAATACAATTGATTTTTCACTTAAGGACAATTCCTACTTGATGGTAAATATCCTCACATTGTTGTATTTCGTACGAGAATGAAGGTTCTGAAGCTTAAAACCACTAAAACAATCTTTAGTAATTATCAAATTTTCTATTGTGAACCTGTTAAAAAAATGCCCTTTTTTCAGGATAGACAAGATTATTTTTTCTTAAAACTTAATTTTCTATCAGATATTCATCATTACACGTGAAACATTGTTGAAAATGAATATACCTGTTGGCTCGGCTCAATCTTATTTGGATCACAAGTCTGTCAGTGAGATCAAATAACTAAGATATTCCCGAAAATGGTTGCTAAACACTTGAACAATAGTTCCATAATACTTGAGATGCTTGTAACAATCAACACGGCAACATATGAGATTGATAAAAGTAAATATGAGGTTTTCAACAGTAAAATATCAAACTCTGATCCACCTCTTTTCCCCCTGGTTGAGATAATGGTAGCGCCTGTGAGCTAGGCTACAACAACACAGAGTCGTCACAATAGGTTGCAAAGTCAAAATTAACAGGCGCCCTCATTTATTTTAAGAACCAAATTAGTTTTCTTTATTACAAAAATCAAACAAGTTTTAGACGAATTATTTCAAATGTTCTGTGATAAAAAAAATCATAACAGGTATGAGTGAAGTGATGTTCATATCAATCGTGTGATCAAAGGTGATAAAAATTATATTTGTAAAATTAATACTGCACCGTCTAATTATTTTTTCTTGGATGACTTTTACATATATTTTTATCGAAAAAGTCTAAAACAAGTACTTACTATAAATGACTCAAATTATTTTATATAATCGTTGTAAGTTAAGATTGTAATACTAAAGACATAGGATGGGGTTTTATTTTAAGGCGATACACCAAAATTTGCCTTGAGATAAGATGGAAAACTACTAGTGAAAATATTCCTCCCCCGTGCGCCAGAATGAAGTTTAAGAAGGCTACTATTTAATAAGAGGGTTCAGGATCAGGATATTCAGCTTTTAAAAACTTTTCAGTGCTCGCTTTGGGAGAATATTTAAAGTGATAACTTAATAAAGCATCCCCCAGTACAGTTTACCCCCTCATAAAAAGTTAATCGCTTCCTAATTTTCCATTTGTCAGCGTTAAACTGAAACTAAGCTTTGATTAGTAATTATTGTATTGTATTGTATTGTTATATATCTTTATTAATTGGTATACGTAGCCTCATTTGTTGACGTTCATTACCAGTTTTACTTTTACAAGCCAAATAACTAGAGTTTAATTAGTTTTGGTAGAACACAATTATAAAATGTGTACTTAAAAACAGGATCATTTTTGTTGCAAAATAAATAATTGACCAAATTATGTTTTTAATCCCTAACACGTATTTTAATATATATTCTTAGGTTTGGTTTGTAGCTTAGCTTGCGATAGTAAAAAATTATTGGAAAACAAGCACAATAAAGTTTCAATTTTTAACAGCTATGTAAATTATGTGTTACATTATTTGTCTTTATTGATACTTTATGAGCTTTAATAGTCAACGTATCCTAAATTAATATGATTTCCAGCCAACATGCTAGAGAGAGAAAGAGAGAGAGAGAAGGTAAGCCTAAACCCGAGATTATCCTCATCTTGCTTTGGGCAAACATAAGAGAGAAGGTTCTGGAGGAATGGGTGGATAGATATCTCTAGGGTATCAGCTGACAAACAACACGAAGGTCAGAGGTCTGATACAGAATCATCAACCCCTCAAAGCGTGAGGCCTTAGACCATTCGGCAACCAAGGAAGCGGGTTATTATAAAAATCATCATCAAAGATGAACCATGTTTTTCTTAACTCCTCAATAAAATGGTAATGTATGAGAACAGTTTAAAAAACCCAGGACTAACCTAACATTTTTAATATGTGGACATGCCTCAGATGTGGGTCACACTATCTTAAGAACCTGAAAAAAAAAGTTTTAAGTTTTATTACAAATTAATAAATATTTGTTAAACAGCAACATTCGTAAGAGAAACGGTACTCTGTGAAAATCGGGCATCCCTTTAGTAATGAGCCTCGCTGGAAACAGGATGTCAAAAGGTGACCGGCGAATTGTCATTCACATTAAGAGTGTCAGGCAGGAAGGGAGAAACATTTAACCTATCTACCTCTTTGTAGGTGTGTGTGAGTTGACCAGACAGGATTCAGGAAACGTCCTTCAAACAAGGTACTACGAGGTTCCAGAAAAAGAGGGAAGGGTGAAAGGAAAGTACCCCGACGCCCTGAAGGCCGACAACGAACCGTGTCTGACACGCCATGCCACGCCAGGTGACCCCGACACTGCTGCTCTCTGACCTGAGAGGTGGGAACTCGGGGTGACGAGGGAAGGGTGGTTATGCAAGTAGGGGGATAAACATACTGGTTTCAACTGTCGCCTTTTAATGCGGTGTCCGTGTGAACTTCAGTGGCGTGGCCAGGAGAGCGAGGTGGGGGCTTACTGTGGCTTCAATCGGTGCGCATGCGCCTACAAAGTGAGATGCTATACTATCGTTCTGGTATAGAGAACAGTTTAAAGAATACAAACATACTTTTCGGTCAACATTTACATTACAATACTATGCATACTATTTTTAAGAGAAATGATAATATCTATCAAAAGTGATAGTTGCAGACCAATGACTTGACGTATCAATAAAATTAAAATTGTTTTAGTAGCTTATGTAACTGTTAAATACTGTTTTTCCTACAAGAATCCTACTACAGCAGACTCTTCACACCACGCTAGCAGACTACATTCTACAGTTGGGAGGAGATTTGAATAAATTTGTTAAATGGAAAGCTATTTTATCATTTGCGTTCAGTTTTAATTTGTTTCACGCACAACACAATAATTAGAAAACACACATCGTGAGAATATTCTTAAATAATTTTGTATCCACAAGGTGATCTGGTGGTCTAGGGGTAAGGTGTCAGACTTCTGTGCTGGATGTCCGGGGTTTAATCCTCGGTCTCAGCACAGATTTATCTGATTGCCAAACTCTTCCTTCACCTCTGACAAGACGTGTATTAATCACAACTTGTGAATGTGTGGAATGCCAGGCTTCCACCGTGGTTCGGATCCACGTTAAACTGTAGGTCCTCCATTTCATCTCACAATCACGCTACCAATGCAAATTAGCGTAAGTGCGTATATCCCGAACGGGTAGTAAGACGTGGTGCTAATAATAATAATAATATATTATTATATATATCCACTAGGTTATAAAACATGTCGGTGATCAGCTGTTTCTAGTTTGTGTTGCAAAGAATATACATTTCTACTTATATACATTTCTGCTCGCGTGTGAATTGCTGCGCCAATCACACCAATTCTGTTTTCAACGTGTGAATCAAGCTTTAGTCACAAATCAAATCTACTGGTTCTGCATTAGATATGACTTTTACTTACTTTTATAAGTGCTTTAGGATGTTGCCTACCAGTGACTTCATGGCATGTCAAGATAGGATTTCCTATGCTTTGTGTTTTTAATTTTTTTTTTAGCACTGCGTCTTACTACCCATTCGGGTTGTACGCTTATGTAATGATTAGGATAGTGGGTTATGGATGAGGAAGGTAGAATTAAGAGGAAGTGTACTCACATTTGCGTAGGGGGAGAGAGTGAGAAACCATTTAGGAAAGCCCACCCTCAGTACACCCAACCAGGATCGAACCACGATCTCCCCATCATCAGCAGTCTAGTCTATTAGTGCAAGAGTTGCGCCTTATACATGAATTTACATTGATCGCGCATATGTAGCTTATGATTTTCTATAGGTCCATCACAAACTCAGCCTTAAGCTATAAGTGAAGAATGACCCTGAGCTCGGAATTAAACCTGGATAGCTAAATGGTAGAACATTGGTGCCCTAAGTAAAAGGTCCAGGGTTCGAGTCCCGTGTCCAACAGTAATTTTTCAACTTATTTAAATTATGTGAATTGTGAACTGTGAATTATAATGATTTGACAGTTCAATGTTGATATTCATAAATTCTTAGATAATTCTTTAACTTACATTCTTACAAAATTATGTTTTTTATTTTGAAGTAAATTTTTCGCAAACGTATATTTTTAGTATTCTACAACTAAGGTTGTGTGTTATATTCATGAAAATGGCCTGTAGGAATCTTCCCACCAGGATGTATATTATTTATTCTGAGAGAAACGTGGAGCATAGGAGTCAGTCTCAACTTATCTGGTAGCCGGGCAGCCTTATCACTGGCATAGTGATAAAGAGTCCATGGTTCATATCTTGGCTGGCCGTTCTTAGGTGGCTTATCCTAGAATAGTTTACTTCTCTTCCTCCCTACAAATGCAGGTAAGCTTACTTTAAAATGTCACCTTCCTCATCTGTACCAAGCTTGTGAAAATAATACGCGGATAGCATAGACGGATAGTAAGACGCAATTTACACAAAAGAAAGTTATGTACGCCCATACTGTTATCTCTGAGTAAATTTTAATTTATGAAAATGTTAGTTACTTAAGTCAAACCATTTACATGTGTCAAAATGGAAAAAAGTATATGAAAATTATATTGTGTTGTTTTGATGTTCTAGAAGAATTTATGTATTTCATAACACCTTCATAAATGAATTTAATTCAATCTAGACCCATGTAAGATATTTCAACAAAAATTATCTTGTCCGATATTTAGAAATAATCTCTTTCGCAGGATTGATACGGTCTCTAAGTTTAGAAATTACCTGAATCGCCCAGGTTTTCCAAAACAAAAATTGTCAATTTTACCAGTGTTTTATACACAAAAATAATTATAAAAGCAATTATAAAAAATTGGTTACTTTCATTAGTTTGTATTAATTCTTGATACAAGAACTGCTATGTATAAACATGTCCATGATTTTCACAAAAACATATAAATGCTAGCTAGAGTTAGGTTATGTTCTTTACCTTGTATTTTTTTTAAATATTGCATCCATAAAAGAAAATTCCTGTGACATTTTCTACATTACTTTGACTTCTCCCTGTCAAAATAAATTACCTGACTTTTTCAGGATTTTCCAGTTTTTCAGGTGAGTGTCAATACTGTCAATGTCTGTCTGGCATCTATATAAAGTGTTAACGATTTTATATCCTCACGGATGCTTCTATTGTAGGGACATTTTATGAATACTACACACGGGTACAAACGAGAAAAATCCTCTATACATATCGATGAATTGGTCTTTTATCAAAGAACAATAAAATTACTGCCACCATTTTGTTATTTTGGGGAGAGATTTCGTAAAACTCTTCATGGTCTTAAGTAGTGCATAAACAACAATATTTGTATATGAAATGTAAACAAATAGCCTACTTTTTTTAAACTGGGGACCAATCTATATACATTTATTAGTATCAAAATATTTAAATATACCCTATCTATGATAAAGTTAAGTCCATTCGCGATAACGCTAGCCTTATTCGGCAATTGAAAAGTTATTAAAAACCTTTACATATTCGTCCACCTGGCAAATATGTTTTGTTATTTTGACAAGGGATGTAAAGTCGAAGCGACCAAAATATATGAGAAGTGGATCCATATGTAACTATTTCAATTCTTTATCTCTAAACTGTCAGAAAATACCACAGCTATCGTGAATCGTTTATAATAAATTTTAAAATGTGTTTTTTTGTTTTTTGTGTATATTTTTAAACTGTATTTTTTCCCCGATAGCAGTAATTGGTACTAAAGAGAGCTTAAAATAGCCATGCTAAAAAATAATTAGTTGTTCTTTGATTGAAAAAAAGTAGAACTTACTTACCACATAAATATAGTATGTGAAAGTGTTTTAAGTTATTTAAAATATTTGCTCAGTGTATGTTCAATATAATCAAAAGAGTTCTCATAGATGGACAATTTATCTATTTGTTCCCGTTCAATTAAGCTGATTTGTAAGTCATTACAATAATTAGAATGTTTGTTAAAACGGGAGGCTTTGAACGCGACCAATATAGACTAATGTAATTATTCTGAGTGTTACTGCGCTAAATTTCATTTTTAGAACTCTTGTACAAATTACTGGGTCGATTGTAACCAATAATAAACTCATACGACTGAGAGAAGCCATTGGTTAAACCGGGACTGGGAGGGATGCAGGGGGAGAAGGGGGCCGTACCGGATCGAAACCAGAACCACCGCATGAGAGTCATACAAGTAAACCGCGGGTCCACCCAGTCTGGTTGGTCCGGCTGTGGTTTTCAGTAACGGTCTTTTGGTATTGCCATGTGCTATATTTAGTTTCATTGGGTTACAAATATAATCCCTATTCACCTCTAGGCATTTTATAAAAAAAAATATATTTTGTATATTTAAAAAAATAAAATACATGGTAACTTACCAAAGAATATCATGAATGGGGGTGTTTGTACCTGTTACCAAACTTGTGATGAGATCCAAGTCATGCGTGACCCCACCGGGATCATTACCAAAGCAACCAAAGCAATATCAATATCTAAAGCATAGCACCTCTACAATTCTAAGAGTAGATGACGTTTAATTTTATGTCTACTTTAAAATAATATGTTTCAATGGACGTTGAAAGAGGGGTGATCTATTATGTTTCTAATTGTAAAACATTTTGAGGCCATTATTACCGCTCCGTATCTCCACACACACACACACACACAAAAAAAAGATTAAAAATATTAATTTTAAGGAAAAACATCAGCTTTATCCCTGAAAGAGGATGGAAAAAAATACTGATTAACGTATTTATCTAAATACTAGTGAGGAAAAAGATAGTTGAGAATAAAATGCACCCGCACTAGAATGGAGAAAGACCGGAAATATTCGCAGATAAAATCTCATGTGGAAAACCAAACTTTAGGTAAACCCATCCCGGATTTGAACCTCAACCTTCACGGTGACAGCAATATTTGAATCTCTGACACCTAAGACCTCTCAGCCAGCACTAATTGGTGCCCGAACTATGTCTGAATAGTGGTACAGTCTGTTGAGTATTCATTTCCTTGCCAGTTGAACTATAGAAGATTTATTATTCATGACATCTGTGTTACTAACATACCATTTCCATGTGTAATGCTCAGTGTATGCGGCGTGCATCATCAAACAGGCTGACGGTATGTTCTGTGGACGAAGCATGCCATGGTAGAGTGGACGGGACTGTTCCACGATATCCAAATACAACGTGCTGCCCATTGCCAAAATTAACCATTCAGACATGGTGTTGTTTTGTTATCTTATTATATTAGTTAAATTAAGAAATAGAGTTGGGTATTATCCCTTATTTTACGAATCCGAATCTTGAAAATTAAATCTTATTTTACCGACGAGTCCCAAATACCAAATAGCCTATTGGAAAAAAAGTTATCAACTAATAGTAAATATAAATAATATAATAGCATAATAAATACAGTAACAAAAGGTTAACCTTTTTTTGCTACAATACATTCATCATAGCATTCATACAATCATTTAAGTGTTAAATATTAATGGTTCGGTTGTTAGGTTTGTACTATAGTTATGTTGGGTATGAACCACCTATAATCAGTACTATAGCTTACAAAAAAAACTATAAGGAAGAAAGCAATGCTACACAGTTAAGTATATATGAAAGGCAAAGATCGAAGGATCAATTATTATAACTACGGAAGTCAGACGTATCTGATTCATAATCGAATTAATTGAAAAATGACACCTCCTAGGTTCTAGTGTTCAGGATTTGTTTTTAAATTAATTCGAAATATATATATAAATATAATTCAAGATTTTAATAAAAAAAATTTTCCAAATTTCGAATTAGATTATATAAAAAGCTATAACAATAATTTTAGGCGCTTCTAAATAAGTTTTAACATAGCGTTTCAATATTTGTACACTAAATCTTTATAATATCTAGAATAATATCTCAATACTAGTACCACTTAGCCTGTTGTAATATCTAGAATAATACAAGTATATGTAACTCTCAAATCGTAAGAACCAGCCATGAGATGAAATTTGTAAAGTATAAATAAATCTCGAATATCCTTAAGTATTCAAGGGTTTTTAGTTATCTTGGATTAGAGGATCCTATCCCTATTAAGAAATAAAATATTATTAGCTATACCCCGATTTTCATTGGAAGCCTATTTTAGAAAATACAAACATATTTTTTTTGCTGTCAACTTTTATAACATTTTATCATATTAGTATTGTTATTTAACAGGGATTTGATAATATGTATCAAAAGACACACAGCTGCATATAACGTGAATAGGTGAAAGAAGATAAAGTGTTTTTTCTAGCTGTCAAATAATTGGCTCCCTATGAACATCATGGTATAGTAAATATTGGTAATATTTTTTAAGGAGTTTCTTGTTTTCAATTAGTGATGCTGAGTTTTGTTTTTATTTATTTAAAAAAATTATAAACAAAAATATGTCATGTTTCTATTTAAATTAATTTTCTAAGGGAAGGACCATATATTCTTAAATAAGTGTATACAAAGAAGCAACTCCGGAAGTCCAAACAATTCCAATTAAGTTTTCCGAAGAAAATATTTTATCACACTCTAGTCCGAGCTCTAAATGAAAAGTTTACTGTGAATTTCCAATAGGAAAATTTTCCTGTAAGATTTTAAAATCAATGAATCACAGGTATTCGTAAACGCTTTGATTATAATATTGAAATATTAACATATCTGATCTACAGTAAGACCGTAAACTTCGACTTTAGGGACCCTTTTGAATTCACCCATCAAGAAATGTAGACAATGCTTCAATTTTTAGAATAGAATTATTGGAAACGCTTTTAACGCTTTGTTGTAGAGTGGGATTTAGATGAAAAATAAATAAAAAATAACTTATTGTACAGTTATAAAAGTTACTAGAATAATATTTATATAAAAGTTAAGTGAGTAAGTTGAATGATCTATAACCGTTACTTTTTAAAGGTAAACGCCAATATATATATATATATATATATATGAATTATTAATACTAGAGATAAATTAAAATTCTAGTAGTGATGACTGAAAAAAATTGTTTTTAATATAAAAGTTACTTCCTACTCAAATATACGTGTGTAAGCCTACATTAATTTCGTTCTCATTTTGGAAGGGAAAAAAACAGTAGATATTTGTTGAAATCGCTTAGATAAAACCAAAGTTGACTTGAGTTAAAATATAAATGAAGCATATGGGATAGGACAGTGGAACTTTTCATTCAGTATGTTTCCTGATGTTTGACTAATACTAACGCATGCACACACACACACCCAGATAAGAAAAAAACTCTCTGGCGATGAATACGACTTAGTCAAACAAGATAAATTACGTGCCTCGAATGACTAAACAGTAATATATAGTCTGTTTGAAAAAAATTATTCCTAATTTAAGTTTACAAGCACATAGACACTTATCAAATAGACGTACTTGCTCTTTAATTATTAGGATAGACAGAACAATACCTAATTTAACTTTAAATTATAAAATAAAAATGACTTCGATACAAATGAGTAATAACACGAATTATATGATAGCGGAATTAATTATATATGTAAAATAAAAAAGTTACCTTAGTAATTAATGCATTGCTTCAAACATGGATTTTAATTTTCTGAATAAAATCCAAACACATACGCCACATCCGGCTAACGATGCCCGTGATATTAAAGCTAAAATATATCATAACTTTGCAACGCACAGTATATTGAAGGAAAAAGTTATTACAGATACGAAGGAGACAAAGTTTTTAAAATGACAAAGTATTTTTATTTTGTTAAAACTAACATTCAAATTAATCTATATTATTATGTACAATCCACACCTAACATGATTTATAATATAATGGGGGGGGGGGGGGGTAATCTAAAATAAAGGGTGAATCAATAATTTTAGTGTATTTTTGTTAAGCCGTGAGTACTAAATTTTGTTTTTACTATCACTTCTAACACGTGGGCTATTAATGATTTATATATGGGGTAGCAATCAACATGGAGAAAGGTAGGAAAAAAATAGTATAAAAAAGTGCACCTTATCGAGATTTTAACCCCCCACCCCTCTCGTATAAGAGCCAGGAGGGGAAAACCAATCCCTAACACTGCCTGATGATTGGATAATACACATTGGCAGAAGGCGGTGTCAAACCCAAGCCTCCGAACAAAACACTCTCCATGTAGTCCAACCTACCGGTATTTATACGTGGCCCAAGTCACTTTCATTCATTAAAAACAGCGTCACCGCATCTCACATTCACATCACGTCCTCTGGTTGTATTATAGTAACGCGGTGATGTGACGGGAGTTGGGAGAAGGCGGAAGGCGAGGTAGGTTCTACTCGCCAATTAAGACAACTTGGAGCTGACTCCGTCTAAATCCTGCAGGGCGACTAAAATAATTTAAACATGGGTCTTAAGAGTTATTTTTATCGGACACATGTTAAAGTTTCCTGGCGCTTTGGATGTACCTTTGGTATGCATAGTAGGATTTTGGTAATAAGGACCCAATTTGATAGTTTCAAACATCAATAAACTAGATATAATATATATATATATTTATATATAATATACATACATATATTATGTCAATTCACGTGATATGAAGCTATTAATTTTGATAGATGTCAATCCCTATAAAATAACACTAATAAATTATTAGAATGTTAAAAACTTTGGTCGTGAAAAGTGTTGCATTTTCTAAAGGGCCCTTTTAAGAAATTTGGACTGTATATTGGGTGATGAGAACATATCTGAAGCTATGAGTAGTCGATTGCTGGTAGGTATAGAGGATTCTGGTTTGATTTCAGCTGGAGCCAATAAAAACAATTATTTATGTTTGTGTACATATTCATCTTGCTACGGTATCTAATATAATTTAGTGATTATCTAGGCGTTAGCGCTAAAAATCAGAAACTGTTTTAAATCATATTCATTTAGAAGTCAAATGATAATATTGTTTATGTTAAGTAAATATTAAGTTAAATATTCAATCCAACATGCATGGAGATGTATTATATAATATTAATACACTCGATCTATTTATTTAAAATATTTTTGGGGACTGAATTTGATTTTTATCTCAAAAAATGAATTGTTCGACACCACGTCTGATTTAAAAAACTAAACTTTATCCAATACTAAGAACGTTACTAAAACTATCTTTCATTTGTCAAGCCATGAGCTTGTTTTTTCTTTTGACAAATGGTGACCAATTTTTAAGATTTTAAACTAAATATAGTATCGCCACTAATGGGTACGCTATATTTATTCTGTATAGAACCTTGGTCAGGTACAGATTTTTCTTATTGCCAAACCCCTTCATTCACCTCTGACAAGAGTGTATTAATCACAGCTTGTGAATGTGTGGAATGCCAGGCCTCAACCGTGGTTCGGATCCCCCGTTAAATTGTAGGTCCTCCATTTCATCTCACAATCACCTTACCATTACACATTAGTGTAAGTGCGTATAACTCGAACGGGTAGTAAGATGCGGTGCTGCTGCTTTAAAAAAATAATAATAATAATAATAATATTATAATAATTTAATTAATTAATTTAATAATAATAATAATAATATATTTGATGGCTTCCAAAGGGCTATTTCTATGACGAATAAAGAGTGTATTTTCGTAGAGAGATAATTTTCAATTAGTACGTTTAACATAAAATTAATTAATTTATTGGCATATAACCCGAATGAGTAGTGTGACTCGGTGCAAAAAAAAATTGTTTTCAAGCATCTGTTCGGGCTCCGTGTAAATGTTCTAGTTAAGTTAATGTATTACGTATTATAAAGGTCGAATTTAGAGGAAGTATACCCGCATTTGCGTGGAGAATTAGAAAACCATTTAAGAAGAAACTTTAGTACTCCCAAATTGGATATGAGCTTTGATCTCCCCGTCATCAGCAGTCTAATCTATTGTGAGAGTGACGCCTTAGACCATGTGGCAACCGAAGAAGGTTAAAGTTGATTAAGGAAAGGGGTAGGTATTAAAAGGGTACTTTATACTCATAAAAGCTTCGACAGGGGATAGAGAAATCCAACCCTACCCTCAGTGCACCCGGTCAAGATTCAACAATCCAGTATATCGAGAGCTTGAAACCTTATGCCAGGTCCACGCTTGTATTTGATCCACATATCGTATCTCTGACGCGTATCTGGTATCTTCGCTGTGATCATGAGAGTGATGCACTTATCAGATCACTACAACCCACTACTAGTCCTGGCCTTGTTGTAGCCCTTATTGTGACCGGGATACGATACAAGTGTGGACCCGGCATTACAACCATGCTATCACTGAATGTGTGGCAGTTGAGCGCAAGCCAAAAGTAGTAGGATTAGGGTGCGTGGATACAAGGAATAGCTACTATTTTCTTTTAATGTCTTTATTTCACTGGGGATTTTTTTTAAAGGATAAGTTAGGCTAGGTTAGGATAGTTATCCTTCTTAAAGGGTACAAGGATTCTCTTGTATCTTTCGTTAATTTCCAAACTTGAAAAGTAACTCTAAATATACTGTATTTAAAATAAGAACTATGAATACATTTTAGATCGTAAGTTGAATTCGCAGTCAGGAAACTCGAATTAGCTTTTAGACGTACTTGGTGGGTTCACTGTATACAA
The DNA here is from genome assembly GCA_033556935.1 of Timema podura. Lineage (NCBI taxonomy): Eukaryota > Metazoa > Arthropoda > Insecta > Phasmatodea > Timematidae > Timema > Timema podura. Next base: position 41,383,074 of record JAVRXN010000002.1, read on the forward strand.
GCCAATCTGGGGAAAATAACATTCCTCCATTACAATCCCGTAACCCAATCTATGCGCTCAAGTGCTACTACCATGAGCTAAAATGCTATTACTATTGACTTACGTTCAAGTGCTGATTCACTCAGTTGCTTCATAGCCGCGATCACCGGAGTATGAGCACCAACCTTAGAGATACCAAGCTTTGTCCCATAACAAAATGGGACCAAGTCAACTAACACAAGACATTGCCTCAGCGCGCGGAGCGGAGGTGTCAGGTCAACACAGACTAATTAGCGAAAATTATTCTGAATGAGTTGTTGAGTAGACAGTTTAGTAAGCAATACAGTTTCAAGCTGCTTTACACCTTAATGAGAAGTCTTGTTTGGTTTGTGGGCGGTTGCCGTGTCTCAGGATGGTATTTCGAGATATAACGACTCAAGTCACGTGTTTGAAGTCGATCGAAACAACAAGTACTTACTAAAGGTGGCTAAAGGATACAAGCCAAACATTTCTTACAATTATTTCACATTTATTTTTTAGATACTTAACGTGCACTTTCTGAACCGACTGATTATATCAGCACACGAAACTTTCTATGAGCGAGATTTAAAGAGCCTACAAATTTGCCGGGAAAGGTATTTTCATATACCTTTCAGAGTTCTTTTACATTCCACGATCGACATTGGACCGACGGCCTTACTTTCCCTCCGAAGGAAGTTGTGCTAAGTTTTTTCTCACTCAAGGAAAATCTTTTGATCTGTACTGGGTTTGAACCCATGAACATCGGGTCCTTAGGTGAATACTTTACCCCATGTCCACCAAGGTGGACTCTTATAACTTAAAGGTGCTACATGATAGAGCTCTGAGAAGCGTTGCAGATGTTTATAAATCCCAGATTTTTTACAAAGAGATTACTATATATAAATGTTTTTTTTAAATCGTTTTCAGCAAAATTAGTTGAAAGCTCTAACCATTTCAATAGTTTAAATTGTTTTTAAAAAAGGTGTAATGACTTACATAAAATCCTAAAAAACAATCATACATTATCTTAAAATGTTCTCTTGTGACCCTATACAAATATGACTAATTGATAGAGGAGGGTTAGCTCTAGGTTTATAACTTTTTGTTTTAATCTCAGAAGAACAAATTTTCGCTTTAATCGTGGTTGAATTTTTCATTAAACGATTTTAATTTCAAAATCTAAACTTTTTAACTATTTAGAAAGCTACTGATAATTTTTGTCTACATTTGTTGAAAACCATATTTTTAAAAATCAATCAACTTCTTAAATAATGCGGAGTTCCTAAACTTCTGCAATGCTTCTCAGTGCTCTACCTGTTATTTAAAAATTTACACTATTTGGGTAGGAGTGAGGCAGGTAGAATTGAGAGTAGGTGTACTTGCATTTGCATAGAGAGAGAATGTATAGCTAATTCAGTAAAAAAACACCTCAATATAACCGGCCGAGATGAAAAACCTGAACTTCACTTCAATGGGGAATCAGACCATTCGAAACTGATGCCTGCTCAATTGAGCTGTGTTTTATGTATAAAATCAACTCTATGATCAACACTATAGAAGTAAATTTGTGGTGAAATGGAAATCATCAAGTTGTGCAACTATTGCAACACTTGTAGATTTAAAGTTTAAGTTGAGCTTTCAGCTGTAGAAAATTTACACTAGTCTACATCTACTTTATGTCAGAAATAATTACTATTTTTTGTAAGAGCCTATTCTTATATCCAATTTGGAAATATTAACGATTTCTAGGAATTATATAATTTAAAATTGTGCTAATATATGTGTATTTAAAAAGTGTAAGAAAAATTATTTAATTAAAAACGTTAAATCTGTGTTGTAAGTAAAGGTAAATTTTTATTGCAGCAAATTTTACAATTATTAAACTTTTCAAAATGGCAGCAAAGCTTGGCAACCAAAGAGTTGGTCAAGTCATCCATTAAAACGTTGGCTTGTTATAAAATTTGCATACTACCAAGGACGTCCACACCCAACGCTTCAGGTGTTTTTGTATAAATATTCATGTCCAATGAAAAATACGAAATTCGCATGTGTGCTTTTAAAACTACTTTACGCTGTACTTAAGTACTACTTATACCGGCGCCAAAACCACTCAACACCAACCTGAGCTCTTCAGAGAACGTGTATGGAAATACCATTCTTATACGCAGTGGTGGCCAAACCGTCCCAGGTGCTAGACATTAATTGCACTTGGTCTTCGCTGACGAAAATATCTAGGTTTTGATCCCAGCCAGATGCATGTTATGTAAAAATTGCACAAACATAGTTAAAATGTATTCTTTCTAACTGTTGTTAGAGAAAAGTCAATTTTATAATAAAAATTCATGCTTGGAAAAAATAGGAATACATGTTGGTTAAAAAACAAAAAAAAATGCAAAAAAAAAACAACAACAAATGAATAATGACAACTTGAAGAGCTATATAATTCATTATACTCAATCATTTGAGATGGCACGTCTATGAGTTAATTTAGACCGCACTGATTACGGCTGAAGCGGTAACAACTCTTTTTATTTCGATGCACAAAAGAGAAGAAAAAAGTTCACAAAAGCAGATTAATATATAAATAAAAGAGATATAAAGATAGCTACAAGTGTGGTAGACGTATCAACCACTAATTTATTCAATTTTTTATTATTGTTTTTATCTCTTGCAATTTAGTATATCTCTCTCTCTTTTACTCTCATTCCCCCTTAAGTATTGATCTAGAAAAGTTATCGATAATGAGGCGGTAGGTAGGCTAGATAATGTCCCATCACTCACTGTCCCTAATGCTGACAGTGTTGCCAGATCGTCAGCCATGATTTATTACGGGCTATTCTGCCCCCTCCCCCTTTTCCCATCTCGCCCCCCTCCCCCCGTAAGGGCGGTGTGTCCTAGCTGGGCCTACACACGAGGGTGAAAATTAGTGTCACTCCGGGAGGTCTATCAAAATCCATGACGGGGGTTGGGGGGAATATTTTTGTTGACGCGCGTGATAACACTTGTAAGGTAAAAGGAGGACATGGATATTATTCAACGTCATTTTTAAAGGAACAGTGAGCGATGTAAACATGTAAAACGCGGTATTTGACATAAACACATTGAAATTGAAGAGATTTGATTTAGAATCCCCTTGGATCTCAGCTAAGAATTAAACTAAAATTTACTCGATTTTAGAGGCCAACAAAAGTGTATACGAAGAAAGATTGTGTTTTTCAGGTTGACTTGTAAACTTGGTAAGTTGGTAATACACCTTTTTTTTTCTATCACCACGTCTTACTATCTGTTAAGGTTATACTCATATATGATAATTACTCTAATGGGGCAGGGATGAGAAAGGAAGGATTTTAGAAGTAATCTACCCACACTTGAGTGGAAGCAGTTTGGGAAACCATTTAGGAGAAACCACCCTTAGTGGACCCAACCGGAATTCCAACCCCGATCTCCCCGTCCAGCATCTTCAGCAGACCACTGACACTAGAGTGAAGCCTTAGATCATTCAGCCACTGAAGTGAGTATTGTCAAATTGAAAGTATTTTTTTCTTTTTCTTTGGATTAATCTACACTCCACTTAACCTAAAAAGTAGCAGCCGTACCTTGACCGATCACAATATATTATCTTATAACTGCAACATGGTGTATTTTGTTAGGTAATGGTTACCTTTAAGGGTAAATGGAGTGTACCTAGGTGTATATTCTGTTAAGGAGTGATTGTGCTCTCCTTCAATGCACTTTCCTGCTACCCGGCAGACCAAACAGTGGGAATTTATCAAATAAGAAAGGGGTTATCCTGTAAGTTTATACAAATACAATTTCTATATAAAAGAAGCAGACGTATAAGTGGTCAGTGATTTTCTAAAACCAATCTCATCCCATCACCCCAATAGACAGGTGAACCGAAAATTGAATACAGACCCAAAATAGAAACAGTATCTGTGACACAAAAAAAAACACCTTGTTGTCAAGTTTATTTATAAGTACCAACTAAAACTCTTGTTCATCTTATGATCAACATGAAGTCTAACTTAGGACAAACCATTGCTGTCCTTGTTGATCAGAACTTCAAAATTGGGATAAATGATCCGAAGAACAGTCGGGCAATTGCACCGAACGTATATTTAAGATGGTAGGATAATTGAACCGATGGAAGTTGGTGCAATAGAGTAATTGAAATTATGTGAGTTGGTGTAGTAAGACATTTGAAATTTTGAGAGTTGGTGAGGTAGGACAATTTAACTGGGGATAGTTGGTGGGAAATTACAATACTGAAACTATGAGAGTTGGTGTGGTTGGATTAGTGAACATTCTCCAATAAGTAAAGTAGGACAATTTAACCAGTGTAGGTTGGTAATCGATGATATTATGAGTGGTAGTGTTCCTGATCAAAGTTGGTGAGGTAAGACAGTTGAACTGATGAGCGTTTGTGAGGTAGAACAAGTAAACTAGGTGGAGTTGGTGGCGTAAGATTAAACATGCGAGAGTTAATAGGGTAGGAAAATTTGACTTGTGAGAGTTAATTAAGTATGATAATTGAGTCTGTGAGACTTAATAGGGTGATACAATTTAGCCGATGAGAGTTAATAGGGAAGGAAAATTGAGCCTGTGATGGTTAATAAATAGGGTTAAAACAATTGATCTTGTGAGATTTTATGAGGTAGAACTATTGAGCTTGTAAGAGTTAATGGGGAAAGACAATTATTGAGCCTGTAAGAGTTGATAAAGTATAACAATTTGATCCTGTAGGAGTTGGTTGCAATAAAACAATTACTAAACGGTCCAAAACCCACAGCCACTCGTATTTGATTAGTAACAACAGTCTTATGTATCATTATCTTATCAAAGCAAGTCCTAAAAGAGGTAGAGTAGGCAGTTAAATTTAATTTGTTTTCTGCTCCAAATATATTTCTGTGCTCCATACACCCAACCTAACCTAACTTAGCCTACCTTCAGTTTGATTTTCTCCCCTATATTTATGGGACGCACAAATATGTATGATCTGCACCGGTAGCACGGTGACTGAATATCGAACTTATTTAGTCTGGTAATGGGGAGATATGGGTTCTAGTTCCATTAGTTTATACTGCTGGTGTTTATTTCTAGCTGGTTTCCCACTCTCCTTTTACGCAAACGTGGCTACATTTCATCTAAATTTTACCTTCATTATCCCTAAGACACTATAGCAATCACCATGTATAGAGCGGGTAGTGAAACACGTTTAGGAATAAATTATTATTGTTCCACCTCAAATCCTCTCGGCTTGGTTGACCTACCTAAAAAGTGACAAATTCAACTGTATGTCTATCAAAGGGGTCACCACTACCAATCCGTCCTATTTTCATCATACGAGTAACGTTAATTATAGTTTTCCGTACAATGTAGCTGTCCTATTGGATTAGAATATCGTGTGGTGGTCGGAAGAGCTTAATTTAATAGTCAGAAGAGGCTTAGTAGCAAAACTCAGTATAATGCTTGTGGTATGGTTTAGTATAGACCCATGTCAACCACAAATATGTTGAATAAAGTTTAGCTGGATGAGTCTGACCAGGCCTGCTTTTGCTATTTTTGTCCATCCTCCCGATTTTACATTGGCTACGTCCTGTCAGGATAGAAAGAGCTGGGAAGGGGGGGCGGGTCCTATTAGCGTCCATGGTAATCCCTTCAAGCACAATAAGGATGTTGATGCTAATATCATACTTGTTGTTCAGTTATAATTTGGAAAATGTATATTCTCAGGCTTATTTTTGTCTCAAATTATGTATGTATAAGATCAGCCCTATTTAAGTTATATTTTACGGAGAGCTTATGTTAAAAGAAACGAGAAACAAAAGATAGTCTGCCTATGGTGAGACTACTACGTTTCTTTCTTTTGAACAAGATCCTTCCTTGCTCGTTGAAGTTTTGCAACTAGTTGTCTGTGGTATAATCTCATTTAACCCACTTCAGGGGGCGCGTGGTCTAACGCGCTACTCTCGCAGTAGACTAGCTTTCCGATGATGGGGAGATTGAGGTTTGAATCTAGGTCGGGTGTAGTGAGGGTAATTTTTCCAAAACAGTTTTCCACTCTCCCTCCTCACGAATGCGGGTACACCAACCTCTGAATATAGCCTTCCTAATCCCTAAAACCATTATAATAATTAGTACACAAGCGTATAACCTGGACGGGTAGTAAAGCGCGGCTCAAAAATAATTAATATATTAATTATAGATAGGACTCTTTATGGATTCATGTGATAACACAATACTATAGGCGTGCGGTGGGGTGGTAGGGATTGCGAGTTAAGGGCAGTCATTTTAAATTTTTTATAATAAAAAATCTTTTTTGAACAAATAAAAAAGTTCATCATCAAATGTTAATCTTCTCATAAAAGTTATTCAAAACCGGTTGGGATTACTATGTGTATAAAATTAAACTGTAGGTTTCTACTGAAATAATATTTGATTTATTTGGTCCGTAAAAAGTTTTGTTTTTATTTTAGTAAAAAAAAAACACTTACATTCTCTCAAGTTCCCTTCCATCCCACTTTAATGGTTGCCGTTTTAAAGTTTTTGTGTATTACGTTCGGGTGTCATGCAGGGTTTTTTCAACATACCAATAAGTTATTTTGTATTAAACAAATATCACATTAATTTATATGGATTTATTTATTAAGCCACTTTCTAACTTATCATATCATAATAATAGATCTAGTCCTGCTTCTTACACATACACACACACACACACACACACACAAACACACACACATATATATGTAGACTGTTAAAAATGCAGTCCCCTTCCCAGTTCTAGTCATGGTTGGGGCGGAAGAAGGTATACTCCATTCACGGTAGGAATTACTCTCTGAAAGGTCTTTTTTCCTACCAATATCTTACTATATATTAGCTTTCTGGTAGGTAAAAAGGCCTTTCAGAAAACAATTCCTACGGTGAACAGACTTTAAGATCGCTGTAAGCCCACGACACTCGGGGAAGGATAAACCAAAGAGAATATAGACCGGCACAGTTTATTTTCATAAGTATCTAAAATAACTGTACTATCTATCCGTTTTCTCCAGCTTCCATTATAAATTAGTGTTCAACACAAATTTAATACCGGGGAAGACTCTTATGAACAAGATATTTAAAAATAGTTTGAGTTTTTTAAACAAGACTATAAAACAACCAATGCCCTCCCTCCTGTATAGCAATTACCGATTTGGTTTGAAAGCAAAAGATCGAGATATTCTACAAGGGGTCCGTTATACCTATAGTCCCTGCATTTGTATAATTTAATATCAAATATATGTTACGTTTTATGTCATCAGCAATATTTGACCAAGCTGGTCGAGTTTAATGGAGCCTCACCACACATTTTGGTGAAAGCGTGAAAATAAAGAAAGCTTATTATATTATGTCAATTAATTCTGAGACAGAAAAACTAGAGGAACTATCTTGGGTTTTTACTTTTATTTTAAGTGAACAGCTCTAAGGTTGGTTTTGATGTAATTACTACCCATCCGACGCTGGACATGCACTCAGCCTTTCAGCTGGTTAATGCATCCCACATCATCTTTTAAAAATCTCAAGTACTAGGAGAGTTCAGAAAGTGTGGTGGTACCCCGTTACCTCCAACACAATTTCTATAAGCAAGCGTGATAGAACCTACCAATTTTGTCAGGTATTTTTCACATACCTTCCAGGGTTATTTTAAGTGCCACAATCGACATAAAACCAACGACTTTACTTTCCCTCCAAATGAAGTGTTATGCTATGGATTTTTATGTAAGGAAAAATCCATTGACCTTAACTGACCTTGAACCCACAAACATCGGCTCCTGAGATGAGAAATTTACCACAAGACCACAGAGGTGTGTTTTTACTTAGTCAAATGGAAACCAAAGTTTTACGAAGAGGCAACCTTTACTGAGCGCAAATCTTACCTTGATTTTTGGAGTTGAGGGACCATCAATTTGACAGAGTTTTTTTACTTAAGAATTTGGTATCAAAAATTAAAAATGTCCTAAAAAATATATACCATTATGAACTTTCTCACGAAGTGTGTTATCTAATATTTATTGCTGGTTTTCTATATTTTGTTTTTAATGCACCATATCTTACTACCCACCAGGATCGTCTGTATTTAAATACCTGTTGGGATTCAAACCCTGACCTTTAAGTCCCTGGCAGAACAGACTAGACGAACTTGAGATTTTAGTCTACGTACCCATAAATAAGTGTGGTATTCATTCCACTTGAAAGAAAAGGTACGAAATATTTTAAAGTCTGATGGCTCGCTTTTACAAATATATAACTATAATGTTTCACAACTAAAGGTAGTTAGTTTAAATAACTACTCAAGAGGGGAAAATTTTACATTTAAATTTTTAAAAAGTCAATATATATTTTAGTACCGCGTCTTACTACCAGTTCGGGTTATACGCTTAAGTACTAATTACTCTAATGGATTAGGAATTGTGATTGTTGAATTTAGAGGAAGTGAACCCGCATTTGCGTGGAGGGAGAGTGGAAAACCATTTAGGAAAAAAAACCAGCTCACCCGATCGAGATTCGAACCTCGATCTCCCAGTCCTCGGCGGTCAAGCTCAGCACGACTAGCGCGTTAGCCAACTACGCCACCGAAGCGGGTAAAGTTGATATAATCTGTTCTACTTTATGAATTGGGTACTTTATCTATTTGATCAGCCATTCATACTGTTACAAAGAGCAATATGTTTACACTGATGGATTGGACCATGACCCTTTATTATAATATAAACCATAATATAACCATGATATAACCATGAAATGTAATCTCGCTGCCTTTCATAGTAAACGAAGTGTACATAAAAATCAAATGAGTGCGCGCGACCAGCGGTGAAACACATACAAGTACAATGTAACCTTCATTAGGAAGGGGAAAATATAAAAGTTTCAGTATTGTCCATTCCACGCAATACTTCCTCGGAACCCCCACTCAAGCGACGATTATGTCACTTGCCAACATTTGGGCGGAACCTAAAGAGAACTTTACTAGCTTTACTAAGTCACCCGGAAAAACTGAAGGAATTTCATTATAACGCAGGGGTAGGAAACAAGCTCGCTGATAGAGTGCAAGTGTGTGAACACAGGACGTTTGTGTCAGCGTTATGAAAACAGCGCACTTGTTTACTATTGCGAGAGTTCCTAGTTGAAAAGTGTCCTAAGAACACGTGGTTTGTAGTTTAAATAAGTGACTGATGAATGAACTATGTAACAACGACGAACTGAAGCAATTACAATGAAAGATTCTTCAAAAAATACTATTTTGTTAGAAGTATATAGTATTCAAATGTCAGTGAAAATTCTGGAGAAATCAATTACACCCTTTACTAGATGAACCTCGAGTCCATGTCTAACGAGGATGCGACGGTCTTGAACTGAAGCAGGAGAGGGTAGAGTAAACCGCCGTAGAGTTGTTACACGAGAGCTGGCACATGTTAGCAGCCTTATTATTGTTTATCGTTGCAGCATCCAGAACAGTAGTAGCGCGCAGCTGCGAGAAACACTCTACAGGGCCCCTGGTTTCCGACCTCTGCTGTGTGCGTATGTTGTTTTGCACACACGCAATTCACACATCATTTATGAGCCGCAGCTTATGACTGTGTACTTCCTGACGCTCCCTCCCTCCCTCCCACCCCTACTGTTGTAATTTCAATTTGCAAATCCCACTCTCAAGAGTGACGTTGGCTAACATGTTACAGTAATTGATGTGATTCCTTTTTTTTTTTTTTTAAGTTCTAGTGAGAGCTGACTTTCCCTATTAGGGACTATCCTTAAGTAACATAAGACTTTTTTTTTCATAATTCTCCCCGCCAGTCCCCCTTCCCCTCAATCAAGGGATCATAAGATTTTCCCTTCCCCCCCCACCCCTTCTCTCTTACGTAATTTTCTACGATTTGGTTGATTTTTATTGATAATTTTAATCGTTTAGTTATTTTTAGACATAAGTATTGGTAATAAATAAAGCAAGTGATGAATAATATTTTTATAAAACAGTGAAAATTAGTTATTAATGTGAGGTTAATCAATGAATGAAAATGAAACATTAAAAAAAATCAGACAATTTTTTTGTAAGATTTTGTTTTACCTTAAACATTGATAGAAAATAACCTCATTTAAGATGGATTCCACCCTCCCCTTTATAAGAAAACGTAAGGAATTACTGTCACCCCCACAAAAAACCTTAAATACGTAATTTAAGTACCACCCCTTTTCACATCCAATGGTTCTTATGATGAAACAAAGTCGAGGTTGGAGTTATGTGGACTTACTGACCATGTTTAATTACATATTGCCCAAATCGGTGTGAAAGTGGACAAAGGCGTCAATCTCATCTTGTCTGCTGGTGGTTGAGATATGAATCATGGTTGAGAGTAGTGAGATGTTTTTTTTTATCTAATTTGATTCCTATTCTACCTTCACGACAATGCGAGGACACCTCATTTTATATTTTACCTTCTTCATTACTCCTCCATGAGTATAAACTTACACATAGTTTGGATGGCTAGTAAGACGTAGAGGACAAATTATATGTAAGTTCATCAAATTGAATATATGTGTTACAATGGATAATATGAGCTGCTTCGGTGGCTGCATGATCTAAGGCATCACTCTCACAATAGACTAGCCCACCAATGACAGGGAGATCGGGATTCAAATACCATTTGGGTCTTACTAAGGGTGGTTTCCCCTAAATGGTTTTCCACTCTCCCTTCAAGAAAATATGGGTACACTTCTCTATAAATCCAACCTTCCTCATTCCCAACACATTAGTTCATTTGCGTATAAAAATAACAGGTAAGATGCTCCTCTTTATATTAAGCCATCAATAAACCTTGTGTTGAACGTAATAGTAATGAAAACACCAGAGAGAAAGAAATAAGTTTCCAAGGCTATATCCTTGGTGCCGTAATGCTCTCTCTGAAGGGTGCGCCCTGCTGTCAATATGTCCAAAGCGGCTTTGTGGGCCGAATGAACTGCTTGTCGTACACTTGCTCACGCAGAGCCAGTGGAGAAGGAAAAATAAAGAAGAATCATCGATCAGACGAAATAATAATGTTTATATCAGGTTGTGAATAGACCGCTATGGATTAATTTCAGTCATGGATAATACAATCACCATTGGAAATGTAGTTTTGAAGTAGTGGCCGAGCGGTCTGAATTGTATTAACTTGCATTGTATTCGGTCGCCTTTGATGATAAAGACGGTATAGGGTTTTCCCATACTCTCCCCACACTTTCACGGGTAAATTTAATATGAGATACTCTAATTCACAGTTATATTAGGTAGTTACTAGCTCTTGTGTTTCAAATGATTTATTAAATATAATTTTAATTATTAATATTTTAAAATAATTCAGCAAACTCTGGGGAAATAAAAGGAAACATACTTTGTCTTGGGTTATCCATTGATATTCTTAAAATTTAAGTTCGAACTCTTAGATGAGTCAGTAAGTGTACTGCCATAAATTACCAGCGTGAAGATAAATATTGTGAAATTGATGGTTTATATTTACCAATGACTTGAGAAAATCATGCTAAGTCTGTTTTAGACCTATTAAGGTGAGGATGCAGGGAAGTAGTAGAAAAGGTAAGTATTTTTGCATTTTTTTTTTACATCTAAACATTTTATTTTTCAAAATAAATAAAATATTACTTCAGTAGAAACATAGAGCTTAATTATTCTATTCACATGGTGATAGCAACAGTTTTTGAATGAATCTTGTCAAGAGTGTCCTGGAATTTAATGACAACTTTTTTTCTTAAATTATAAATCTTGTTATCTAATGTCGCTATGCTCATGACAGATATTCAACAATTTCTTATATTTCTATGTGGATAAAATTAAACTCTATTTTTGTACTGAAACAATCTTATATTATAAAATTTAATAAGCCAGTTTCCGGTTAATAGAAATTACAAACATATTTTGACAAACGACCTCTCATTTTAAAAGTCCAGGATGTTGGGGAAAATGGTAGTTTCCAACTAAAATCTGATTTTCCTAGAGAATTTTAAGCTTTTATTTATTTGTTTACATCACCAAGGACACCATGATTTGTGTATAATTGTATGTCGGTAAATAAAATATTTATCTTTGGTTTAAAAATAATAACTTGATTCTTATTTGAGTTATTTGTTGCTACAAATAGATAGAGAGCTGGGGGAGGGGTAGTTTTAAAGTTCTCATCGTGGCGTGAAGGGGGAAATTATAATTTTTGGTTCAAATTAAACACAGAAGCTAAAAAATATAATTGTAAAGTTGAAAGCCTTTGACGAGTAAACTTCTAACTAGAAAGTCGAGTGAGAATTTATTTCCTAGTAAAAAATGTTCTTACATTTGAGTGCAATAATCTGCAGCCATCGCTACAAAAATCCACTCAGCGCCGGAATTAGAGCTGTGTAGGTCCAGAGGAAATAAATAGAGTCCCTAACATTAAACAAAAAATTTTCTTTGCAATATTTCTACATCATTGTTTCTTTACCAGTTTAAATGTTAAAATCTATATTATGTTAAAGATATTATTAAAATAAGGAAATAATGTTATCAAAATTAATTAAATTCGTCGAAAACAATTTTTTTTATAGACTATATATTTCGTTCTTGTTAAAACCTTAGGAAAATGCACTAAGAAAAAAATTCAGAATGTCTTATTTTAAATGTGTCTACACCGTGGACATTTACACATGTCAGGAAACTCAGGTGGTGGGGATCACTCGATTAGTGAAGCATTTTTTTTTATATAATTCCTCGTGAAACCACTATATTCGCTGTGATCTAAGGATGTTGTCTAATTTTTGAAAATCGCAATCTAAATTATTTGTTGGCCACACGTACCTTAAGTAAAATTTTGTCAGAAATAAGTACTAATTAATAGAATACGTTATAATTAATTTTCTTATGATTGCATCTATACAGCCAAAATATTTTTTTTATTATTACTGCAACAGTTTGCGGGTTGGGAGGGGGGGGAGGAGGCCAGTTTGTGAAGGCACCTGGGTGATCGCCCCTGTCGCTCTCCCTTGAATCCAGCCCTGGATCCACTAGTGTTTTATTTATTTTGGTAAAAAAAAGTTTAAAAAATACTAGCCTTTTCGTGCGTTCCCTAAATTCCCACCTTAAGTGTTTAAAGTTGTGGGCCTAAATAATCATTTAATTTACGAAGTGAACTATTGTACCAAATAAAACAATAAAATGTTCAAATTCGTAACGAAAACGTTCTCAAAACAACAGCGTAAAAGTATCAACGTTGATCTTCTTTCACGTTATTCACTGCTATGCTAAAGTGTTACCCCATTTACGCCTTATTTTATTTCTCGTCTTTTCAACAAGCTGACAACCAGTCCCAACAACATGCATCAGTGTTGCCACCACCCCTCCGCTAGGTTGGTAACACGACATTCATATATCGGTGGGTGACACGACATACAACTACAATAACAAACCTCTCTACCGCCACCACCCACCCCCTAATTCAACGTAGAAACATTTCTTCATTCAACCTTTCCCTTTGCGGGAAGAAAATAAGGTAGTTGGAGAGGGTGTTGGTTAGGAAACCTAGAAACTAGGGGTTTCAAATAAAACTCTTGAATTAGACCACATCGAATGACTGGGAAATGTTTTATATACTTTTTTTCCTTTGTGGGTTTTAACTTGTACTCTCTTAGACCATTTACTACATCGGTACCAGACTTAAAAACTAGCCTAATACTAGAACAAACAAAACACCCATTCTTTGCCTTAAGGGGGCTACATAGGGGAGCCAATACTGTGTCACTCAAGTGTTCAGCTCTATCACGATTTTGATAAAACTATTAGTTGTATTGAAGTTTGGTCTTCACTGGAATGAATACAAAACACTATTCTATGTTTCTATAGATAAGAGAGATCTGTAAACATGGCTTAAAATAAGAAATTTTGCCCTTAGAAAAGTCAAAATTAGCGATATTTGAGTTGATTGTTAAAGACCTAAATCCAAGCGAAATGAAAGGGCAATATTATAGGAACATAGAATGGAGATTTGTGAATCGAATTATATAATTTATTAGGGGGGTCACAACACAAAATTTATTGGCATTATTATTAACCTGATAGGTAGCAATTGGTAACATTTTCCCTGTACACTAACGTCATCACTCGGCAAAGGACCGGTCAAACTTTGCTCCGAGCGAAGGAGGGGGGAGGAGAAGTGAAAGAATGGCAGACGAGCAGGTTAATCCTTCCCCCGCTTTCTCTTGCTGTTCGTACTTCCACCAGGCTCATCACCTTCAGTAGAACCTTGCAGGTTGTGGCGCTCTTTATTGAAAAATACATTTTGACCACATTTTAGTAAGTGCAAGCTAAAATAAGCTAGCGTCAGTATGAACCGAGAAAATACAACTGCGGACCATAGAAGAGGGATAAAAATAAGATTATACCTCACAGCCCACCGCAAGAAAAGAAATTGAAATAAGGGGAAGAAACTATGCATTGCTGATTTTAGGTGACTATTTTTTAGTATATATAGAAACAGTGAATTGCTTAAAAATGACACAGGTCTAATTATATTCATGAATTTAACGTACACTTTTTAAACAGCCAACCTAACTTAGGTAACAATGTGATCTGTACTTCACATTCAGAAATATAGCCTAGATATTCACCATTCAGATAGAAGGACGTATCCATCTACAAATAGAAATTTTATTCTCTAGCACCCCCGGTATCAAATTAGTGTCCTCTAGATGTAAACACTTGAACGTGTGCTACATAACCTGCATTTTTTAATAACTTAGCTACCATATTTATTAAGAGGTGATTTAAGTGCAATGTAGTGATAAGGTAGTTTAGCAAATGTGCACTTGCATCAGCATGGAGTGAGCATGGGTAAACAACAGGGACAATTTAGATGTTGTGCATCTAGTTAGTATTCGTATCTTTACCTCTTCCTCAAATCAATCTAGTTTCTTGAGAGCCAGAAGCATTAAATTTTATAACCACCAGTGCAACGTTTCCCACCGCCGGGCCGTGGGACCAAATCCCGAAAAGCTGGTCAAAATATGAAAATATTATTCAATTTGTATGAAATTTAGTACATAGGAGTTTTAAAGGTTGCTGATTGTTAATCAAAAGTCAGAATTGAAAAAACAAAATGGTGGAGCCATTATGGCAGTTCTAAATTCATAAAAGCCGGCAAAATATTCAAGTTTTATTCATTTTGTAAGAAACTTGGTACCTAGGGGTTTTAGAGGTCACTGATTACGAAACCAAAGTCAAAATTGCAAAATAATAAAATTACGGATTCAATATAGTGACCATAAATATTTAAACATACACAATTTAGTCAAAATAACATATTATAGGCCCTACACCTTATTAGCCAGGAAAAATTTAAGGTGTAACATAATAAAAGATTTATTAGAAGAACATAAACTTTTATTTATATTGAAACCATAACCTTTAAAGCCTATGTCTCAATAACCCACGATACAGGAAAAAACCTATTGTTTGTTGAAGTTATACACTAGAATTTAAAAAAACCTTTTACTCTAACCCAATAATACAATAATGTACGAAACCAGGTAGAATTATTATTTGTTTTAGTTAAATATTTAAATAGTAAAAGTCATAAACCTTTATATTAAATAATTATTTAACCCACGAAACCGAGCGAGATCAATTTAAGGAAAAAAACTTTGTAAATAGGGGAAAGTGGGGCAAAGTTAACATAGTAATAATATTAATTTTAGCTTTTGATTAATTTTTATTTTCTTACAAAAATTGGCATTTTATTTAAATAGTAAAATAAATTTATAAATGATTAGGAAACTACTTACATTTTTTTAAACTGTTTACATTTAATCTGTCTTTAAAATTATACTTATGTACTATTTACCTTGAAATTAACTTTAAGAAATTATAAGATATTTGTTTCTAAAAGCATGTGTTTTACACTAAAAAAGAGTTCTTACGCAAGATATTTATTCCAATTCTTTAGAAACTGTATTCATATAGGGTTATAGGCCCTATTCTTGAAAATATTTGAAATAAAATTACAGCGATTTTAAATTGCATTTGATTTTAAAAATATATTTATTTAAGTTAGAGTATTGTCAACAAAAACATGATCTTCTTATAGAAAACTGTAAGATTTTAAAGTATAATCTATGTTAATAAGTAAAACATGTATATTTACTATTTTTTGAAGCATTTAAAATTACACAATTAGTGATTTTTTCCATATATTGACTCAAATTTAACAACAACTTTCACGCAGAAAGATTTTGCAAAATATTTTATTGTACTATTCAATCAATGAGACTGAAAAAATTAAAACAAATAAAATGAAAAACTTAAGAATTTAAGAATTAAATACAAAGTTAAATGTATAAAATAAATCTGTATTTATCAAGTTTTTTACATAATATGTTAATGAAAATTATTCATTGTCATCAGTTGAGTTACCTGTATCGTAATCAGAGGATTCTGACATCGAAAAAGAAAAAGTGTTGTAGCTCATGACACATATAAATGGTTGGTGAAATTAATAATTCAACTGCTTCTGGTGACATAGATTTTAACTTTTTTTTTAGGGAATTTTCTCAATCTTGAAATAAAGAAATCAGATGCTACTAAAAGACGTAAAATAAGCTCTTCCATTGTTTTTGTTCTGCTGCATTTTCGCGCGAAGTCTTCACGATATCTTTTTATATATTTATTACAAGATTCTTGCGCATCTTCAGACATTTGTCCTATCGGCACTAATGCATTAGCTATGATTTCAGTGCCATGGATCAAAAGTTTATGTAGAGAAGTTGGCATGTAAAACCAGGGATAAAAATCCACAAATTTACGAGCTGTTTCTAATGTGTATTCTTTATATTTAATTATATCAATTTCATGGCTGCTTGAAATGGCTTGCAATATAACAAGAAATCTTTTAATTAGACCTTCATCAACGCCCGTTATAGAAGCGGAAACAGACAAATTTTCAAAAAATTTCCGAGCAGTATTTCCATCATTCGTACTACCAAATCCAGGCTTTGGTTGATCGACAATAAGTTCTAATTTTGACGGAAATCTTTTTGAATATTTTTTTTCTATTCTCTGTTTTTTCTTTATCTTCTTTTCTTCGCGCTTGCCACTTTTTAATCTCTAGTTTATAGGACAAATGTAAACAACATTCAAATAATCGACTCCACATGTGTAGTGTAGACAACCCAAACAATAAACTAACTCGATTTATCTTTTTTAATAAAATATCATCGATATTATTAAAACCTTTGGAAGTTTATTGGCATAAATAGCAACGTTGAGTGGATACAGTATTGGTAATTGCATTATAAACTTTGCCATCTATCATCGTTAACGCAAGTTTATAAGAAACTGATATTTATTTTCCATTTCTTACAATCTCAAAAGGTACAAGTTTTGTCTCTTGTTCTTTAACACACTCAGTTTGTTTTACAGTGTCTTCCGTATTTTCGTGCAAAAATTCAATTTTTATTGGCCGACAAAATCGAGGAGATGAAGGTCTTGGATTTTTGCATTAGTAACTTCATCTTCGGTTATGATTTGTAGTGGAACAAGTGAAGTGAAAAAAATATTTGCATCTGATTTACTTCCGTCATCATCACTGAATTTTGGTTTATACGTACTTTGGCCAGAGCTGCCATCACAACCCCACTTGCAAATAAAATTCAAGTTAAGAAGTTTTTCAGAACTCAAGCTTTTAATAACGTCCATTTGAGTCGACCAAATTTGTTCAACTGTATGGTCTAATAAGGCCTGTAGTTTTACTTCTGCACTGCATTAAGTTACAGTGATGCTTGATGTATCGGGATAACATTTATGTTTAGCCTTTAAAACTTCTTTATACGAGGGATACAATTTTATAATTATTTTTTAAGCTTATATTTCTTAAACCCTGATACTGACTTCGCGATAATTTCTACTCAACTATAAGTGAAAGAGCGTTATCGCCTGAAATAATGGTTTCTGGAATAAACTTTAAAGATTTTCGATACCTTTGAGCTTTTGATGGGCTGCCCGATGTCACATCTTTCACAACTTCCACAGTATACAATTTTTCTGAAGTTCGAAGGTTCATTTTGGTTGCATAGGAGAGTTCTTCAGTACTTGCCTGGGGAATTTCTTCGGTCCACCTTCGCTTCGTTCTTTCGCTGGAATCTATAAATTTCGAATATTGTAATATAACCTACGTAGGAAACATAATTCTCCTAAACTTTGTAGTATACGTATAGTGAACATGATTTTCCTTTATTTTGTGATCTAGGCCTACGTATAGTGAACAGAATTTTCCTAAGCTTTGTGATATACGTGTAATGTTTCATACCCGACTGTGATTTGAAAACCAATGTTCCCGTCATCAGCAGGCCACGACGATGATAACACGAGAATGAAGCCTTAGACCAGTGTTTCCCACATTGGATGATACCGTCCTCCAGGGGGTATTTTTAGTTTTGTGAGATGGTAAATAATTGAAAGGGAGTTGTACGGCAGCGTATGGGTTTTTACTAATATCCCAGGAATAATTTTATGCTAATAAATACAAGCTATAGAATATATAACAAAATGTTCTTATATTAAATACTGTACTTATGTTCTCTAATTTTGACAATACGATCAAGTCCTTATTTTTATAACTATTTAACATACATTATGTTTTAACGTGTGTTTTATTCATAAGAATTATAAATTATGCCACGTAAAATGTGCATTTATTTTGTGATCATGTTTTTTTCAAACGAGGAAATATTGACCTGTGGGCAAGATAGTATTTCTGCAAGGTTATTATCATTGATTTCAGAATGCATATTACATTTAACTTAGGGTGAGGGCTGTAACAGCATGAAATTCTCAAAAGGGGGCAGTAGGTTAAAAAAATAGGTTGGGAATTACTGCTTTGAACCATGCAGATAGTGAAGTCCCATATAGTTAACATTGTATTCCTTCATCGGATGCGTATACATATAGTGGACATTGTAACCTTTCATCAGGTGTACACATATAGTGGGCACTGCCTCCCTTCATTAAAAGTACAGTGTACACATATAGTGGACATTGTTAGCTCTCATCATGTGTACACATATAGTGGACATTGTTACCTTTCATCATGTGTACACATATAGTTGACATTGTTACCTTTCATCACGTGTACACATATAGTGGACATTGTTACCTTTCATCATGTGTACACATATATTTGACATTGTTAGCTTTCATCATGTGTACACATATAGTGGACATTGTTACCTTTCATCATGTGTACACATATAGTTGACATTGTTACCTTTCATCACGTGTACACATATAGTGGACATTGTTACCTTTCATCATGTGTACACATATATTTGACATTGTTAGCTTTCATCATGTGTACACATATAGTTGACATTGTTACCTTTCATCACGTGTACACATATAGTGGACATTGTTACCTTTCATCATGTGTACACATATATTTGACATTGTTAGCTTTCATCATGTGTACACATATAGTTGACATTGTTACCTTTCATCACGTGTACACATATAGTGGACATTGTTACCTTTCATCATGTGTACACATATATTTGACATTGTTAGCTTTCATCATGTGTACACATATAGTTGACATTGTTACCTTTCATCACGTGTACACATATAGTGGACATTGTTACCTTTCATCATGTGTACACATATATTTGACATTGTTAGCTTTCATCACGTGTACACATATAGTGGACATTGTTACCTTTCATCATGTGTACACATATATTTGACATTGTTAGCTTTCATCATGTGTACACATATAGTGGACATTGTTACCTTTCATCATGTGTACACATATATTTTACATTGTTAGCTTTCATCATGTGTACACATATAGTGGACATTGTTACCTTTCATCATGTGTACACATATAGTTGACATTGTTAGCTTTCATCATGTGTATACATATAGTGGACATTGTTACCTTTCATTAGGTGTACACATATAGTGGACATTCCTTGCCTAAATTTATTTCTAGATTTATATTTTATTTCAACTTTATTTGGTTGTAAAAATATATTCAACACTACTTCCCTTGTTTAGGCTCTCCACGTAGAGATTGAAACAAACACATTTTACTCGTTGGTAGATATAAAGTTAAAGCTATTTTAATCACATACCAACAAATTAAACTAATTTTTTTATAACTTATGTAAAAACTATATCCTTACAAGCTTATTGATAGCTATTGTATATATTTTTTTTGGCTTATAAATATTTTGAAACATACAAAATAAGCTATAAATATAAAAATTGAAATAAATCAAAACACAAGCATAATATTTCGTAATTATTTTGTGGTTATAACTAATAAGTAATTTTAAAGGTCACGCTTACCTACACCATCTTATTGAATATTATTGATAAAGACAGGATATAAAGTTGTCACATAATAGTTTTAATTACACCAACTAGAAATCAAAATATTGTACTACAAATATCTAAACGTTCTATACAATTAAAGTTTTCACCACCACTTACTTTAAAATCGGAAAAAAAGATAATTGTTATGCAACTGTTACATATTTAAATAATTATTGAGTTCCCTAATAATACAATAACCACACTAAAGGGGAAGAAAGTGGAAATTATCAATCAGAGGTCTTATACCCTCATTTGTGTGAAGATAGAGTGAAAAATAATCGAAGGAAAAATATCTCAGACCACACGACTGGAATTACAATCCCGACCTACCCATCACCTGTAAATTAGATTAGATGAGAGAAATGATTTTGTTCACGTGCCCACTAGAGAGGGATATTATTTTTTTAGTCATGATTTTATAAGATGTTTAGACAAAAAATTAGACGAGTTCAAAACTACTCTCCGGCTGGGATTTACCCAAAGGGTCGAATGATCTAAGGCGTCACTCTAACAATAGAATTGGTTGTCAATGACGTGGAGGTTAGGGTTTGAAGCCCGGTCTGTTGTATAGAGGGGATTTTGTCCTGAATGGTCGATTTCTATTCATTCTCCACGTTAATGCGGGTACAATTCCTTTAAAATTAAGCTTTTCGTTTCCCTAATATATTAGCGTAATAATTAGTGGATATGAAAATAATCCATAACAGGTAGTTTGATTGTTGTGGAAAATTTACCTAAAAAATCAATATTTAGATACAAAGCTAAAAAATAAAGTTATAGGTACCTAATTATTTTATGTACAGGAATGTAAATTACGATTTAATATACAAGAGCAGCATTACCAGCAACTTGAAATAGTAATGTTCTTATTTCTTTTAAACAATTCGACCACTGTTTAAATTTAGGAGTATATTGGTTGTGTATCAAGCAAGTGGGCTGTTGTGAAATATAAACCAAAAGAGTTGTAAAGCTGTCGCTTTACTGGTGAATGAGTCATCCCGGCCTTGAGTGACAAGTCTTTCGTCCTTCCTCTTTCACTAATCTGTTACGAACTCAGAGGAATAAAGATAAGTAAAGAGAAGAGGTGAAATATTTTTTTTTACTCCCAAAAGGCGACGAGGTATTTCTACCTGCCCATGTAGCACCCTTAAAATAAAAATAATGACATACATTTTAGGCCATGCCTAGAATAGAGCCCAATGATGCAATTAGTGTGTCATTTGTTTAGTACATATGTGCAGTTATTTTAATATTACAGATTTTAAATTAATTCAAATATATGGCAAAGATACATAAAAAATTGTTTATTTTTTTATACCTCAAATATAATTCAAAGTTTTGAATAACTTTAATTTTCGAGCCTATGTAAATACACAAATTATATCAATTTAATCTTTGCGTCGGCCATTTATTTATTTTTTGAAAAATAAAATAAAAAACAGTAATAATAATAATAATAATAATAATAATAATTACAAAATAAATACTAATCAGACTTGGTGCAAAATGTATTAGCCCCTGTCAGTGTGGTCGAATGCTTAGAGAAATCGACTTCAAGCCTAGGACACACTGCTGCGATTACAGGTGCAGACGTTTCAACGATTTGTGTATGTGTGTGTGTGTGTGTGTGTGTGTGTGTGTGTGTGTGTGTGTGTGTGTGCGCGCGTGTGTGCGTGTGTGCGTGCACACACGCGCTTTAGTTTTATTACGTACTTTACTTTTATTATGAAAGGAAGCAAACTTGTATATAGTGTACATAGTGAAGCTTATAATATACAACCGTAGTGTAATCACTAATCTGTCTTTTTCAGTGTAGGCCAAGCGTGCAATATCAGGCACTAACGTTAGATGTTATGAACTAGTTTAAGTTAGTTTATAAGTAGAATTTGAAAACTAGCATATTGTGAAGATCATCTAAAAGGTATGAATGAGAAGAGGGTGTAAGGGAGATGCACCCGCATTGGAGTTAAAAGAGAATATAAAACAACAGTGATAATTAAAGGCATCAGACCACCACCAATGAGCCCGGGTGGTAATCGAACCTTTACCTCCCCATCAAAGGCAATCATGCCTACCACCTGAGACAACACAACCCCCCTACTGTGCGAAGTAATACAAATTGTGATTATAATACTTTATTTGATGTAAAAGTATATTCACCGCCAAGATAGCTACGGTTTTGATACTCTTACGTTTGAGAAAACTTCTTTTAGAGGGTTTCAAAATTTCTCTTAAGTAGAGGAAGGAAAGGTGGAAACTTGAGCCTGACCTCAATTTGTCATTTTTGACCCCAACGCTAGTGTCTCGAGAGTTGGTTTGGCTGAGGGAGGTGTGAGTACACTGTAGAGAAAGCGTGTATGTTGACGGAGGACCCTTCTCAGATACGAGACACGTCGATACTGATACTCTTCTTACCATTCTACCACTCCTCTTCACAAACTTCGTCCCACACTGCTGGCTGGGACAAGGCGGGGGCTATCCATTGTTACTACCGACGGGCGGTAAAAATGTTTTGCATGTTTTACCTCCTTTCTTCCTTTCCTTCCCATCATGAGCCGAGGAGCGACACTGATGGATGTCTCTAAGAGATATCACGGACTTGAAAATAGCAATTCGCCTACTCCTACCTATAAACCCTTTCATCTTAGCCTTTCCTTTGGAACGAGCTTTTCCACTGGTAGAGTTGGCTCAACGCTAACGTGTTTGGCTATTGCTTAGGGGTCCAAGGTTCAAACCTAGATCAAATATATCAGTGGATTAGGAAAAGAGAGAAGAGGGAGTATTTCTAAGATATGTTTTTCAATTTTATTTATAGGAAAATGTCCCGCCTCGGTGGCGTAGTTAGCTAACGCGCCAGTCGTGTTGAGCTCGACTGTCGAGGACGGGGAGATCGAGGTTCGAATCTCGGTCGGGTGAACTGAGGGTGGTTTTTCATACATGGTTTTCAACTCTCCCTCCACGCAGATGCGGGTCCACTTCATCTAAATTCAACCTTTACAATTCCTAACCCATTAGTGTAATTAGTACTTAAGCGTATAACCCAAACGGGTAGTAAGATGCGGTGCCAAGTATTATTATTATTATTATTATTATTATTATTATTATTATTATTATTACAGGAAAATGGTGCATTATTCAAATATTTTTAAAGAGCTTATTGTTTAATGCTTGGCCATCTGTCCCAGGGAGTAATGGGAGGATAGGAGGAAGGTTGTCTCCTCACGATATGTTTTTTAAATTTACATAACGGCAAATTATGCTACATTTCAACTATTTGCTTGAAAATTAGGACTCAAATTCCGATATGCTGCACAGACGTTAGAGTTAGGAGCTGTTTTTTTTAATTTACAAGGGAAATATGCTCTATATAATTAAAACTCAACCTCCTCATTTCTAAGAGAGGGTAGAGAAGTAATTAATAATATTAACATTGTTACTAAATAATTTTGGTCTTTCAAGTAACCTGTTTATTTATTCATTTGTAAGGACGCAACTCTGAGACGGTTTTTGGCTTTCTTCTTGGATAATCTCTCTTTTATTCCAATGTTGGTTATTTGTTTCTTCCTCACCCTCATAAAACCAAGACCAATTAAGATGACTTTTTAAATTGAGGCATTGAACGTGAGCTTTATAAACTGATTATATCAGCACATGACTTACATACCAACTTAACTCCAGAACAAACAAACATTTCTCCAAGCCTAGATTCATCCCTGTTAAAGGGCAAGCTCAAAATTTACAAATGCGACATATTTAAAAAGTGCCGGGATTTGAACCCAGGAGCCTTAGATTAGTACACGCGTGTTACAGACGGGGTTAATTAATTCGGTCAGTGAAATTAACGCTTAATATCTTACCAACAGATGGAAAAAGATATCGCAGGCAAAGTTAAGGTGAGAAAGCTTGTAGCAACCAAAAATACAACAATTGTATCTTCTGTCTCATTCTCTCGAACTCCCCTCTCATCCCCTTCCATTCCCAGTGGCGTCGCGTGCGAGACGCCTTGTACAACTCAGTGGTGATCTAGCGCCGGGACGGTCTTTCTTCCCAGCTATCTTCTATCGGCTTCTCCGGCGCGTCGCTCTGGCGGATATTAATGGAGTCAAGACTTCTCTGTACATACTACAATGATATATTGATAGAGTACCGCAAAGATAGTTGAAAATGGAAGACAGGGTTTGGGTAAAAGGGGAGAGGGGGATTGATATATTGAATGCCCCGCTCAGTCAATACGATGGGACACGATCAAAATGGGTTACCTCGTCCATTTATGATTTAAAAAATTGGCATTGGCTAGTGATGAAAAAAAAAATCCCTGAGACGAGGGCAGAATAATTTGAAAACAAATAAAGTTGGGTTTGTATAACTAATAAAAGCACTTGATTTTTTATAGTTAAATTTTATCATTTTCGAATAGATCGAAAAATGACACCTAGACACGGGAATCAAACCAGGACCTTTGGCTTAGCGTGCCAATGCTCTATCACTGAGCTAGCTAAGAATCGCCCCATGCTCATGGTAATTCTTTTCTCATATTTTAAGGCTGAGTCTGTTATGGACGTGTGAATGTAATCGGCTACTATTAGCTGTAATTGATATCACAGCCAACGGCAACTCTGTTGAAGGTGGGATGAATGATAATAATTATGAATATCTGCCTTTAACTATGAGTGAAGAATGGCCCTAAGCACAGGACAATGTCTGGACAAATAAGTGGTATAGTTTTGGCACGCTTTTCCAAAGGTCCTGGATACTATTCCCGCGTCCAGGTGTCGTTTTTCAAATAATTTGAATCTGATTAAGCTACAGCTGATCTCAATGATAGTTACAATCATTCATCACCTAAGCTTTGCCTTTCATACATACTTAATTGTATAGCTTTGTTTTCTTCCATCTAAATTTGATCAATTTCATCATATTTTCTCATTTTGTTACTCTATGGATTAGGAATGTGCGAACTCCACTTTTTACTTTCTCTCTATCTTACAGGTAGAGAAAGTATGGTGATCGTCAAAAAAAATTGAACTCGAGATTTTGATGAATTTTGACGTTTCAACACTCCCTGAATCCGAAAAAGTGGTTTTTGAATTTCCGTCTGTCTGTCTGTCTGTCTGTACCTCCAACTAGAGCCTAAACTATTCTACCGATTGAGCTGAAACTTGATATCTAGGGTTTTCATAGGGTTGCCCCTAGGGGTTTTGGGAATTGGATATCTACCCCTAAAATTAAGGGTAGTTTACTGAGGGAAAAAAGAGAAAAAGTCGATTTTCTCAAAATCGGCTCTAACGATTTTGATTAAATTTCAATTATGAACATTAATAAATATTTCAAACAAAATGGCTACTCTCAAAATTTCGGCAAAATGGCTTTAAGGGCTCCGTTCTGAAGCGTAAATTAACATTTTTTATAATAGCTCCGAAACTATTTGAAATATGAAATTACTTAGCATTACAAATATGTATATATATTTATAATACAAATATTTTATTCGAAACATATTTTTATAAAATCAATAATTTTCAATCTATACGCAATTATATATATATTTTTAACTTTTTGGACATTAAAGCTTAAGTATTGCGACCGTAAAAAAAAACTAACCTAAAATGTTGATGGATGTCGACGTCTCATGATCCCCACAACCCTAAAAAATAGTCTTTGCAATGCCGTCTGTCTGTGTGTCTATAAAAACTTAAAATTAAGGGTAGTTTCCTGAAGGGTGAAAAGAGAAAAAATTTGGTTTTCTCAAAATCTGCTCAAACGATTTTGATTAAAATTCGTATCTAGGCGTTGATTAAGATTATAAATAAACTGGCTATTTTCATTTTCCTATGAAAATGATTTTTAGGGTATTTTACAGAAGCGTTAATGTCCGTATCTCCACAACTATTTGAGAAACTAAACAACTTATCATTGCAAAATTGTAGGACTATTAGAAATAAAAAACTTTTATTTGACATATATTTTTATAAAAGCAGCAGTTTCTGAGATATTTGCAAATATATTAATACAATTTTGTGAGCTTTAGTTGTAAACATATACTACTTAAGTCTTAACGCAATATTTCTCCAATGCCATAGAGTAATTAAATATAAGTATCTAAAATAAATGGTACGGAGCACCGCACAGACTTTCTCTCTCTTTCTATAAACTCCTAAGATTTCTGAACGGAATAATGTACATTGTATCATCACCACTCCACATAAGAACCCGCATAAAATAATATACAATGATATATAATCAATGAGAAAAGAGGCGCATCTTTGTCCACCTAAGAACATTTCAAACAGTTTAATGTCTTCCACAAGGGTCAACACTTCGTATTAAAATTTCGATTTCTGGTTAAAATTTTAACATTTTATAAGGTGTTGCAGATCTTCAAGTCATCGCATTGATATTTAATTATTCATTTATACATTTTGACCAATAAAAAATGTAAATATTGACTATTGAGTCTAAAATGGAGATAGATCATTGCTATGCAAACATTTCTCCTAAGAGATTTAAGGAAAATTAACATACTTTTTTAGATACTTATATTTAATTACTCTATGGCATTGGAGAATTATTGCGTTAAGACTTAAGTAGTTTATGTTTACAACTAAAGCTCACAAAATTGTATTAATATATTAGCAAATATCTCAGAAACTGCTGCTTTTATAAAAATATATGTCAAATAAATTTTTTTTATTTCTGATAGTCCTACAATTTTGCAATGATAAGTTGTTTAGTTTCTCCAATAGTTGTGGAGATAAGGAAATTAACGCTTCTGTAAAGTACCCTAAAAATCATTTTCATAGGAAAATGAAAATAGCCAGTTTATTTATAATCTTAATCAACGCCTAGATACGAATTTTAATCAAAATCGTTTGAGTAGATTTTGAGAAAACCAAATTTTTCTCTTTTCGCCCTTCAGTAAACTACCCTTAATTCTAAGTTTTTATAGACACACAGACATACGGCATTGCAAAGACTATTTTTTAGGGTTCGGGGGGTCATGAGACGTCGACATCCATCAACATTTCAGGTTAGTTTTTTTTACGGTCGCAATACTTAAACTTTAATGTTCAAAAAGTTAAAAAAATTCATGTATAATTGCGTATAGATTGAAAGTTATTGATTTTATAAAAATATGTTTCGGATAAAATATCTGTATTATAAATATATATACATATTTGTAATGCTAAGTAATTTCATATCTCAAATAGTTTCGGAGCTATTTAAAAAAATGTTAATTGACGCATCAGACCGGAGCCCTTAAAGCCATTTTGCCGAAATATTGAGGGTAGCCATTTTGTTTGGAATATTTATTAATGTTTATAAATGAAATTTAATCAAAATCGTTAGAGCCGATTTTGAGAAAATCGACTTTTTCTCTTTTTGCCCTTCGGTAAACTACCCTTAATTTTAAGTTTTAATAGACACACAGACAGACGGCATTGCAAAGACTATTTTTTAGGGTTCGGGGGGTCATGAGACGTCGAAATCCATCAACATTTCAGGTTAGTTTTTTCTATGATCGCAATACTTAAGCTTTAATGTCCAAAAAGCTAAAAATATATATATAATTGCGTATAGATTAAAAATTATTGATTTTATAAAAATATGTTTCGAATAAAATATTTGTATTATAAATATATATACATATTTGTAATGCTAAGTAATTTCATATCTCAAATAGTTTCGGAGCTATTTAAAAAAATGTTAATTTACGCATCAGACCGGAGCCCTTAAAGCGATTTTGCCGAAATATTGAGGGTAGCCATTTTGTTTGGAATATTTATTAATGTTTATAAATGAAATTTAATCAAAATCGTTGGAGCCGATTTTGAGAAAATCGACTTTTTCTCTTTTTGCCCTTCGGTAAACTACCCTTAATTTTAAGTTTTAATAGACACACAGACAGACGGCATTGCAAAGACTATTTTTTAGGGTTCGGGGGGTCATGAGACGTCGAAATCCATCAACATTTCAGGTTAGTTTTTTCTACGATCGCAATACTTAAGCTTTAATGTCCAAAAATCTAAAAATATATATATAATTGCGTATAGATTAAAAATAATTGATTTTATAAAAATATGTTTCGAATAAAATATCTGTATTATAAATATATATACATATTTGTAATGCTAAGTAATTTCATATCTCAAATAGTTTCGGAGCTATTATAAAAAATGTTAATTTACGCATCAGACCGGAGCCCTTAAAGCGATTTTGCCGAAATATTGAGGGTAGCCATTTTGTTTAGAATATTTATTAATGTTCATAAATGAAATTTAATCAAAATCGTTAGAGCCGATTTTGAGAAAATCGACTTTTTCTGTTTTTTCCCTTCAGTAAACTACCCTTAATTTTAGGGGTAGATGTCCAATTCCAAAAACCCCTCGGGGCAACCCTATGAAAACCCAAGATATCAAGTTTCAGCTCAATCGGTAAAATAGTTTAGGCTCTAGTTGGAGGTACAGACAGACAGACAGACAGACAGACAGACAGACAGACAGACAGACAGACGGAAATTCAAAAACCACTTTTTTGGATTCAGGAAGTCATGAAACGTCAAAATTCATCAAAATCTCGAGTTCGAATTTTTTGACGATCACAATACTTTCTCTACCTGTAAGATAGAGAGAAAGTAAAAAGTATGTAATTTTTCCTTAAAGCTCTTAGGAGAAATGTTTGCACAGCAATGATCTATCTCCATTTTAGACTCAATAGTCAATATTTACATTTTTTATTGGTCAAAATGTATAAATGAATAATTAAATATCAATGCGATGACTTGAAGATCTGCAACACCTTATAAAATGTTAAAATTTTAACCAGAAATCGAAATTTTAATACGAAGTGTTGACCCTTGTGGAAGACATTAAACTGTTTGAAATGCTCTTAGGTGGACAAAGATGCGCCTCTTTTCTCATTGATTCTATATCATTGTATATTATTTTATGCGTGTTCTTATGTGGAGTGGTGATGATACAATGTACATTATTCTGTTCAGAAATCTTACGAGTTTATAAAAAGAGAGAGAAAGTCTGTGCGGTGCGCCGTACCATTTATTATCTTTTTATATTCGAAGCAAACTCTAATAGAATATAGGAATATATATACTCGAAGCTAAATTTAAGTTCGAATATTTTTTGTTAGTTGTTTTACGCTTGAAAAAATATTATATTGTGGTTATTTAACTTAAAGTTTGCACTAAAATTATTAGTAAAATGTCTTATTGCTGAATTGTTTGTAATGTTTTGTTTCAATCTGATAAGTCAAGTTATTATAATAGCGTACAGCTCTATTATTTATGATTTTCTCTATATGAATATTAATTTGTATGTACAAAACAGCTCACTATGGCAGTAATTGAACATTTTTGTATTTTAGCTGTAAATATTTTTATTGGCGTAGCTTCGAGGCCGGAATTTTTTCCGAAGCTAAGTCAAAGCTAATGTTTGTTTCGGTGCCAAGACGAAGTTTTAAAGATTCTTCGTACACACCTACTATGGATAGTAATATAGATCCGCGTGGTTTTAAGGCGTCATTCTTGAGAAATATTGAATTACCAGTGACGAGGAGTTCAGGGTTCCCAGTTCTGGCCGGGGATATTAAGCGGGTTTTTTTCTAAATGGTTTACCACCCCCATCCCTTCTATGCGTATGTCAGTACATTTACTCTAAATTATACCTTCCTTTAGTGCAAAATAATTGAAGAACCCGAAAGGGTAGTTATACTCCATTCACGGTAGGAGTAACTCTCTGAAAGGTCTTTTTTCCTACCAATATCCTACTATATAAAAGATTTCTGGTATGGAAAAGGCCTTTCAGAAAACAATTCCTACGCTGAACAGACTTTAGAGGTGATTGAGTAAATAAAATGGTAAACGCAAATGTGTTTTTTATTTTTTTTATTTGACAGGTGTCTACGTTACTCAATGTAATAATATTTCTAGCACGCATTGACGATGAACTGTTGTTACTCTGTTAGAAAGTTGTTAACATCTCACCTACTGTCAAGAAATGTTTATATACTCCATTCACGGTAGGAATTACTCTCTGAAAGGTCTTTTTTCCTACCCATATCCTACTATATAATAGCTTTTTGGTAGGGAAAAAGGCCTTTCAGAAAACAATTCCTACGATGAACAGACTTTATATATTTTTAATTTATACTTGGGGTATTTAACGTGCACTTTCTGAACTGCCTGATTATATCAGCACACGAGAATTTCTATGAGCGATAGCAAAAGGTTCCACCAATTTCGCCGGGGAAGGTATTTTTACATAGGCCTACCTTCAGGGTTCTTTTACATGCCACTTACCCTCTGAAGGAAGTTGTGCTACGGATTTTTATCGATCAAGAATAATCTGTCAACCCCGGCTGGGTTTGAGCCCAGGAAAATCGGATCCGGAGGTAATTACTTCATCCCAAGACTAATGAGGTTGACGTCAATGAATGTAAGGCTCAGAATATACAAAACCATAATTTTACCGGTTGTTATCTATCAATCTATGGGTGTGAAAAGTGTTCTCTTACCTTACATGACGAAAATGAATTTAGGGTACTCGAAAGCAAGGTACTTGGTCCAAAAGGGATTAAGATACTAGGGAGTGGAGGAGGTTACATAATGCCTAATGATGAAATACATACCCTGTACTCATCAAAATACATTGTTAGGATAATAAAATCTCGCAGATTACGGTGAGCAGGACATGCAGCACCAATGGAAGAATCTATAACCGTGTTCAGAGTATTGACTGGTAAATTCAATGGGAAGTGACCATTGGGAAGAATTAAAGGCAATGGGAGGATAGGATTAGAATGGTCCTGAAAGAAATAGGGTGTAATGAGGTGAACTAGATAGAAATACCTCAAGAGCTCACGATAGTAAGTCAGCAATGAACTTTCAAGTTTCTAATGCCATACAGTAATTAGTAGTATTGACGAAGAGCTTCAAACCCATTTAATAATCATCATAGAGTCTAAATTAACTATTGTAGCGTAAGTGTATTAATGTACTGCATTAAAGCATCTATTTTCAGTTTCTATGGATGTGATCTGAAAGTTAAAGTAAATAAAAACCACAGCGTGAAAATATATATTTATATTTTGGTTGAGTTGTTTGTAATTACAAATCAAACTGTTTGGTTTTCGTCAGCAAACAAAGTCACACAAATAAACTTTTCACGCTGCGGTTTCAAACATCACATAATTCTATTTGAGCAACGTGGACCACAGAGCATTCAGATAGTGCATTATGTTCTACCCCCCACCCCCCCAAGAGGAAATTATAATATGGTAAATCATGAATATAATTTTTTTATATAAATGACAAAATGATAAAACACAAACATTATGTTTCGGCTTATCAGTATAACCTTATTTTATTAGGGTGATTTAATATATAGTAGAGATATTTGAAAAATGATGGTTGATTAATTTACTATTTGTGTACACCCACATCAGTGGTCACGCAGTCCAAGGCAATTTTCTCAAACTTGTATCAATATCGCACCATGGTACAACGTATGTCTTACGGACAGCGAGGCCCGCCGTCACGCCTAGCGACAATGGAGCTGATCCAACAACCGGACTTCGACTCGCGAGCCAAGAACCCCTCACAGCCTACGCACGCCGCCACCCTCGCGACATGACTCAAGAACAGAACATGGTGGCCCAGCTTCAGCTCTTACAAGACTCCATGAACACCATGGAAGAGAGGTTCCGACAGATCACAGAGCGATTCGGAGAAACAAGTCAGGCTGCACCAACCCTCACTGTTGGGGGACCGAGTCCTTTTACAAGTCAACCCCCGGGGACATCAGCTGTTCTATCGGGGGACTTAAACTTTCAATATTTTACTATTGAGGTCTAACTTTTTTTTTTAGCTATAGTCCTATCACTTTGAGAGCCACTGGTCTATGGAATCAGGCTCGCACTAAAACATACATGCCAGTGATGGAGGAGTTCGGGGTTCATCTCTCGCTTAGTTTACTTGGGGGCGGGAGCTTACACAAGTGATGTATCACTGTGAATTTCTCCTCCCTTTCCATTCTAACGCGGGTGCATTCCTATAAGATTATCTCCTCATTATTACTTTACAATAAATTAAAACTACAAAAAGTATATATATGTTTTCCTTATAAGTCTACTTATAATGTCAACTAAAATATTTTCGTAATATAAATAAATATTAATTTAATAATATAATTGTAACTATAGATTTAGTAGTCTCTTAATAGTACAAGATTCCGTGAAGTTCGAGGTAAGAGATACGCCCGGTGTATCTCCTTTTATATAGCATTAAGGCCCTTGGCCCTGTCGAGTGTAAGTCTAAAACCTATTTTGTGGGATGGTGGGCGGGAGGGTGAAAGACGTGGCGTGGCTTCACAACCGACCAAAGTATCTCTCCGCGCCAACAAGAACAGATGGATCACGGAAATCGTAGATGGTGCTAGCTACCGGACAGGTCTTGAGGAAAAATCATACTTTTGTAAATATCAGTTTTCTCGAGAACGAATGAAAGGCTTGTGTTAATATTTTACACACTCCTAATATAATGTATTGATGTTTATTAATTATTACCATTTTTTTTATGAAGCTGGCAGTTTTCTATTGAAAAATGTCAATTTTATCGATATTTGATCACTGTTAAAATTATAGCGGAGGTGTGTATATGAAAAAAAAAAAATCAACATGGTTCTATTCTTGAACAAACCGTTTCCAAAAATAAAATTGCAAAACAATAAAAATTCTTTAAGATAACCGTTTGTTCTCATGGCTCTGCATTTCCACGCCGAATGAAAAGGGCCAATCGTCTTAACGAATCGTGGCTATACGACAAAACAAATGATCACCAATAGAAAAAACTCTGATAGTTTTTTTAATAATAATATGTATACTTGGTTTACCCTGAGAGGTAGCAATCCCCCCTTGATGGGCTACACTACGACCTTATCTTATAAGCTACACCGTAAGTGGAGATGTCCAAAGTAAACTTAATTTTGTTTTTGTATTACCGATATGTATAAATAAAATATAAATTAAGTACTTTTAACACTTACAAATATGTAAGTATTCTAATTTTTTCCCGGCTATTCCACGCATTTCGAGTTTTCGATGGTTCTAGATTGACCCGAACCCGTTCAACTCGAATTATCGAGATAACTGTAGCGTTATATTTTTACACTTGATAACAAATAGTATATATTTAGATATACGAACAAATCCTTAAGAACATTTTTTAATTGTCATTCCTTATCCTCCCCCTCTTATTCCGGATCTTCTCATTCCCCGGTCATTAACCAAGACAGTTTGAAAGCTTGGATAACATTCTGTCAACAAGTTCGTGGGACCACTATCTCCCAAAGTGCTGGATAAACTAACGTCTATATCAACATCCTATAAACTAAACACTCTACCACCCTTAACAAACCCGCCCCCTTTTACTAGGGGCTGTGATATTTATCATAAGTCGTGACCGAGGAAAAGGGAGGAGTGATGCGTTTCATACCCCGCTCAGATATCGTCCTGGGACCTCCCCCTCCCCCCTCTTTCCACTACCCCCTCATTCCTCCATCAACCTCGAGGTCGGAAAAAGAGAAAAGCCAAAAAACGGCGAAAAGATTCAAAGTAAAATATTGAGAGAGACAAAAATAATATAATGTTGGTGAAAAACAATAATTATGATGGAGCTGGTATCAGGGTTCTGAATTTGTCTCCAACATAGTTTAAACATAAATAAGCTTGTTTTTAAACAATAGCACCAATGTCTGCTACTTAAACTAATGTATTTGGCATCAGAAAGATATATAAAGTTTCATGTAAAATGATAAAGATGATAGAGATTTTTATGGTACAATCGTGAGAGAACTGATACAACTCCAACAAAGATGCTTTTTTTAAAAAGGAAAAAAACTGGCTTTTAGTAGAAAAAAGTTTGAAATTAAAAATATATTTTTTGTGCTATAATTTATTTATATTTTATCAATTAATTATTTTTATCCATGTATCATTAATTATATTTATCGTGTATTAGTAATGATAATATCTATCAATAGAAAACAGCTGCAGATAACATGGCCTGACGTATTAATACGTGAAAGGGGATCTAGTAAACTTTCTAGATGCCAGAAAAAGCTCTGCCTATGAAAATTGAACTTTAGCTGTATCATAGCTACAAGTTTCAAATATTAATTTCTAGGAATTGGTCGGCACTGTTATTGGTTCCACCAGTTCTTTTCTTATCATTATTAGTTGCTTAGGAGAGAAAAGTTTTAGTTGATTATAATGAATATAAGACAGAATGATGAATGGACTTTAGGTTCATTTATGTGATTGAGTGGAACTGAGAACTGAGAAACTAAATAATATAACCGGCTCTGGAATCAGCGAAATGCTAGAACCGACGTATCCTTAAGATGGCGTGCTAGTGAGCGTGAGTTTAGGGCAGTATTTTCGAAGTTTTTATACCATAAACATTTATTTGGCCAAAATAAATCAAATATTTCTTCTATAGAAACATATAGTTTAGTTTTCCCACATGCTAATCTCAACAGTTCTTTAATATCTGTCAAGGGTTGTCCTGGAATTTAGTGACAACTTTTTCTCTGCATTTAAAAATTTTGTCACCAAATGCCGCTATTTCATGAGAGATATTCAAGAACTGTTGAGATTATCATGTGCAGAAAGCTAAACTATATGTTTCTATAGAAGAAATATTTGATCTATTTTTGCCAAAAAATGTTTATGCTATAAAAACTGCAAAATTAATGCACTAAACCGGCGCTCACTAGCACCCCACCTTAAGGTTGGAGTGTAGAGAACAAGAGTTAAGCTAAGGGCAGTGTTTTTGCGATTGTTAAGCAAACT
Source organism: Timema podura (assembly GCA_033556935.1). Classification (NCBI taxonomy): domain Eukaryota; kingdom Metazoa; phylum Arthropoda; class Insecta; order Phasmatodea; family Timematidae; genus Timema; species Timema podura. The sequence continues at coordinate 41,418,349 of JAVRXN010000002.1, forward strand.
AAAGATCTGTCATGAGCATAGAGGCATTAGATGAGAAATTTTATAAATTATTAGAAAAAGTTTGCATTAATCCCAGGACATCTTTGACAGATATCTGATACAATTTGATATCACCATATGAAGAAAATTAAACTGTTTTTGTCGGATAAATATTTTAGTCGTTTTGGCAAAAAAAACAGTTTTGTTTTAAAAACTGCAAAAACACTGGCATTAACTCGCTTTCCCTATATTCCTACCTTAATATAATAATGGGCTGATAACATAAATTCCAAGAGTGTGCATGTTTATACCCAATCTGAACCAACCTATGGTCTAGTTAATAATACCACCACAGGAGTCGAACTAACGAAAAGATACAAAATAAACATGTGATAAACAAACTCAAAATAGTTTCTGCTTAGTTAAACTAATTTTTTAATTAATTTCATGGAAATATTTTAAATACACTAACTTATTTTAAATAAAAAATGTTGTACTCCATTTTTCTACCCTTCCAGACTATCCGCATGTTTACTTTATTGAGCCAGGGATGAGGATGGTAGACCTTAGATAAAATGTACTAGCATTTTCGTAAATATTTACTTTATTGACGAGAGACCTTAGAGAAAATATACCAGCATGTTTGTGGAAGAAGAGTACAAAACTGTTTAGTAAAATCCACCCTCAATATACCCGGCTGGAATTCAAAACCCAACCACCCCTTCCCAGGCAATCCATCGCCTATTGTGAGAATGAGGCCTTAGGCCAGAAGTCGTTAACTTGTCGATCGCGATCGACAGTTCGATCTTGCAGCAATTTTCAGGCGATCGCGTAAGAAAAGTATTTTTATAGAAAATCGATTTTTAAATCTTTTAACTCGCATATATATTAAGTACTTTACTTTACAATAATATTTTAGTCTGAGCAAAAATATTTGTATCGGTCATAATCGGTAATGTTTTAAGATATTTAAATAAAAAAATGTACTGTACATTATATTTATTTTATAAAAAATTTTTTCTATAAAGGCGGGGACATTAATATTTGATAAAAAAATTATAGTGAAGAAACGATGGATAATCGCTCCACCTTTGATAGGTTTATAGGTCGATCGTGGCCCAAAAATGTTGTCAACCCCTGCCTAAGACCATAGATGTATTTGTATTACGTATGAAACAACGGGTGTTTATTACGAATTTGATATTGAGCAGTGAACAAAAACTTTAATAAAAAGATTTTATCTTTAAACGTTGCTCAAAAAACTTTAAAATACGAATTTAACTGCTTTAATATGGTAAGATGAATAAGGATAAACAAATTTTAATTACTTTACTTGGGAAAGGATGATAAAGGTATAATTTAGATGTGTAATAATGTAGTCAACATTCTAGTGGAGAAGGAGTGGAAAAAATTAGGGAAAAAACACTCTCTCAGTATGCCGATCAGGATTTAACCCGAACCTGCCTGTCACAGGCAAAAGAGGCTATATGGTATTGACTTAGTTGACGCAACCCATCAATAGGAGAATCATTGAACTACCTTGTTCGTACCCTAGTCAGATCAAAGTGTCATATATTCACGTAGTAGAAAATCAGGTGATATGCGAGCTAGTTGAAGTTCGTAATAAATGTGGTTCAAGACGACCCCCTTGAAAAATAATGTTTGACTTAACATTCTCTTCGGTCACATTGGACAGAAGAGGCTAATATATTAAGACAGATAGCGCACCAGTATCTGCTAATTTACCTCCACCCAGAAGATCTTCATTAAATCGCCTCATCGCTGATGTTTCTTGCCGAATGCCCACTGCAGAAATAGTCGTTATCAAGTGTCCCGCTGTCGTATCGTAGAACGACCAACGTGAGAGAGGAAGATGATAAAGTGAGAGAGGAACAATTTAAAGTGTGGATACTGGCTCGTCTAGTAATTTAGCAAGCCGACTCTTGTCACTTAGTCTCATCGTTTAAGGCGGGGAGTTTGCTCGATGGATGCCTGCCCTGGTATCTAAATTATACACTCCAGTCAACACCCCCGCCCTCTCTCTCTCGCTCTTAGCCACGTCGTTTAGCGAGTTACTACGTAACGCTCTCAAAACGCCCCGTTCGGGCGACGTGATTTCCGCCGGCCGACTGGATGAAGGGTTCGTTTGAACGGAGTAAGGGGAGGATGGAAGCAAGGAGGGTCCTTCACTTCACTTGTATAATTACTGAGCTTAAAACTAAAATCACATTCTGTCTCAGAACAGAGAAAAGTAATCTACTGTAGGAAAACATTTTCCTTTTGTTAGGGTAATGTGAATAGTATGTAGCCTTCTCTTTAAGTAAAAAGCTCTTGTTGCTAGTTAACGCTTAACTAGTTTTTGGATTATGAGTGTTTAAGGCATTGAGAGTAGCTAATTTAATGGAAAATACGGCGTAGTTTATTTAATTAATAAATTTTATTTTATGCTGTATGGGAATGTTTATAAATCAAGGCGGAATTATTAGGAATTGTATTGTTACAACTAGTACGCATTGTGTTAAAATGATTAAAATTAGTATTTTTAACATTTGGACAACAAATATTTAGCAAAAATATATTTCTAATTTTAAGAATTAGTTTCAAAGAGTAAAAATATTAAATATATTTGATCTTACAACCCTTTTACGCATAGTTTCAGAAAAAAAAATTTAGTTTACAGTTAATTTGTAAAGTCGCCGAAAATCTTTAACTATAATTTTCAAAAGTTTGGTGTGCAAAGCTAGAGGTCCAAGTTTCATCTTATTATCCTATTCGTATACTCCATTCACGGTAGTAATTACTCTCTGAAAGGTCTTTTTTCCTACCAATATACTACTATATAATAGATTTCTGGTAGGGGAAAAGGCCTTTCAGAAAACAATTCCTCCGCTGAACAGACTTTACGTTGCATTCGCGTAGTTGCACTAATGAAAGAATATGATAAAGGTAGATCTTATAGGAAATGTACAGTACCTGCAGGTGAGTAGAAGGAGTGTAAGAAACTAGTCAGGAAAAACAAGCTCAGTACGCTAAGTTGGAATTCAAACATCAACCTCTAAGTCACTGGTAAGCCAGATAATATGCCACTGGCCTACTCCTTTCATTGAATGTCCACCAGTGCGAGTGGATTATAAAAAAAAGTTGTTGGCTTCGTGCTGTGTGCAATATGGTTTGAATCTTAGCTGGGTCGAAGTTTATTAGTCATCATGTAAATGTGAAAACAGATTAATAATTTACAAGTTCACTATAAATGTGAACCTATACGCTAATGATAACCTGTATAGACACACGTATAGAAAAACAAAACAAAGCCAGTATGCAAAAGCAATGAACCACTTTGGTACCTACTTGACTAACCTGGGCAATCCACTTGGTATCATAGTCGAAAGAAACGGCCAACCTTTTCTTACCCTGACCAAACATCAATATTTGACTACCTCACATAAATAGCATGAAGAAAAAAAACAAACAAATAAAAGGGGAAAAAAAAAGACTTCACACTTCGGTGTCTGATAACATTTTATATATATATGAAAAAAACCAACAGTGACGTTTCGTGGGACCGTATTCCAACGCGAACGTGTTTCTGGCCCGCACAAATAGGATCATGAAAATGTTGCGGCAGCCTCGCTATTGGTTGGCGTGCACTTTACCAGCCAGATCCCGTACAAACCGGAAAAGAGAGATGGGGTTTGGGAAGTAAGCTCTGTTTTCTTTCCTTCTGTTTACCATCCCATCCCTCTCGTGGTCCCGTTCCAAAGAAACGTGCGAACTGAAGAAGACATCGCTCTTTGGCGAGACAAACGACCGCAACATGTCGGGACCACAAGCCATTACACCAGTCACAGTCCGAGGCCTATTTCACACAACGTACCTTTCTTTGAACTTTGTATTCTCCTTTGCATGTCTCTCAGCTTTCCGTTTATTTTGCTTTACTCAATATCTCAATCTCATCTGTTTTCATCCGATTCCTCTATGTGTCTGTACATGGAGCGCTTGTGTCTGTGTATTTAATTGTTCTTACTAACTAAACATTTTGTAAAATGGACGCGGCTGTGAGTAGATTTTAATTGGTTCGAAGAGAGCAGAGATTACGGTCAAGCCCTTTTAATTAAACACTAGATCACCCTCTTTGTAGGGGTGGAACAAAGATAACTGTTGATCACATATAATTCACACTAAATACACCCACTTTGTAGGGATGGAACAAGGATTTCTGTTGACGCACCTTTTTTAAAATTCACACTAATAATATACCCCTTTTTAGGGATTGAGCAAGGATAATTGTTGATCACATATAATTCACACTAAATACACCCACTTTGTTGGGATGAACAAGGATTTATCTTATGCACTTTTAATTCACACTAATATATCCCCTTTTTAGGGATGGAGCAAGGATTGCTGTTGATTACATATAATTCACACTAAATACACCCACTTTGTTGAGATGGAACAAGATTTCTCTTATGCACTTTTAATTCACACTAAATATATCCCTTTTTAGGGATGGAGCCAGGATTACTGTTAGACTTTAACTCAATCTAATATACCTCCTTTAAGGACGATTCTGCTGAACACTTTTAATTCACACTATATATACCCCGGTACGCAGCAAATAATGCTGACTAAACACTTATGTGTCAGCGTATGTGATCTCCACTGAGCCCCACAGAGCAAAATATAATTGGCCGACTGAAAGTGAACCAAATCTAATCGCGGCCATGCGTAAGCAAAGTCTGTTTTGTGCTAACCACCCAATTCCCCCATATCATCGCTTTTCTATCCCCCCCCCCGATCTTATTTTGTTCCTCGCTCCTATTCCTACTCGCTGTGTTTATCGACGGAGCTGAGCTCACTGCTAAAGAGAAGTTTATGAATTCAGTCCGTGTACGCTTTCATGCCCCTGTCTTCTCAATGGAGCACGATATTGCAAAGTAATTTCCAACGAATAGAAATGCGGGGAAGAGCAGATGGCCGCCAGACTTGTGACAAAAACGAATAAGAACACAACTTCATCCTACGTGTCTGCCTTTATGTAACAGCATATTTTATATTGGATGGTTTTTACTCTGGTTGGTAGTACGCACACGCAGGATAAAAAATAACTTCAACTACTGTCTCACTATGAGCTCCTAAATCAAATCCAAGTTTAAAGCCGTTGCCTACCTGTGACGTCACAGCACGTCAAGAGAGGATTTGCCATGTCGGTAAATCTACGTTCTATTCAGCGAGTTAAAGATATAACGTAGAAAAAAAATATAATTCTTAAGTAATTTAAAAAAATAGTCCTATAATGTCACAAAAAACTTTTTTTTTTCTTGAAGTAGTTTTTTTTGTCAACGTACTTTTTTTTATAAACCATCTATAACTCAAGTTATTTGGCTTAGTCATGAAAATGGCACGTAGGAATCTTCCCGTCAAGATGTAAATTAAAAATGTTCGTGGTAGCATAGAATATAATAGAACAGAATAGAAAATAAAAAAAGGTAATTTTAATAAGCAAGTTAATGTTTTCAATAGTGTCTGTGTAAACTCGTCAGAGGAAAGAGTAGTGTTATCAGTAGATAAACAAGAGGCCTCACAGCTGCTCATTTTCTTTCCTCTTTTTTTTATTTCGTATATTGGCGTCTAAATTCTGATAGTGCTCATTTTGATTAAGTAGGGACCTACGTCAAGTTAAGATGCAACCCTCTCCGTAAAACAGATTTGAAATCTCCAAGCAGGCGACGTCGTTAAGGCTTAGACTCTTGAAACGGTGATCTCATGGTTTAGGCGTCAAGTTTCCAAATATACAGGTTTAACTGTGACGTAGGAATCAAGGTTAGAATTTCGGCTGGTGTACAGTGGGAGTTGATTTCCCCATTCCTTATTCAGTGTAGCTAAGTTACCCTTATTAATCTAATTACTAAGGAAAAAAGTTGTTATCAGCCTTGGTGTTGAACACATTAATTAAAATAAACATAAGAGTATGCGCCGTGGAGGTGGCCGTTTAATAAACTAGGTGACATGAACAGCCTCTTGAGAATATTTTGTGGTGTTTTATTTCCATTATTTAGCTATTTACCGTTACTATAATTAAATTCACCATCAGTGTGATTATAATACCCAAGGTGGTCAATTTATCGCTTTGATAAAGGAAATTGAATCATTTTTATTTTGATTACTGCTTGAAATTGACATGCTTTCAGTAATAAGCTCAAGTGATACTATTCGTTTAAGCGATTTAAATTATCTTGTCTTTTGGAGAAGGATCAGGATCTGTAATAGGATATTTCACCATGAATGAATTTGATTTTGTTTATGTTTATTAGCTATTGTTTGTCCTATTTTGACATGTTAATAAATTCCTATTAAACTCAGGCGAAACGTATTTTAATTAATTTTAATCAATGTAAGAGAAAAAATATTCTAAAAATATAATTTAAATTAATTATAACTAAAATATTCACTCACATAATGAAACGCGTTTTGTTTTTAAATATTTGTAAATCTCTTATACCAGAATTGTGGGTCCAAAAAATATAAAAAAACTAAATCCAAAAATGTTTTGGTGGATGCTTATGTATGTTTGATCGAGAACTATCAACTAAATGCTCTTTCATAAAAATACCATATATTCTAGTAAGCTTATTGTTTAGTATAAATTAATATCAGATTAATTTAAGTTATGTGATTAACTATTGCAGTGATCAGAAATAAATTTCCGGCAAAAAAAAAAGCTTTACGTCACATGAGAAGTCTTTAGCGAAGTCTAGCGCTTACTACCGCTACCTACTCAAACTGCAGTAGTGTTGTTTAAATAAAAAGTTTTACGGGCTACCCGAACCCTTAACTAAAGGGGCGTGAATCAAGGGCAACTATCGTTATATAAATTGCTCGTTTTATTTGCAGCTCTTAAGGGGCCTCTACCACCTCGTCGGGACTTAAAACTTGTTTACGGCGTTAAACTTGCCCTTCTATTGTCGGCTAGTAACGACTTGATCCAGGATAAACTTTCAGTCGTTGGAATTTTTTTTTTTTTCTTGCTTATCGGTAAAATTGATCCTGAGAGGGAAAGTTACTACTCGTCTGAGAAGTGATGAGTGATGACAAATTTCAGGCTACAATAATATTGGGCAAGACAAATATATTATTAAGAGTAGAGTGAGCCCATTGACATAAATTTGTCATCCAGGTATAATATTGAGGGTATTTAAAAGTGTGTGTCCCAATCAAATGATAATACCAACACACGCATGGCCACGTGCTCTAAGGCGTCACACAATAAACTAAATTCCCGATGACGGAGAGATTGTGTTCGATCCCGGTAGAGTGTATTAAAAGTGGTTTTTCCTAAATTGTTTCCCACTTTTCCCATGTAGATGCGGGTACACTTAATATAAATATAGTCTTCCCAATCCCTAACACATTAGCGTACAAACCTGAATGGGTAGTAAGAAGCAGTGCTAAAAAAAAAGCCATTACAACAAACACCACTATCTAGCATAACATAGTTCAGAATGTAGTGTAATACTCGTAGATGAACTAAAGATGTAAAAGGTAGAATTTAGAAAAATGAGGCCACATCTGCGTGGAGAAAGAGTGGGGAGACTAATTAGGAAAAAACTATCTCAGCACATCCAGCCGGGATTCGAGCAACAACCTTCCCGTCACCAACAAACCAGATCATATAAGACTGAAGCCTTAATCCACGTACCCAACGATGTGGGTTTTGTTTATTTATTTTACAACATCCCGCATATGTGATCAAGAGGATTAAATGCTAAGCTTGCATGGTCCAGTTTTATAGTGAGGTAGAGGCTGTAGTTTGAGACCCAGCCAGATGTTATATTGAGGGTGTTTTTTCCAAGATAGTTTCGCCTATCTCCCTTCTCGCAAATACGAGTATATTCTAATTAATTCTACATTAATACTCCTGCCTCATATTATTAGTTTTTTTTAGTTTGAGATATTTTAGTTCTGAACCGATTGACTATATTCGCACACGACTTATAAACTAACTTAAATCCATAACACACACAACATCCAGCTCTTGATCGTTAATTAATCACTGTGAAAGCGGAAGCCCACGTCTAACCAATTATATCTATTTTCAGCATTGCTGGAAATTTAGCCCAGGACCCTTAGATTAGCAGGAACAAATGCTACCTTTTTTTTAAGCACCACGTCTTACTACCCGTTCAGATTTTAAGCATACGTATTAATTATGCTAATGAGTTAGGGAAGAGGAAAGTTGAGTTTAGAGGAAGTGTAACCATATTTTTTGGGGAGAGTGGGAAACTATTTAAGGAAAACCACCCTCGGTACACCCAACCACTCACGTAGTTAATAGGTGTATAGCCTGAGCGGTTAGTATGACGCTTGGGAAAGGGGGGGATCATAAGGATTTGGCCAGACTTAAAAGTGCAAGAGAGAGTGAGAGACTGAGCATCTGCGTGGCCAAACTGGCAAGCGCGTAATTAGCAGATAGCTCTCTAGCCTATAGTTGCTGATGAGGAAGCAAAGATTCGAATCTTGGCTCAGTTTACTGAGGGTGGTTTTTGACAAGTGATTTATTGTTGTGGTTTTCCCATCCTCTCTCCATGCTAATGGTGATTTTTATTTGTAAAGGCCTACTTTAATTATAATTATGACTTATTTTAACATATCAGTTTTACATACATATCTAAACTATATATAGTTTGATTTAACCATTAAACAAGTGTGCTAAACCTATCGATAGTTATATAAAAAAAGTCAAATATCATGTCAAATTGATAAATTTTCCTAGCATTCAATGAACCAACAAACAATAATATTGCCTAGCGCCTGTAAACTAGACTGTTCCAGCTCGAGCGCGTGCTTGAAAAATAGAACCAGTTTCTATCTTTCAAGCGCGTAGCTTGGGCGCTCCAGTCTGGCCACCTCTCATTACAACTGACGTATTCTATTTTATTTTTTAGTTGCTCGCCCAGTCTGGCCGTACACTAATAGGATGAACGACTATACAAAATAGCATCATACTACTTGTTCGGTTTATAACGTAAAATTAGAAGGAGCTACACAAACTGCCGTTGTTTGGCTTTAGATCTCCTAGTGCACTCGTGTTTAAGTAGCCGTGCTACAGCCAAGTGATTCCACTAAACTGTGTATAAACCATAATCTATATCTCTTAGCCTGTTGACTAGGTATGTTCTAGGGGTTAATCTAAACACTATAATATATATATATATATATATATATATATTAAGGAAGTGTTGCATTCTACGATATAATGACTCAAGGCTTGCATTCAGGACAAAGGTATACATTTTAGGCACTTCCTATCCAAATTGTAGGAGCACAAACATGACAAACTAGAAAAAAAGGGTCAAAGTGAACATTATATATGTATATATAATTTTTTCTCATTATTTTTGTGTCTCCTGTCCACCGATGAAGTAGGTTCCACATGTCATAGTACACTCTGTATATATTTATCAACATCATTTAGAATCAAACCCACTTCAGTGGCTGAATGGTCTATGGCATCACTCTCGTATTAGACTAGCCTGCTGATAACTAAGATATTAGGGTTCGAATACCAGTCAGTTCATTCAGTCAGGTAAGTCATTTTTCCAAAATGATTTATTTTACAAAAAATGCAGGTAGATTACTTCTAAAATGCTTCCTTCCTCATCCCTACCCCATTAGAGTAATTATCATATCTGCGTATAAACCGGAGAGGTAGTAAGATGAGGTGATAAAAAAAATAGAATCGAGTCAAGGTCTTATTTGACTTATTGTCAAACACACTAGCGGCTTAAGAAAGGACATTGGGTTCAAATAAGAGGAACCATTTTCGGTTTAATAATTGAGTTTTAATGTTTCTCTTAGAGCCATTTAACTAAAGTGTACGGAAGGGCAAGTGAATGTTACGAAGAAGATGCGTTCAAGGACTAACGTCCACACTTCAATGATACCCCTATTATTATCGAGTTTGTGGTCCAACTGGGATTTGAAGCAACAACCCTTTAATCTTGCGGTTAGTCACTTGGTGCGAGTCTCTAGGGTAACCCAACGTGAAACTTCTCACTGGGCCATTATATACCAATTTAGAGGTACTTTGTTATCTTGTTCGTGTTGAAAATCAGTGGTTGTCATGGAAACTGAAGGAACGAATGGAGACGTCTCATTTGAATAGTGACGAACTTGCTCCCATGTGACGGTTATTAACACGGATGTTGGAGGGATTCTAAGTGTCACGAGGTTGAGTAGTTAGTGTGGCTGACTAGAGAAAGGAAGCGTCCTGGATAAATTATAGATAAATTGAACATTTTTTTTAATAAAAATAAAAACAAAAAAATGTATTCAACATGCACTTTAATCTAAAAAAAAAAAAAAAAAGATCATAAGAGTAGATAAAGGTAAATAATGGAGGGAGAAAGAAACCACAAAACTGTTTATTAAATCTTCTTTTTAATTGATAAATCAAGGTATCACTGAGTTACATTAAGTCAAATAATGCCTAATGAACATTAATCTCATTGTTAATTATAAGGGACAAATTAATGCCACAAAAAAAATCTGTTTGTGCGCACATACATTTTCATTTTAGCTTTTTTTTTTCAACTTTCCTTTTTGATTATAAATCTATCTAGGATTTTGTTTGTAAATCACTTCAAACTAATTCGTCAGTACAAAAATTCTAATAATACATAGCATGAAAAGTAAAACCACTCTAACCTAGGAACAAATAATAGGTAATATCAAGAAACGTCTTTGAGAGACGGATGTAACAAAAAAGCAAAACGTAAGGCATACAAAAAAAATTAAACCCAAGGAGGAAGTTCCTTGCTCTACACTGGATATCATATATGAGGGGACTGCATCTCTACTATTGGGAAAAGCGTTGTAAAGTTATTGTTTTCGTGTGGTCAATCTTATTAAATAGGGTATAAGAAAAGTTTCACAAGGCTGGTTTGTCGATGTTGCCAGTAGCTCTTTCTTACCCTAGCACACCACCGTCCGACATAACTGAAAGCGAAGAGATTTGGCAACAGTTAACTCGATAGAGAGTGAAGACAAAGCCTTTCTCCGGAAGATCTGCAGTTCCCTCAGCGATTTTATTAGGTTGAATTCGAAATATTTTCTCTAACTTCAAATAGAAGTAATTTTGGAAGTTTGTACTTTATTTAAAAAAAACAGTATCTATGGATGTAATACCACGTGTTCTGTAAGACAGCAGAACATCATTCCAAATAGTACTGTCATACAAAAAAAAAAAAAAATCGGGTGTTGCTGTGTCGGTTCACGGCCGGAGGGGTTTTACGTGAATACGCTGCACCGCTTCCAATTTATTGTGCTCCCGATAATTACTTATTCATTCCGACCCAGAAAATGGGGTATTATTGGATAGCTGACGAGCTGTTCCTTCCCGTCGTATACGTTGGCATATTTCTGGCTGGTTTTCCAGCGAGTATAGGTGGACATTGTGAAATTTCTAAAAAAAAATTTAACTTCAATCCATATTTTCTTCACCAACACTGTAATTTAATGTAAGTATTATTGGTTAAATCAATAGATCTTGACGAGAGCTGTTTATTGAGACTAAAACGAGCGTCGTACCACGACAGAGTGAGAAGTTATACTTGGTGGAAGTTTCCGAGACGCGGCGGGTTGTACAAAAAATGGCGGCCACCCCCCCCCCCCTTTCCCACCTAACACCCGCTTGGCGCGGCGCGATATCTGAAGGTCAGTGACGAATCTTTATTTCCTCAGATATCGAATGGTAACAGTTTGGTTTGGCTACCTTTAATACGTTATAAATTAATAAGCCAAACCTTATCGAATTATTTCGTTACACTCAACTTCTGGTCTCGTAACCCCCCTAGTACTGTTCTGAATTTAAAGACGTATTCACGTCAAAAGCAGTACTGATGGTCAACCTAGTAAAGGGGACATCTTAGTGAAGGCTGGATATAATATAATGTTTTGCCTCTAAATGTGTTTAAAACGTGCATATTGTTTTACTACTCATTTGGGATATCCGTATGGATAAGTTATTAGAATAGGGTTAAAGAAGGTACAATTTATACAAATGTACCTAAATTTGTGGGGAAGGAGGTTGGGAAACAATATAGATTAAATTATCAAATCACCTCAGTACACCCGGCTGGTATTAGAACCTCGACCTCTCCATCACTATCAAACTAGACAATACGAGACTGGAGCCTTTGTCGGCGTGCCCACCCGAAATATACATCCCTTTGTTTTAAAAAGAAAAATGGTAGATCATTTACTTAAAACTTCACCCTCCTCCTGTTTTCTTAAGAGTTTAAATTTTAAGCTGTGCATTGGTAATTCGTAGGCCTATTATTAAAATCTTATTTTCCCAATATTTAATTTATTATTAAAAACAAGTGAAACAGAACCAATATAATATTATTTTAGTATGTTTAAATGATGGCTATAGTGACTAGATCTACTTGCTATCCAGTATAAGGACACGTGATTTAAGATGTTGAAGATTTTTAAAAAAAAATTCTTTAAAGAGGGTGGAGTGTAAAACCTGATTTCCTGACTCAAAGTAAAGCAGGCTAGCGCTGAGCTAGAGATCTTCTGGGAATAAAACACAAAAAATAAATTAATACAAAAACTTGCTTTAAATATCTAATAAACGTTCACCAACCCCAGATATTATTAAATAATAGAGCAAGTTCAAGGTATAAAACATATTTATGAAAGTTCAAACAAAACAACTATGATGAAACATCTAAGGCATCAAACAGTTATTTCATCCGCTTATTTTATTTATTCAAAAAGAAAATTAAAATTTTGAAACAGCCGTATCCAAACAAACAAGCCTTAGAAAAAGTACGTTTAGGGAAATTTAAGATTATTAAAACGAAACCCAAGAAAGCAATGGTAAAAAATATCCAAATGAAAATCTAAGGCCGCTTTTGACCTCCCCTACCCCATCCCCACTTTTTTTATTTCTACTTCATCTCTTCTTTTTTTTTTTTTTTAAAAAAAAGCTGTGTTGGCATTGTCTAATAAGGTGTAGCGTCATGCAGAAAGAAAGGCGCCGTTGCGAAGAGTGTAAGGGTTGAATGGGGCCAAAAGGAAGGCGAGAGGGGACAAATAGGACGAGATAATGCTATTCAGGACGCCACTTCAAGCAAAAGTTGGCTTTACTACTGTCTCCATAGGGCCTTTAACCACACAGACCGCACACCCAACTTCAAAAACTGAAACACGTTTGACGTACTACTACAACTCAAAAGTCGCTTGTCCAACTCTGTCCATCATGTTTGAACTATTTTATTGCTTTTCTGGTTTAGTTTTGACAAATGTGAAACGTGTAAAGTTTTGTAATAATGATTCTTATTTTATCTTCTATATAAATAGAAAGGTAATATTTAAGTTTATTAGCACGCGTCTTACTACCCGTTCGGTTATACGCACTTACGCTAATGTGTAATGGTAGGTGATCGTGAGATGAATGGAGGATCTACAGTTTAACGTGGAATCCGAACCACGGTGGAGGCCTGGCATTCTCACATTCACAAGTTGTGATTAATAACGTCTTGTTAAGGTGAAGGAAGGTTTGGCAATCAGATAAATCTGTGCCGGGACCGAGGATTGAGCCGGACCTGAGCACAGAAGTCTGACACCTTACCCTAGACCACCAGGTCACCGATAGAAAGTAATATATTTTTTTATGATTGGTGTTGGTAGCGTACACCTTCTGGGATTAAACCACGGTCTAAAACTCGCACACCTTATCCGTCTGTCAATTCCTGATGGTTGTAATATTGTTCAAATATTGTCAAGTGAAAAAACTCAAAATTAATGTGATTTTTTTAATTTTATTATTTTAGTAATAATAATGTTATGAACATGATTTTAAAATGTAGATCTACTAAACTTGTATGAATGGACTATTTTATTAGTGTATCATTCCTTATGGGTTTATTTTAAATATAAATATCTGTTTGTACACGACCTTCAAAACCGTACTAAAATACATTTTAAGATTCGGCGTTGTTAATTTAATAAACAATATATGCTGATAAAGCACATTGAACCAAATTACCAAACCTAATAAATTAAAAAAAAAAGTACTTTATACACAGGACAGTTTAAATAAAAAATCAGTATAAAGAGATGAATAAATCTCAGTAATTGCCAAAGCGAGTACGTCAGCGGCATAGAATAAAACGTGTTTTAACACAAAAGTGGTAGAGTAAACATGGGGGGAACACACAGCCATACATACTCTTGACGGGGTTAGTTGCTCTTTTGTTTGGCTGACAATAATAATCCTGCAGTGCACCTACCTCTTCATCTGACAGAAAGCTGGGGGGGAGAGGGAGAAGAGAAACGAGCAACGTTGTAGGTGAGATAAACAAGAGAGAGAGATAGGACGTGTGAGCGAGGTTATAAGAGAGTGTGAGCTAGCTACCTGGAGAATAAGAGAATGAGTGGCAATATGAAATATACTGAGAAAATATACCTTCTCGTTTATGAAAAGAGTATAAGACCTTGGAGGGGTAGAGGTATGTTGAAAAATAAGGTTTTATATAGAGCTTATGATAAAAAAGAAATCAGAGTGGAAAATGTATAATGCTAAAGGCGAACGAGAGCGGGAATGGTAAATTAAGTATGAAAAAGAAAGTGTTTAAGAAGAAAAATTATGAGTTAGAGATCAGAAAATGTGAAGATTAAAGAGAATTAAAAGATAGAAAATCATATGCGTAGTGATATAAAGAGGCACACATTCAGACTATCGCTAGAAGGAAAGGTGTAAGGACTATAGGACAATGAAGGAGAAAAAGCGAGATAGTAGTGGATACATAAAGAGAGAGAGAAACATACACAACGATGGTCAAGGAAAACATCACATGGGCTCGTATTTACCTACCCATGGTTGTATAACTGTCACCCCCCTACCTTCCTTTCCCAAACAACGAGGGAATAAAAAAAAAAGTACAGTGTTGGATTTAATTCACACCTTGGTTTCGGATTGTTTATTTCCTCAATAAATAATGATTTGTTGTTGTTAATTGAATCACCGAAGGGCCCGTGTAACATAAAAAGTTTCAATTTGGTATCGGTTTTTTACCTTAACTTCTCTCTTCTAGTAGATAAATTTGACCAGAGCTAGTAGATTTAATAGTGGAATTAGGATTAACTGCTTCTGGATAGTGTAATGTGCTTTTATTCATACTATACATAATTATATACATACAATATATAAGTTTATATTAAAAAAAGAAGAATAGCGAACAATATCAAAAGCCTTAAAAATATGAAAAAGATAAATATCTCTCACCAGCTAGCTGTCAAAATCGACACAGCCTGTCGAAACTGACGGCTTCATAACCAATCCTTTGGTGCATGAATACGTGAAAGTATCTCTAGTAACTCTATAGCCATCAGATAAGTGTCAATAAATGATGGACTGATTTAAAGAATATTCAGACCTGCCTCCATGGCTCAATAGGAGGGGAGGTCGATGCCAAAAGGTATCTAAAATGTCAATGTTGTGGTAGTGTTCGTTATAAAAACAATTTAGTACGGTTAGTATTCCTGCCGTTAGGATACGGTGCCCTGGATGAGGTAAGTATTAAATATATGTGCCACTGTCATACGCGTAGTCAAATGGGGAAGAGAGGCCTTTAAGAGTTTCTCCACTACCCTGGAACATCAACTAATTCAAAATGTAAGATGTGCTATTTTTAATTCTTAAGTGTCCAGCTCACCTGGTGGACAACGTCTAACTTAAGTAGGTGATAGGCCTACAGCTTAAACTGGACTTTGGATGTCGGATCGGGGGAGAATTTTTCTGTAGTTCTGTATACAGTAGAATTGAGACCAGAGAAACTGTTTTACAATACTGTGGGCCTCTATTTAAAAAAATACAACCTTAATCGAAAATTGATATATTTTTTAAATTAATAAGCTACTATCTTGATCCCATTTTCACTGTCGTCAAGTGAAGAGTACAGAAAAATGCACCTCAACAATATGTTTTCGGACTCGAAATCAATCATTTATCTAAATTCCTGATTTATCGGCTGTGAGATGGGCTTTTAAATCATAATAACGTATTCCATGAATTATTGTAATCTGTATTCATTCAACGCAAGAAATCGTCTGAATTAAGTCATCCAAGTTAATGGGTGGTCAGCTGCAGATGGTTATTTTCATGGCCTATGTTTTCGAGGATCATACGGCATGAACCTGTTGATTTAAGTAAGATACGCAAGCCAACGTTATTTTTACATCTTTGTTAAAATAATGAACGAGTGATTTACTTGCTCCCACTCTCTCTTATCCCATGAATTAAATCATAAGTACGGACGTTTGGCTGATATAGCTCAATATTTAGAACATTCCTGGCTGATATGATATAGCTCAATGTTTAGAACATGACTGGCTGATATGATATAGCTCAATGTTTAGAACATGCCTGGCTGATATGATATAGCTCAATGTTTAGAACATGACTGGCTGATATGATATAGCTCAATGTTTAGAACATGACTGGCTGATATAACTCAATGTTTAAAACATACATGGCTGATACAACTCAATGTTTAGAACTTGGGTGGCTGATATAGATCAAAAGATCATGACTGGCTCATATAACTCAATGTTTAGAACATGCCTGGCTGATATAACTCAATGTTTAGAACATGCCTGGCTGATATAACTCAATGTTTAGAACATGGTTGGCTGATATGGCTCAATGTTTATAACATGCCAGATTGATATAGCTCAATGTTTAGAACATGCCTGGCTGATATAGCTTAGTATTTAGAACATGCCTGGCTGATATAACTCAATGTTTAGAACATGGTTGGCTCATATAACTCAATGCTTAGCACATGGTTGGCTGATATAACTCAATGTTTAAAACATGGTTGGCTGATATAACGCAATGTTTAGAACATGCCTGGCTTATATAAAACAATGTTTAAAAGGTAGACGTCAGTTATCCAAATAAAACAAATGCGTCGACGGCAATATTTATTATACACACTCACACAAATCAACAACGGTATAGGACTAGCTGTTTAAAATGTGCATAGATTTGATGAGTGTTGCCTGTCAAATACACGCTCCTATTCCAAATAAAAATTTAACTGACTGGCTTTTATTTATAACTGATGCAATGATTCGCTATGGGTGGAGTTGAGGCCGGGACTCAATTCCCAGCCTAGCGCATTGATCTGACCTGGACCCTAATGGGATGTACTACCCTCTTGTGACGTCACGGCAGGTCAAGATAGGATCTTCCATGTTAACTCATTTACGTTTTACTCAGCGAGTTTTAAATATAACGTTGAAATAAAAACCATAAATTCTTAAATAATTCTGAAAATAGTCCTACAGTGCCACAAAATTGTTATTTTTTATATTTTTAAGTAGGTAGTTTTATATAAACGATTTTTTTTATAAATACTCTACAACTTAGGCTATTTGTCTTGGTCACGAAAATGGTTTGTATGAATCTTCCTGCCAGGATGTAGATTAAAAAAGTCCGTGGTAGCATGTCTATCTAGAATAGGAAACAAGGAAAATGTAGAATTAAAAAGCAAGTCAATGTTTTCCAGGTGCAAATATTAAAGTGGCTGTATAAACTCGTCAGAGGAAGAGGGAAAGGGTTTTCAGAACATAGTCAAGAGCACTCTCAGGGTTAACTTCTCATTTATTCCCTCTATTTATATTTTGTACACTGGTGTCAAAGTGTGATAGTGCTTAGACTGCCTAAGTGCAACCCACTTCGCAAAATAGCTTTGAAATCTCCAAGTAGGCTATGTCGTTCAGGCGAATTACAAACTGCAACGGTGTGTACACGGCCTGAGGTGTCAAGTCCACAAATATTGGATTGTTGGCGACAGAGAGGTTCAGGCGAAAATTTCTATCTGGTACAATGTAGATAGTTTTCTTCATTTCATATTTCAATGTAGTTTTTCTATTCCCTCTCTACGCTAATATATATTTACTTCCACCAAATGGTCGTCATATATTGTGTTAAGTTATTAATAACCATGGGGCTAAGTTTATCTGTGAAAAAAACCCACAGATATGGAGTTTCTCTTTTAGTGCAGTGTTTTCCAAACTTTCACAAATAGCGTAGCCAGTTCAAGCCCATGGCCTTACCAAAGGACCCCTTACAGCTCTTCATTGAAATAGGAACTAAAATACCTGGTGTGTAATAAACAGTACTTCAAAATACTCACTCAAAATTTTAATAAAGCCCTAGTCGTAAGTCAAACAAAGCCGTGACAGAGAATAATAAAGGCATGAGTCAAAGTCCATTGTGTCACGTCACATTCGCGTATTCTTGCGGTACGCACAATATGACAGTTTAGGAAACATTTCCTTAGAGTAGCTACAGGTAGTTCTCCTACAGCACGTGTTTTTACTACGCAAGTTTTATGTAACGCTATCATCTAAATAGGGATAGTATTTCGATAACGCGATACCAAAAGTCTATTACGCAATTCCCAACTCCCCGCATCTATTGCATTGCCCTCTCACCACTGCTTTCGCGTGGATCACGTGTACGCGAGTGTTGGTTTCTTTGACTCTCCGCACTAGTTACCTATTTCGCCACCACTTGTGCTGTAATCGCGCTTCACCTAGTCTGCATCAGACTGTTTTCAGCTTGATTCTCATTAACATTGTAAGAATACTTCTACTTTTCTATGGAGTGTGTTTATGCCATTGTGGGTAATTTATCGCGAGCGTATTGTTTATTTTTGAGTTTACTATAACATCTAACCAAAATGAACAATAAAATAAGTCAAACTACGAGCATAAAGTAATTTTTCATAGATTTGGTCATTATCTACTACCCCTGACATTTTTTTATCACTGCGACTACTCCCTTTTCTGGTTTTACGCATACGTAGTATATACTAATTACGATATTGTGATGGGTTGAGAAAGGTTGAATAGAGAGGAAGTGTACCTGCATTTGTGTATAGGAAAAATGAAAAATCATTTAGGAAAAACTTCTCTCAGTACACTCGACTGGGATTCAAACCCCAATCTCCCCGTCATCAGCATTCTAGTTTATTGTGAAAGTGACGCCTTAGACCATGCGACCCCTTCCCTTTATTTTCCCGTATACGGTATAACTAATGTTGTCTATAATGCAATTTTTAGATAACGCGTTGTTTTTCCAGAACGCAACTATCGCGTTGTAGGTGAACTTTCTGTATAGTTGGATGATATACTTGGTATGTATATGGTAGTTAGTTATACATGGTACTGGAACTAATCTAGTATTTTCACACGTCAAATTATATATTCTGATTCTGTCCCTTTTGACGAATAATAGCAATGCATTAAGATAATGAGTGTTACATTTTGTCAATGTTGGCAGCAAGAAGATATCTTTTATATATCTTCTGAATCTAGTATCGTATCAGGATTTCACATTAGATAAAGTCACTGATAGCTAACTGGCACAATGGAACGGAGTACATTTGTATTCAACACATTCTAGACATCAGTAAAAAGCACCCGTGCCTTTTAATTTCCTTTAGAAAAAAACACCCATAGATCTAACTTGAAGCGTCGTTTCCCACCTCTCCCTACACACGATATCGCCCCCTCTACCCACCACCACCCCACCCCCTCACAACCTAGAGGCGTTCATTCCGCCGAGGGTTACAAGAGAAGTCCCTTTGATAACAACTGTGCCGAGCATAAAAATGTCAGCTCGGATATATTTATGAGACACTTCCCTATTTTGTTAACAAAGCGTTTCCTCCTCGCCAAGTCATAACCCAGTCTTGTTCATACTTGGTACTTCCATATAAAGTGAAGTACTTAACAGCCCGCGCCGGACAAGGTAATTACAAATAGCGAGGATGTTGTCCATGCCATGTGTGTTCTGTTTATGAGGGAAAGTTGTGGATTATGGAGCTTCATTTGTTTCCCAGTGCATCTCTTATCTGACCCCTCACCAGCCCCCCTTCCCCTCTCAAAAGCATCTACTAAGGTCATAGCAGTTGACCACATACATGAGGTCCCCCCCCCCCCCCCCCGGTTCCATCTCAAAGGATAGATACGAATAAAAATAGTCGATATTATTTACTATTTATATAAGCGCTGTCTTGAATTCAAATGGTAAAAACCCGCACTCGTACTAAACGTCCAAGCTAGGCTAGTCTGGTTTTCTGGTGACGAGAATGTCCAGGTTCGAATATAGGTCAGGTATAATGAAGGCGTTTTCTACTTAGTGGTTTCTCACTATCCCTCCATGAAAATTCGGGTACAGTTACTTTACATTTCATCTTCTTAATCTCTACTCCATTAGTTTTTCAAAAAATAAAATAAAATAAATTGTAGATATCCCATAACTCCAAAAAAAGCCTGCTTCTAATTATGCTAGTTTTGACTAGCGATCATCTGATGCATATATATTTTATATAATTTTATATAATGTATAATTACAATATTTAGTTATTTATTTTTACTTTGAAATTAGATATTTTATTAATCTACAATTTACATGATGAGTGAAACTATGTCTACGTAAGCCTATACGTTCCACAAGGGCCCCCGAGAATCTGACCAATTTCCTCCCGGCCTGATTATCTCTTTGTGTATCGAACGCTGCAGCAGCCATAATAACGACTTTTAAACGACTGCAATAACTGCGGGGCAAAATGTCCAACGGATAAATACCACCATCCTCGCGATGGGTCTAGCAAGAACTCGCGTACAAATCTGGGTATTGGTCACTCTCTTCCTTCTCTTTCTAACGGTGAACACATGGTACATCTGTCACATACACGATGCACGAACAATGGACGCCATGACTATCTACCGTTACAAGCAAGGCAGAGATTAATACCCCTCTAGCTAGAGCCTACTGTTTCAATCATAGGTTCATCATGGTCCGTCAACCCAACCCTCTCTGTCCTCAGGCTACCGAGAGATGCCGCGCGGATCGATGGGAGTCTTCTCGTTTAAATGAAAACAGCTACAGGAGAAAAGAAGAAATGGGGGAAGATATTTTACAAACTGAAACAAGAACGCCAAAACCATAAAAGTAATTAAGTTTATATTTTGTTTTAAAAAAAAACCTTTGTTTACTTCTAGACCGTGCTAAGCCCGGAATTTGTAAACTGACTTTTCACACTACCTTTTATTACAAGCTTTTAGGGTTCATTTCGCTAAGCTTATTAAATTGTAATTTGATCTTGAAAACTTTCAAGAGCCCATATTTTACGGCTGATTAAACAGGTTAGTAGATACATGGTTGCTCTCTAACGAG
The DNA here is from genome assembly GCA_033556935.1 of Timema podura. Lineage (NCBI taxonomy): Eukaryota > Metazoa > Arthropoda > Insecta > Phasmatodea > Timematidae > Timema > Timema podura. Next base: position 41,439,596 of record JAVRXN010000002.1, read on the forward strand.
GGATTACATCCAAGTAGGGCTTTCTCCATTAGTCTCTTGATGGCAGTGAATTTTGGATCATTGAAAAAAAATATTTTAAATAATAGTTTTCTAAATTTGTTGAGTATTTTTTTTTTAATATGGCACAGTTATTTCACTGGTATAAATTTCACAATTTTCTATTGAAGACTACAACTAATCACACTACGATGTGTCGTCTGACTTCAGGTGTGTTACCTAAGTTACACACCATCCGTTATCCTTGGGGTGAAACGGGTCCTTCAAAAACCTCTTTCTCCCCACAAATAATACCTAACTAGGGTAGCTTGAATCTGTCATCGTATCATTGTGTGATTTTCGGTATTTGACTTGAAAAGAAAAAGGTGAAGATTATATTAGGGAAACAGTTTTATATATCTTAAAAAATACAACTAAATTATTTAAAAAAACAACTAAACTTATCCCAATATCTTTGTAAATTGAATAAAGCTGAAAAAACGCAATTGATGCATTTACTAGTTCAAGCGTGATCATTTACCAGCTAAGAGAAAGTGCATCTACATTAGCATGGAGAGAGAATAGGAAACCATTATAGATAGGTCGCATTTGGAAAACTATCTCCGCTCGAGATATATACAGTGCCTAAACCTCCCTCTTATGAGAAAACCAAACTATATTATCATTCTGAAAATTGAAAAATGACACCTGGACACGGGAATCGAACCCGGGACCGTGTCCAGGTGTCATTTTTCAATTTTGAGAATGATATCTAACCGAACCAACTACCATTAATATAGCTTCGGCTATTTACACTTAACAAACTATATTAGCTTGACAATTTTGTTATAAATATACTTAAATGAAATTAGAGAGTTTAATATCAAATTGAGTCCCTTGAAAAATATATTCCCCTTTAAAACCCCACACACTTGTCAGTTTGTCATTTTTAGTATGGGATTACGACACAAGTCAAGCGTTAAAAAGAGGATAGAATAATCACATCGAAAGTCAAATATGTACAGTACACTGTTTTTTTAATTACATTTGTTAAATGCTGAAGTGTTTTCCAAATTTAGTCGTGCATTCAATTTGAATCCAATTAGTTATACTAGGAAAAATAATTTGAATTCGTTACAATTTTGTTGAGTGTAATTAATACAAAAAATGTTGTGAGTTATACTATGACGCAATCAAATAACCTACATGCATGCTGCTGTAAAGTTAGTAGATATACAAATTATTGGCTATGTTTGTAGAACAACCAGAGAGCATGTTTTGAACCTAAATAATTTAAAGAATAAATTCATGTTTAGCATGGGGATTCCACAATATTATTATTCATCCCAGATTCAATCTTAAAAAATTTCATTTAAAAAAAAAGACACTTAAAGTTTTCACAAGCAAGGCAGAACCACAAAGATATCCAGAACGTGTTTAAACGAAGAGTACATTCTCAAGGGAAAATACCTATAGCATACCCATAGCATGCCAACCCTTTTGCTTTCAAGTAAAATACAAACATAATAAATGGTAAAATGAAATTGTACGTACTTTTTCATATAGTCTATCGTTTGTGAAAAGATTCTAAAAAATTGTTTATTAGTAGACTCCCCTTAGTAAATTTTCCTCAGAAAAACAAATATTATATTTTGATAAGCATATGGAACACTCTCCAGATGTAGATTTTGAGCAACATTATTATTGATAATTTTGAAATTTTTTATGTTCAAAAATCATTCTTTAGTTAATTACCTTGAAATAAATTCATCTCCGCATTTGTGTGACCATCTGAGGTTTAATCATTCAAACGGCAGCCCAAGAAGGTGTAAGGTAATGCTGCATTATTTCTATTAAAATTGCTAAACCGATTTTGATATTTACATAGTAGATTGTAAGATTTTAAACGTATTTAGGGAGATTAAAAAAAAATCCGAATACATTAAAGGGGACTAATCTTTTTTCTTTCTCCAAGCGATAAGGTCATCCACCATGGTAACAGTTCCGGTTTGGGAGGTTAATAGGCCATCATTACGTGTGTGCTGCTCAGGAGTTTAGGACATGCCTAGGGAGGGGAAGCCATAAATACTGGCCAGTTTATTCTGCCCGGCGTTTTATCGAAATGAAACCCACGAGAAGTTAGAGGGTAGTTATGTGAGAAATGCCTCGGTAGCGTGCGCACGACGAATCAGGCGGCGGGGATCTAAGCGAGGAACCCCCCGCTCCCCCCCCAAAAAAAACCCTCCCTTTAATGTTAAGGCCATTTATCGAACCAGAGGAGGTTAAAGGGGTGGGGGAAGGAGGAAGGGTGATTTCCTTAAAGTTGCCTAAACAACAACAATCTCCTTTTCTCTCACTAAGAGCTCACGCTACCGTCGTCCTTACTTCCGGTTCTTCCTTGATGATAACAATAGAGGTCAGACTCCCCTAACTTTACAGCTCCACCCCCATTCACCCCTATTCACTCCATATTACTAAAGAGCTGATTATCTGGCACGACAGGACGGGGTGGGTCCTTTGGATCGTGGTATGTGATCTGAAGGTGGGACAGTCATACCGTCAAATAAATTCCTCATTGAGTTTAAGTATGCCCTTCATGTTTGTGATGTGCGAAATCACGAAATGTTAAGAGTTGAGACAATTTCTCACATCGATGGTCACATAAAATTAACGTCATGCTCATCTAGTTTGGTTTCCCTATGGCTGGGAGGTTGGGAATCTATTCCCAGCAGGGTGTACTTAGTTTTATTTTTTACTAAATGGCTACTCTTTAATTTCTGCCTTCATCATAATTACACCATTAGTGTAATTTAACTAGTATGTATATATATGTATATATATATATATATGACGGGGTGAAAGAAATACAATAACAACAAAAGCAGGCTACTTAAAATACTTTCAGCATTTCGAAAAAAAAATCAGTTTTGTGGGAGTAAAAGTTCGCGAAATAGACGCTATGGCCTCAAATGTTACGGCTTTCTGTAAAAAAAAATTTATATATAAGTACAGTACGTAAATATCTGGGCGTAAACTAGTCTTATAAAAATACTTAAATCTACTTTAAACTTAAAAAAAACCTAAAAAATTGCTATAGTGAGCTATGTATATAACAAGTTATTTTGTTTGGCAATAGGGCCTAAATAAATCTAACGTACCTGTAAGTCATAAAAATTAGTAACATATTTTAAACAAAAATCATATTGAATATTTCTATATAATTTTGGTTGTTCTAGAAAATATAGTAAGCTATTTACTTTTTCACAAGAGAAATGACGAAAAATATGAAACTATTGTCTCTTCATACGAAATGTAAATATATATTACTATCATAAGCATAAGAGATTTTATGTTGATTTGATAGAAATATATTTTTATTAGTCAACAAATCTTTTTTTAATTTTTTTACCAATTTTTTTATGCTAGCAGAAGATTAATTGTCGGGATAAATTATCACTCTAACTAGAAACTAACTCAATTCTCCACGGAACTGCTAACACAATTATACAACTTCATTAAATCGCTAACAGTTCAATAAAAATATAGTTGCATAAGTCAAATTAAATTATTCTACGCTTTAACTTATAAACGTATAAACTAGCGTGGTATTTACTATAGATCTATGTTTCAAAACTTTGGCTGTCACTATATGTAGTGTAAATAGTTTTATCTAGGCCTATATCAAACGTGAGATATATTTATTTTTCTCTTTATTTTACTTGGCATATTACAAGCACTCTACAGAGCTCACGATTCTAAAAGGTTCCGATGGTCATATATATTTGAGGAAAAATACTATTTTATTTTTAATATTTAAACTTTATGAAGTCCTGAGAGATAACCATCCATTTCAGGAGCCGATGACTTCCCTCTCTGAGCACATACGTGTATATATTACACACACACATCTCATAACTTGCAGAAACAGAGAACCTCGTTGATCTGTAACGGAGGATATTCACAGATATGCGTAAAAAAAAAAGAAGCTCAGCTCAGTCCTAGATGGTGGATGAATATTTTATTTATTGTATCTGAAATATTTCCGGTTTAACGGGTTAAAAAAAAAGGTTTAAAAGCCGGGTTATGAATGTTTAGTTTCACGAGTATTTTGTCCTTCACTAGCTACTCGCAATGATGGTCACGCGGGCTAAGGAATTACCCACGAAATAGAAGGGTTTGTCAGTGACCGGGAAGTTGACACCGGGCGCAGTCGTGGTGGCTTTCTTTCCATTCTCTATTCACGTGAACGCTGGTACATTTACTTTGACACCACCCTCCCCGTTCCTACAAGTGTAAGATTTAGTCGTTAATAACCATGATGAGCCTTTTCAACTGCTTTTCTTTTAACTCCTCCAAACAATACGCAGTTTAACTATGCCAAGAGGTTATATATATGAAAAATAAAATTAAAATAAAAAGTATCGATATTTGCTTGGAGGTAGAGTGGGAAACCATTTAAGAAAAACCTAAGTACACACGACCAGGATTCAAACCCCGACATCTCTTATCGGCAAACTATAATAGGTGAGCCTCATACTTAGTCCACAGGCCTATCAATATGAGAAACGTTGATGTTAAACGCACTGGTCTTGTTCTTTGTTTGAAATGAGGTCTAGTACCTTGATAGTGGTGTTCCGAATACCAATATAATTAAATTATTTAATATGAGATAACTGGTTAGGAAGGGTTAGTTACAAGCGAATATGAAAAGATGGAGTATGTATAAAAGTAGTCAATCCTGGTGGACAGATGGGGGGTTCGAATCCCTCGACTTGGTCAGTTCACTTTAAATCCACCGGATGAAAAGAAAAACAGGTACTGTACGTGACCCAGAAACCTGGTAATTTCACTATCTACAAATACGAGTTTTGTACTAATAATCTGTGGAACTATCTGCACTGGTGGGCAAGTGGACAAAGGCGTCAGTCTAGCCTGGACTGGGTTTTGAATCCTGGGTGTGTGTACTGAGGTGTTTTTTCCCCCAAATAGTTTCCCACCTTAAGACAACACGTCTGCGTTTCCTCTTAATTCCCCCTCCTTCATCCTTAACCCATTACCGTAATTATAGACTATTGATAGCACGGATGGAGTAATACGTGGAACACGTTTTAAACATATCAATGATATCAGTACACGACTCGAAATTAAATGAACTTAGGTCAGTTAAGTCTAATATTACACAGATGGTCCTAGAGTATATATGAGCCTATCTCATATCTACTAATTGGATTGTAGGATAAATGCGTAAAAAAATTATTAGTGAATATATTTTATTCATTAGATTCACTAGGAATATAGCCGGTGTCTCCTAGACTTGTTGTTGACAACTCTAAGCACTTAGACCAACCAAGCAATAGTGGACAGAAATATACGCCATCAACCAAGGCCGTAGTCAGGGGGGGGTTTTCGGGGTTCAACCCCCCCCCCCCGAAATTTTATGAACAAAATATATATGGCTTTATTTATGGTTCAAACAATATCAAAATTAAGGTACAAGTACAAATTTGGGGGCTGTGCTACTATAAAAAGCACTTCAGAGAGCTTCCAGAGGTGTTTGTTATTTAGAATTTTTTCTAGCCTTTGGCAGTTATGGTGTTATAACAAAAATTTCAGATAGCTTCTAGAGGTGTTTAATATTTAGAATTGTTCCTATTTTTCGGTGGTTAGGGGGTTATGTTGCCATAAAGAAACACTTTAAAGAACTTCTAGAGCTGTTTAATATCTGGAATTTGTCCTAGCCTTCGGCAGTTGATGGGTTATGTTACCATAAAAAACACTTTGGAGAGCTTCTAGAGCCGTTTAGTAAGTAGAATTTGTCCTAGCCTCCGATAGTTAGGGGGTAGTGTTGCCATAAAAAAAACACTTCAGATAGTTTCTAGAACAGTTTTTTATTTAGAATTTTTTCTAGCCTCCATCAATTGGGGGATGGGCCCACTGAACCCCCCTGAAATTATTGGCTGGCTATGGCCTTGCCATCAACCGATCGTACCATAAAACTCTATTCACTCTGTTGCCCGTGGCGGTAGATCTGCCGCGACTTGGCCGCTAGTGCGCGTCGTACCATAAAACTATTCACTTTGTTGCCCGCGGCGGTAGATCTGCCGCGACTTGGTCGCTAGTGCGCGTCGTACCATAAAACTCTATTCACTCTGTTGCCCGCGGCGGTAGATCTGCCGCGACTTGGCCGCTAGTGCGCGTCGTACCATAAAACTATTCACTTTGTTTCCCGCGGCGGTAGATCTGCCGCGACTTGGCTGCTAGTGCGCGTCGTACCATAAAACTATTCACTTTGTTGCCCGCGGCGGTAGATCTGCCGCGACTTGGCCGCTAGTGCGCGTCGTACCATAAAACTATTCACTCCGTTAGCTCTATGGAACTGCCGCTAGTGCGCGGGCAGCCTTGGAAACAGAGATAGCTGGTAAATTACGACATCTGGTTATAATACCAGTGAGCATGGCAGTGAGAGGTTGTCAAACAACATGAAAATAGATACATGTTACATACAGGTGAGGTCACAGGTCAAAGGTCGAGGGGAGGGAATGAGGGGAAGATATAAATACCATGTTGGTCAGTGTCCAAGAGAGGAAACTGCATTTCAAACAGAGCTATGTTGTTCATGGACATATTATTTGAAAAGGGATAAAATTATGTGATCAGGAGGTTTAAAAACATGTTGGGGTATATATTCATGGGTTACACCAATTTTAAGGCGCACAATATATATTCAATGCTTGCATATTGGCTCTTGAACTTAAAGGCTAGAATTCAAATCCTGATAAGATGGTATATAATACAGTTGTGTTTATTTATATTATTACTAGGTGAATTAAGATGCATTTTCTTAAGGTTTTAAGCCTCCTTAGAACGTGTACATAAATCAATTTACTATGAGTACCTATTAAAACAATTTATTATTATTATTATTATTATTATTTATTATTATTATTATTATTATTATTATTATTAGCATCGCGTCTTACTACCCGTTCGGGTTATACGCACTTACGCTAATGTGTAATGGTAGGGTGATTATGAGATGAAATGGAGGACCTACAGTTTAACGTGGAATCCGAACCACGGTGGAGGCCTGGCATTCCTCACATTCGCAAGTTGTGATTAATACACGTCTTGTCAGAGGTGAAGGAAGGGTTTGGTAATCAGACAAATCTGTGCCGGGACCGAGGATTGAACCCCGGACCCTCAGCACAGAAGTCTGACACCTTACCACTAGACCACCAGGTCACCTTTTATTATTAAAACAATTTCAAACATGAATTTAATCCTACAAGTATAGTCATGAATAATATAGTTTATAATTTCCAACGTTATCTAGCAAATAAAATATACCATTGCAACAAACTGTCATGTCATCTGATTTAATATTTCAGTTGATCAAATAACTTCAAGTTTTTTATAAGTGTTCATAATGAATAAAAGGCTAATTAAATAGATTAACTCTTCAAAGATTTTCATAAAAGCTTAAATGTAATTATAAATATTATATTTTTCTTCCAGGGTGAAGACCAAAAAAAAAGGAGGAGGCAATAGTAACACTGGTTCACATTTAATAATTCTCAGTCAATCTTTGTTGGGACAGAATATTTCAGTGAGCTCTTCAATGCCAGCCTCTTCATTAAGAGATAGCAATTAAACCGGTGGCTATTCTACCCCCAACCCTCTTTTTACACCAGCCATCTCTTTGTCGCTGATACGGGCTCACTGGGTTGTATTAGTGCATGAATTTCATTAGCCAATAAACGTGTTCTTTCTGCCTGAGCGCAGGGATGACAAACACGAATGGAGAGGGTTGAGCCGAGCTACTGGCTGAATACCTTGATGTTTGGTGATCGCTAGCACTCTATACTTTCCGACACCTAACATGAGTAAATACCTTTATGTTTAGTGATCGCTAGCACTCTATACTTTCCGACACCTAACATGAGTAAATACCTTTATGTTCAGTGATCGCTAGTACTATATACTTTCCGACACCTAACATGAGTAAATGCCTTTATGTTCAGTGATCGCTAGAATTCTATACTTTCCGACACCTAACATGAGTAAATGCCTTTATGTTCAGTGATCGCTAGAATTCTATACTTTCCGACACCTAACATGAGTAAATTCATTTATGTTCAGTGATCGCTAGAATTCTATACTTTCCGACACCTAACATGAGTAAATTAATTTATGTTCAGTGATCACTAGCGCTCTATACTTTCCGACACCTAACATGAGTAAATACCTTTATGTTCAGTGATCGCTAGCATTCTATACTGTCCAACACCTAACATGAGTAAATGCCTTTATATTTAGTAATCGCTAGAACTCTATACTGTCCGACACCTAACATGAGTAAATGCCTTTATGTTTAGTGATCACTAGCACTCTATACTGTCCGACACCTAACATAACTAAATGCCTTTATGTTTAGTGATCGCTAGAACTCTATACTGTCTAACACCTAGCATGAGTAAATGCCTTTATGTTTAGTGATCGCTAGAACTCTATACTGTCCGACACCTACCATGAGTAAATACCTTTATGTTTAGTGATCACTAGAACTCTATACTGTCCGACACCTAACATGTATGGATACCTTTACTATTGCGTCATCAGGTTCCATTTCATACTTTATGTTTAATCATGTGAATTGAAAATATATCAAGCAAATTATTAAGTGATTATAGGACCACGTGCACCCGTATAAGTGGGTATACGGACTAGACGTGAAGTTTGTCATATCTGCATTGCTAGTGATGGCTAGGTAAGGGACCGAAACACAGCCGGGTCTACTTAAGGTGGTGGTGTATTTTTTCCTGAATTTTTTCCCACTCTTCCTCATCGAATATTTGGGTATATTTCCACTGATTTAGAACTGCTATATTCCTAACTCATTAGCTATCTTACTGTTTAACTGAGTGCATGTAGCTCAGACTTAGTAGTAAGACATACCGCAAACCAATAGAAGAATATTGAGTGCAGGATTTGCAATATTTCTCATGGTCCTTGAGTTGAGCTTACGAGTTAGCATGCGTGTATATGTGTGTATGGTCAGGTAATCATAGGGAGCATCTTTTAAATGACATAAAATAAATAAACGTGAAAAAAACTAGACTGACAAATCTTTAGTCACCATGGTGACCTAGTGGTCTAGGAGTAAGGTGTCAGACTTCTGTGCTGGGGTCAGGTGTTCAATACTCAGTCCCGGCACAAATTTGTCCGATTGCCAAACCCTTCCTTCACCTCTGACAAGACGTGTATTAATCACAACTTGTGAATGCGTGGAATGACAGGCCTCCACCGTGGTTCGGATTCCACGTTAGACTGTAGGTCCTCCATTTCATCTCACAATCACCCTACCATTACACATTAGCGTAAGTGCGTATAACCCGAATGGGTAGTAAGACGCGATGCTAATAATAATAATAATAATAATAATAATAATAATAATTTAGTCACCATATTTATCTTACTCCTTTCTGCATTGACATTGACTGCTAAAAGCAATATTTTCAGAATGTATGACTTGGACGTATGAATACAAGATAAAGAGTCAATTTTTTTTTATCTGTGCAGACATTATTATTACAATGTGGGCCAACTAGATGTGTGGTTGTAAAGAGGAGCAAAGAATGTCAGGATGAACTCCTCTTTAACTAACACGTCAAGAATTTTAGGAATCCAAGACACGTGGAAATACAGTCATGAAATAGCTTGAAAAATAAATGGTACTATACAATCGCACTAACTTTTTCATATTGTGTGTTATAGTTTCGAAGAAAATTTTCAAAAATAGGTTTTCAGTAATTACCCTTTTGTAACTTTTACTCATGAAAACAAACATATCACAATATGCAACCCAATACAAGTTCTTAATTTATAAACTTTAAACCAAATTGATGAAATATTTTTAGACAAATTTAAAATGTAAAAAAATAACTTGTTTGTAAACCACCCTAAAATTATTTGAATTTGTAAAAATGTAAACGTATTCTTATTTATTATTAACTATTCTCATATACCTATTTTGAGCTCAATCTTTCAGGAAAATTTCTAAAGATATAAGATTTTCTATCATTTGTCGTAAGTTAACTACCATTAAATTAATTTATTGTATAAAAATAAAGATACATTATTTACTATCATATAAGATACTCCCTTAATACCAATTTCAAACAAAATCTGTAGCCTGTAAACTATTTTTTAAATATTCAAAACCTAGGTGTAAAAATCAATCTTAAGTTATCCACAATAGAATGAGAAAAAAAATATAGCTAATTATTTTTAGGTAGACAATTTAAAAAATACCTAGTTTGAACATCAGTAGAGAAATATTTTTTAAGTATTCTAATTTTTTTAAACGTCAATAAATTAGCCTTAAACAAATTCAACGACAAACAAAACTATGCCATTTTAGTTGTCATTTAAAACCTCCCCAGATGTATAGTTTGGACGAAATTGGTAGCGATATTTTGAAAATACTTCTTACTTTAGAAAATCATTCATTAATTAAATAGCCTTCTACGAAATGTTAGCTAAAAAAAAGTATATAGTGTTATTTAGGAGCGCAACCGTTTCCTAGATATCAATTTTAAACAAAATTGTTAAGGCCGTTTTTAACTAATTCTATTTTTTTAAATTCCTAGTTAGTAAACAACCCTTAAATAAACTCTTACTCCGAAAACAAGTATACAGTGCTATTTGTCATGTCAAGCAACTTCCAAGACACCCCTTTGGAACCAAATCATTAAAACTATTTGTAAAATATTTCAAGGTTTTTGAAAAATCAATCATCTGTAAACTACTCATAAATGAGTGTTACCCCAAAAACAAATATATGGTATTATTTGTCATACTACACAATCCCCAGATAAGCTTTCAAACAAAATCATTAGAAAAATTCTCGAAATATTTTGAATTTTCAAAAATGTTCCATCAGTAAATCCTTCAACTACCCTTCAATTAAATTTTGCCCAAAAACAAATGATACAGTGCTATTGGTCATGTCAAACATATCTTAGATATGCATTTTAATCAAAATTGTTAGTCATTTTAGAATATTTAAAATAAAAAACACTCATTAATAAACTACCCTTAATTAGAGTCAAAATTTAAAAAAAGTCTCTTGGTATTGCCCTATAAAATCTAAATATCAAGTTTGAACAAGATCTATACAACCGTTTCGTATCCATGAACAGGGATTGATAGACAGACAGATAGACAGGGGGAGGGTTGTTTCAGGCTCAAATAATACGTAAAGATTCATCATAACCTCGAGATCGATTATTCACAAGTACAATAATTTCGCTCGATATGAAAACGTAAAAAAGAGTCAAGAAGTTATTGTACATATAGTACTAATATATTATTTTTAGTAACAAATCAGAAAATACATTCTTGGTATATAGCTAGTTAGTGTCGACCTATTTTCCATTTCTGACGTCTCTTTCAGTTTATTCCACGCAATATCTCATTTTAGAGGAAAATAATGATTTTCATTTTGTATAAAGAGTATAAAGGCACGCGGAATAGTTGGTGAGCCACAGGTATTTTATAATAACGTCTATTAAATTATTTTCTGGTCATGCGGGCTCGTAGAGACTTTTACCGACGCCCCCTCACTTCTGCTCTATATCCCCTCAAAATCCCCCTTGTAAGCAACTTGAATAAACCGCCTAGCGCCTCTCTCAAACCGCCAACATCCAAACCAACCACCCAGCCAATCTCATTTCCCTCGCAATATAACCTACTGCGCTCACAACTTTCAATCGAGAATTTTACGGGAGTCCACCCCAAACCCCTAACCCTTCCCCCTTTTTTTTCTGACTTTCATTCCAGTGATATTACAACTCCCTTGCTCCCCTCTTACTCTCACTCGCCTTCCTTACTAAGAGTCAGTCGACCGGATTGTCGTGCTCTTCTTTCTCATTTATTTCCTTTACTTTTACCCTTTCTGTCTGTCTTCTTTCCTCTAATATTCTCTATCTTACTCTGAATAGTTATTCCTCTCTGAACCTTTGTTTTCAACTTTCATCCAACTTAAAATTATTTCACCAATCTCCTTAAAAAGCTTACCTGCATATCCTCTCATTTTTCTTTTAATCATGTCCTCTCCACCTTCCGGCTACACCTCCACTTTTATTGTGAGCAAGCTGTTTCTTGGGTTCAGGCGATATAAATGTTTTATTTTGTAAACAGCGCTACAAAGGTAATTCCTTTCTGTCGGTTGTATTTATACCGTGATTGTTTGAATCTTTCTCTGCATTTGTAAGAACATTTTCCTTACTGAAGTCACAAGAGTCGACAACACGTTTGTTTAACTTGACCTAAATAATCTAGACATCCTAATCAACTAAAATATGTAGATAAATAATGTTATATGAATATATGAATTTGTTATCTTTTACGTTAATACTTAGTCTCTGTAAGGATCTCTTTATCTGGAAAATGTTCGAGTCGATTTAGGAGTGTAAAGTAAAATTTTGAGTTCGTTACTGAAAGAGTTTGGCGTAGTTTCTTATATTACTACTTGGGAAGGATACTTTTTCTTTAGGCTATCTTGAAATTATCTTCAAGGAGAGAGAGTAATAGGTTTTTAAAATCCTTTACCTAAATATTAGGGGTAACGAACCCTTCTCTTGCCAAATATGTTGTTGTTAAATGTGGGATTAACCCCTCTCCCTTCATCCTTTCACCAGAATAATGTTTATGATATCTCCCAAATGATAGGAGGTATACACAATATACATTTTGTTCAAGGAAAGGGATCATTCTATTAGATAGTGTACAAGCATCTGGTAGGATTAGTGAGCGCCCACATATCCTGATGTAGGTGGCTATCTTTATGTATATGCTACCTGAGAGATAGATAGTATCCTTTAAGGCACCTTTCACACCAGGTGGCGCATAAGACAAGCACAGAATGTTCAGATAGAAGGGCACATGAAAAATGGAACAGTCCATTTGTAATGAAGTCGTCTGACGAGGAAGATCTTCTGTTACTGTCGATTACCAGAAGGTGAAAGAAGAAACTACGTATATTACAAATTATAATAGAGAGCGGCGACTGGAACAATATATCCATCCAGAAACCATACTGAGACTGTGAAAAAATATCAGTCTGGCAAGACACTAAATGCCAGTCACTGCAAATAATGTTAATCACTGCTAAAATTCAACAATATTTTAAAATCAAAGTCGGGAGTCATCATCGAAATAGGAAAATCGCAGTTTAGCCCATCCCTAGCAATAACTAAACGCTTGCTTCACGTCAAACATGTAACAGTGAACCAATCTACCCAATCACAGAGTGGCACGTGGCACATACTGCACATAGTAACGTGCCATGCACCTCTCGGTATGAAGTGTATCACTTGCTTGTTAACAAGTTTCAATCACCGTTGGTGCATGTGTCATGTTGCATGCAGAGTGATTTATGTGTCTTTTCATCCGGTGTGAAAGCAGACTAAAAGTTTAGTCGACCTTTGTAACAAAACAACAGAGATGAGCGTACAGTGAGTATTAAATTGGAATTTTATTCGTTTGATTTCTTTTACTTGTGTGGTTCACTTTGTTTAACGCCACACATACCGACTGGTATTTAATTTATCTCCATAATTTTTCTGTGCCTACCTCACAACTTTTTACACTCCTCTTACCTCGGACAAGCTAGTGCTAACTGCAGGGGACTGGGGGGGCTGAGGCCAACTGGGTATTAAAAAGGTTTTGTACCTACACGATGTCAAAATGAGGTATTCCACACTAGAGGGAAGATGACGGAGAACATTCTTTCTCCCTGTTTTTATCTCCCTCACTCGCGCACTCCAGGCTTCGCCGTTTTCATGCCTTAATTACAGCGCGCTTGTGACCTGTAATGAAATACAGGCGTCTCGGTATGAGGATAGGTGTCGTCTATGGGTGTGAGGGCTCCAAGAGTCGAAAGGCTCAACTTGTTTTAAAATGGAGATTATTACATAAATATCCACATAAATTATTTCTGATTTAAGGGTGTTTGTAAGTTCAGACACATGCCTTTTACTTTCAACGGGATCGTTTTGTTGAACTTGTTCACCAATTCTACATCTGTTTTGTAGTTCATATTTGTGACATTTAATTAATGATATTTATTTTAATTTTCTATTTTGTATCACATCTCACTACCCGTTCCGGCTTTTAATTGCACAAGTAGGATGAATACGGAGAAGGTAGTTCTAAAATATATTGAGTGATCTTAAGAGAAAATTAGCAATGTGTATATTTTTTTCTTAATACTCGATTTTTAATAATTTAACCATACAATTACATATTGTCTTAGATTTGTGTAATGTTTGTTTGGAAAAAATCGTTTTGTTCTTAAACTCACTAACAACACTACTTTATTTGTAACCAAAAGTCTGTAATAAAACAAAATATATGTAAAAATGAAAAAATATGTTATAAAATTAGCTTCAGCTACGTAAAACCCACATAAGTTGTCACGTCACTCTCGTGATAGGCTGTATTACTGCTGGCGGGGAGATCGGGGTTCAAATATCAGTCGGTTCAACTGAGAGTGGATTTTTCCTAAATGGTTTCACACTTTCTTTCAAATATAATGATGTTAAGTTTTTACTTTTAAAGTCTACTTTCTTCCCAATTATTCCTTTTGCCTAATTAACGTATGTGTGTATAACTCATACGGGTGAAAAAATGCTATGTAAAGTGTAATTTTAAGCACAAACAAGATTTATTGTTGCTAAAAACTGTTCCCCTTCTCCCTTATGCCATAAAAAAGCCCTTTAATTAATAGCTTCTAGACCAAGCTAAGGTTGAAAATAAACCTAACCTCACCTGTAGCTCTGGACACCCCTTGCCCCTACTTGACAATATTTCATACTTAACTCAATGTATCAAAAGTAACAAACACAGACAAATATATAAAAAAAATTATGTAATATACTTTGTAATATTTATTTTAAATATCACTATTAATTGTAGAACCATAAAATATAAATGATCCTATTCATAATATGTTATTGAATGGTTTTTTTAAGACAGGAAGTTTTACAATAGATGATATTAAATTAAGTTAAAAATATATATATCTTGCTCTATAGCTAGCATTTCAATTTGATTCAAATCTGCTGAGCAAAGATGTACCTTCTTTACAAAATATAGGTAAAGATGGACTTTTTTTTTTTTTTTGCGACGAATAAAGTTTAAAACTCGAGAAAATGTGCGAACAATTTCCTGAACTTGTAGAAAAGACATGCAATTTGCAACAAAGTGGTCATTTTCAGTTATCAACGGTTCCATACCATGGAGAAGGAAGAGGATGTAAAGGTTATTGGCGTAAAACAGTTTTTGCGACGGTGCTACACAAGAAGCTTTAACACTTACCGTTACAAACGGGTGTATCATACAAAGGTATAAAATAGAACGTTTATTTTTTTTATCCTCTTCTTCCATTTTCTATTCCTTTCTTCGCCATTTTCTTTCCACTCTCTTAAAAAAAACACCACTTAGCTATACTTTATTTTTATCTCCTTTCCTTTCGGCACAATTCTCCAAATCGTTCCGTCGAATATTGAAACGCTATTTCTATCACTCTGTGCTACAAAACGGTGATTCTTAAATTTATATTTTATCGCACTAGACCGATTCTTATTTTTCTTATGGTGTTACAAGACCCATTCCCGTTCATATGAAATGTGACGGTAAAAAAAATAATTCCATCCCGTTCTTTGTACTAGATGTACAGAGTTCGTCAAAGTATTAATCATAGTTAGTTTTGAAGTTGGTTTGAAAACAATTGTTAACTAATCGAAGACTATATTTTACTATAAACACAATAATTGTATTCATTGCTAAATATCATCTGATTTATTTAATGCTCAAAAATTTCAGATCATTATAAAATATCTAATAATTTTATGTATAGTTTCAGATTATTATCAAACCATATTTTTCTGTATAAGTGGTTGAAAAATTAAGAGTGATTTCATGTAATTTTAAGAGGGTAGAATCCGCTTCAGTGGCCGCATGGTCTAAGGTGTTACTATCACAATAGACTAGACTGCCAATGACCGATTGGGGTTCGAATCCTGGGTGTTTTTTTTAAAGGGTTTTCCACTCTCCCTTCACGCCAATGTGAGTAAACTTCCTCTAAATTCAACCTTCCTAATCACGATAGGCCTACATATGAGTATAGCCCGGATGGTGGTGCTATAAAAATAAATAAATAAAAAAGGATGGATAGCAAACAAAATTCAATAGAATAATAAAACTAAATAATTTAAAAAGTAGTGCTATGTTTGACATAAGAGATATGAACGCATTGATTTAAGAAATAAGGATGAGAAGGGTTGCCTAGGTGGAAAAGCATCCGCACTAGTGTGTCGAGAGGATTAAAACCCCAAAGAGATGTATCACATAAAAAGAACATTCACAATGCACCCGGATGAGATTCGAATCCGATCTTCTTACTACGGTGACTAATCACAATGTGAGTTTAGTACCTTATGTCACCAGGCAGCAGCTGTGTAACTTTGTAAATTTCTTTCAATAAAAATTATTTTAACTGTATTTAATGTTTTAATTCCAACAATTGCTAAAATATTTTTTAACTTAACATTTTAAATTCTTCATCATATCTCAAATCTCAATACTTACACAATTATCTAACTATTCTTCGTTATTCTCATATTTTTTGTGATCCAATAAATCACAATTTTCCTTTTCAAGTTTTATCTTATCCTATTTGAAACTACTTACTTACAAATTTTATTATAATGTTTACAATTCGGTTTACAAAAGTGAATATTAATATTCATAATTCTCATTAATAAAGATAACATTAGTAATTTGAATGACCTATTTGTTATTTAATACACACACGAACATTATTAACAATATAAATAAATTAAAACGCCATTATATAACGCAGAATTTTAAAATTGTTAGTAAATAAAGCACATGGTTTAAGAAATTATTACATATTATTACATAATTTTACTGAATATTACTATAGTGAAAAAATGTTTAATTAAAATGCCTCAATAATAATGTGACAAGTTTATTTCAGTTTTGCAAGCGCTATGTAACCGCTTGTATTAGTAAGTTTGCTTTTTCAGCAATTTATTTATATAAAAAAATCCTCATTGACCAGGATATAGTAAAAAAACAGTGATCACTTTTTATTCATTTGTGTGATAATTAATTCTCGCTACTTGGTCAAATAAAAAGCTAATAAATAAAACTATTTTCTATTATTTGTTTTTAGTACTGTAATTGAATAATAATACTCAACAAATTAAATCATGGTCTATATTGAGTTAACACGCTAGAACGTCCATCATGCGGGGACCCAAACACTCCGAACAACAATTAGAGACAATAGCGGGTCGCTTAGCTTGCAGATGCAATTGTTTTTGAGGTTAGAACGGCCGTCAGACGCACTCATATAATCACCGACCAGCAGATTGTCTGCGGTTATGCAAAGTCGCCCTCAGAATTGAAATGAAACAGGGAGGGGGGAAGGAGAATTGTAAGGGAGGACGTAGAGACGGTGAAATGTCCAAGTAAGATGGCGAATGGGTGAAAGCTTTTGTGGTGTGTTGAGCTAGGAGGCATGAATAGGAGATTTAGTAATTGCATAACATGTAATTATGCAATAATTTTAACACAAAACCACATAACCTGATCATCTTTAAAATCGTGTATGTTAGATTTTCACATGTGTCTATACTAACGTATTGTTCCATTAATATAAGTATTTTTATTACTTTCCGATTTTATAATAAGGTCTGAAAAGTTTATATTTTTGTTTGTGGTGTGGTACTCCACATATTACACGCGTCCGCCTGTTCAAATGTTTACCATTTTGGGTTATAAGGATTATGAAGGTAGAATATGAGAGGAAATGTACCCTCAGTTGCATGGATGGTGAATTGAAAATAATTTTGGAAAATTACCCTCAGCACACCCGACCGAGATTTGAACCTAGATCTCTCCGTCATTGACGTCTAGTCTACTGCGAGAGTGAGTGCCTTAGATCATTGCAGCCACCCAAATGGGTTTGGAAGTATTATTTCTCACTTATAAATTATGAGCCTCATAGAAACTAAATATTCTATGTCTACAGAGCCCGCCCACACCCCACGATAGCCTCTAACTTAGGTAATACAGCTAGTATCAGGTGTTACATCGTAGTGCGTGCGGTATTCTGTAGCATACTTTAGAAAAACAATAGAGTTGAGACCAATGAAACAGTTTAATTTATTCCAAAACAAACTCCTCCCCATATCACTGATGTCAAATTATAAATAATCAATGCTTTTTGATACGTTTCTGTTTCACCAAATGTCTTGGTTAATCAGTCTTAAGATGAGCTTATAAGAGGAGAGTTTGGACGCTGACAAACTTAAAATAATACTTTTCTATGCAATTAGGCGTAAAGGTGACCTGGTGGTCTAGGGTTAAGGTGTCAGACTTCTGTGCTGAGGTCCGGGTTCAATCCTCGGTCCAGGCACAGATTTATCTGATTGCCAAACCCTTACTTCACCTCGACAGAATGTGTATAATCACAACTTGTGAATGTGAGGAATGCCAGCCTCTACCGTGGTTCGGATTCCATGTTAAACTGTAGGTCCTCCATTTCATCTCACAATCACCCTACCATTAAACACTAGGTAGGTGCGTATAGCCCGAACAGGTAGTAAGACGCGGTGCTAATAATAATAATAATAATAATAATAATAACATAGGCGTAATCAGTGGGTGCTCGTAAAATGGGGGTGGAGATTATCTACTTTCTTTCTTTCTCTTCCATTCTGAAGGGAGGTTTTGGTGCTAATTACCTCTGTAGAGAAAATAACTTGTTTACCTACATAAAGCCCAATAAAACAATCCGCATATCTTAAAAAAATGTCTGTTGTGATCAAATCAAAAACATTACTTTGTTTGCTAAAGGAACGATATATCTAGGTTTTTAACGTTTTACTTTAATCTCAAAAATAATAAATTTTTGCGTAAAGCACTGTTGATTTAAAAAAAAAATTCAAGACCTAAAATCTAAATTTTGTAATTGCTACAAAACCTGTTGATAACCTTCACCTACATTTTGGTGAAGAACATATTCAAAAATATCAAACCACTTTGGTAAATAATGCGTAATTTCTAAACGTCTGCAACGCATCTCAATGAGATGATGGATACTCTCATCCATCTCACTTGTGAAACCCTATGTGGGACCAACTGTTAGATTAATGTAGGCCTATGTTATTTATTGATGGACGGAAAAATAAACCCTAATAAAGGTAAGGAAAAGAAGTAAGGGGAAAAAAAGAGGATATAAACAAGAGACGCAACAGGAGAAGAAGGGGGAAAAAAAAAGACAACCGTAAAAGTCTACCATTCTGTGTTGTGGGGGTTGATGAAATATTCATTCCCCACGCAAGTCGTAAAACTCGCTGACAGGAGTGCTGCCACCAGTGGTTCGTTTGTATACTGTTCTAAATCCCACAGCCCTCTTCCTCCACCCCTCCTCTCCTCCTCTAGACAAGTTTCGAATCCCGCCTAGGCTGTGCTAATCCTCAAGGTGGTTTCCCCCATCGGATGGTCGAGATTTGCATCCAGGAAGAGTATACATCAAATTATCCCTCCAAAATCCCCGTGGCTGACCGCGTTCAAAAGGACCAGTTTTCAGATTGCTTCTGTTGTCCTTTAGTGTGTTTAGAAAGCTTATATTATTAACCCAAATTAGTGCGAAGATATAATAATTATGTGTGTGTGTGTGTGTGTGTGTGTGTGTGTGTGTGTGTCCTACTATTTTAAGGTTAAGCCTTAGTTTTATTATTCACATTGCCTGGAAGGCTTGAGGGTTAGGTTAGAGATCTGGCTTACTTTTTGTCTTCATTAGTTATTTTATAATAATATATTTGGAAATATGAAATTTAATAGAAGGGCTTAACAGAAAATGTTCATTAGCTCAACTCACACGGTGATACAACCTTTGCTTATAAATAATACCTAGCATCCCATACTAATAATAATAATGACTCGCTGAGTGTCGAAGTTTCTTCAGCCAATAAAATATAACTTTCCTATAAATATATATTACGATTATTAGTTTGTACACTTCATATTTCCTTGACTGATTTCACTCTGAACTTATACCAGTCGAATAGGATTCTTGATACGGTTTGTATTCGTAAATGATGATCATTTACATATTGTGAGCTTAGCTGTGCATGTGCATTAAATTGTAAAATCATTCGCTTACTTCCAACCTATTTTATAAGCTACGCCATTGCGGAAAAGTGTACCTGGTATAAACGGAGTGTACCTCGATGAACCTGTAATAAAATATATGTAAACCCATAATGCAAACAATAAATGGGGAAGGGCTAAAGATAAGTGTTAATGTTTTTAAATGCCAATATTAAAGTTTGGTTTTTTCAGCTTAATAAGTTTGCAGGGAATAAATACTTATTATGAAAAAGAGGAGTAGAGACCAAGTTAAGCGCACCCCTTTCCTTTCCCCTCAACAGTATTGGTTTTTTCATTTGTCAGTATAAATCTCTTTTCTACAACCAAATACGTAGCTCTGCACCAATTCATTTCCTGCAGAAAAAAAAAAGTAATATTGCCTGAGATTGTATACATTTTAAAAGGTTATAGTTTTAATGGGTTATTGTTATGTTTTGATCTATTTCTATGCGAGTGTGCGTTTTGCACTATACTGGTTTGACAGAAGTGAAATGTACAGTGGTTTTGAGGTAAAATACTCGCCTCAGGACTCAAATGTTCGTGGGTTCAAAATACAGCTGGGCTTGTGAGATTTGTACCTGCTTCAGTGGCCACATGATCTAAGGTGTCATTCTCGCACTAGGCTAGACTGCAGATGACGGGAGAACAGGGTTCGATCCGGTTGGGCGTACTGAGGATGGTTTTCCCCTAATTGGTCTTCCACTCTCCCTCTATAAAAATGCGGGTACACTCCCTCAAAATTCAATCTTTATAATCTCAACTCAGTGAAATTATTAGGGTATATAATTATATGCATATAATCAAAAACAATTAGTAAGACGCGGTGCTAATATATATGTAATTTAAAAAATCGAAAAAAATATAAAGCGCCAAATTATTTCATATGCAAAATTAATTGTCTTGTTTTGCACTTTAATAGTTTAGTAAGAGAAACAATTAAAACAATGAAAATTCAGTTTAATATACCACCATTTTATAGACATTTTGCAGTGCTTTGCATCAAACTATTGCGTTTCGCACCCCAATCCTAGAGGCAATACTCTTTTTGTTTTAGGGAGGGCAAGTTGTGGAGGTCCCTTTATCCCATACACCAAACCTTAATTAGGCCTTACTCATTAATAATATTGAAAAAAAAACCAATTATTTAACATTATAAAAGGTTAAGGAGCCAAGTTAGGCCAAAACTCCTCTCCGCCCCCTTAAATTATAAAGCTATTTGAAATAGTATAACTTGACCTTGATGAGGAAATATATATAGTTAACTAAACCAGCCCAATGTTTCAGGAAAATGGAAAGGGCTAATAAGACAAGTGTTAACAAAAACCTCATTAGTTCTTCAGTTAGATTTTTATTTTATACAAATGACTTCTATTTAAAGCTTACAGTTTAATGTCATCAATTCACAAATACCGTATATGAGCTAATAGTAAATATAGTAAAACTATCCATTCAATTCTAAATTATTGTTTCTTAGTACATTTTAATCAAACGTTCCAATGAATCAAGAATGCCCAGATTACATCATTAGTGAAGATAATACATGAAATTAAATATAAAACCGTCACGTTTGTTGTTTCATGGTGCTGATTATAAACAATTTCTTAAATCAAACATTAAATAAGGGTTTAGTGAATACTGATTGTTTCGAAAAAACTTGAACATTTTAAAAATAGATTCCCAAAATAATGTCTAACAATTTAGAAGCATTTTCACTCGTGTTAGTAGAAAGTAGAACCTGGTGAATTAAGTGGACTGAAAAGAGACACAATCATCGATAGTGTAGCTGAGATGGTCTTACTAATATACTATTAAAAAAATTCTTAATACTTCAGCTTACACTGAAACATATATTGAGTGGTATTTATGAAAGTATGTAAAGGGCAGTCATATTTGTGGTCACGGACCTCTTGGAACATGTCATTTCATTACTGTCCGTACTCACAGTTCTTTCCTCTCCTCTCCCGTGCATAATATGCTCTTATCATAGGTTTAGTCTATCGTAGATTTGATATCCTTATTTAATATCTATCCATTGCTTCCCTTGTCAAGAACATCACACAAATACTTCCACTAGAACTCATCAAAGAAGGTTTAATTGTGAAAGAATACTGAGGTGATGAAGCAGTGGAAGTCTATCTCTAGAACTCTCGTCCATCGGTGCAGATATAGGCCTATTGGATGGTTTTCCTTTTTATGATACAACATTTTACTATCTGTTCATGTTATACGCATGTGTACTAATTACGCTAAGAAGTTATGAATGATAAAGAATGCATTTATAGGAAGTTTATACACATTTGCATAGAGGGAGAGTGAAAAACTATTTTTGGATTAACCACCTTCGGTACACTCGACCGAGATTCAAGCCTCGATCTTCTGGTCATCGACAGTCTAGTCTAACACAAGAGTGACGCCTTAGACCATGTGGCCACTGAAGCAGGGCTATTGGGTGGTTTGAGTTGCTGATAACCAATGGAGGTACTAGCGCCTATGACTGTAAAAAAAACCTCTAACCAGAGCTACATCAACGATTGACGAAATAAAAACAGTCCAAGGCAGCAAAAACGTCCGTAATATTTTACGATTATTCAACCGTTTATACGCGAGCCCATATTGGTAGCTTTTATGTTTTTATTACGATATGAAAACTATAATACCAAAGAAGCATACGTTGGTTCTAACCAATGAATGGCGTGTACATCAAATAAAAGGTTTACAAATCATAAACAAAAAGAAAAGTCTACTTACGTGTACATATTGCATGTTCACTTTGTCAAGTTGTGTTGTTTTTCACCCCAATCTCATCTTAATACCTGTCCATGCTATTTGCATTTAAATACAATGATTTAGTAGGTAGGAAGAAGGTATAATTCGGCATTTACGTGGCGGGATATTGGATAGCCATTTAGGAAAAACCATATTCAGTGTACCCGATCGGTATTCGAACACAAGTCTCTCCATCAACGGCAAAACAGACTGGAAGAGCTTGACATATAGTCCATATGCCTAATGGGGTAGATGATATACTATTATACAAATGTGTTACAGATATAAAAGGATTATGGTCCATAAAAGAATTTAACATACGTGCATGAGCTGGTCGTGTTACCCATAGCTTACCATTATATTAATAATTTTTAATGTACAGCAATATTTTGAGAAGTATTCATTGGAGTAGAGTAAGTGTAAATGAAACTGTGATGTAAACAAATTCACCCTGTGGTCAAAATCATGGGGGATTGGTTTCAGATTAAGCTTTAAAGCAACGTATAAACTAAAAGTTCAAATTCCTATGGGTCATAATTTACGTGGTGCGAATACAAGCAATATGAAAAGGAATTGGAGCTTTCTGTGGACGTGGCTTAAATTGCTAAGAACATCAGTTGTATTTGGTGTTATATATGCAATATAGGAAAGAACACCTTCAGTATACCTAAAGAGAACCTTGATCTTGGCATAGTTGGTATTACAAGATATTGCAAGAGCTACGCCTTAGATCTTTCTTGCATCGAAGCGGATCCTAAGTGTTGGTAAAAACAATAGGAAAAATGTAAATATTAGACTCTTAATACATACGCTTGAATAATCAGGACTTTAACCCAAAAACTTTGACGTGTTGTTCTACCAACTAATCTGTCTAGGTTCTAATCTATAATCTAAGACACACTTCCCACTCACTCTCGCAAAAAAACCTTGCTTACTTTGTAAAACTCTAACCAAGGATTAAAAAGAGCATATTGAGGTTATGAGAAATATACATTGTCGCCCACAGGTGGTCAAATGTGCAGTGTGCACACCATGCCAGTCACGAGGTTGCCTACCTGTTACGGGGACGGTGCAGCTTCAGATCTTGCTGCATGGTAGTATACTAGCCAAGTTCTCCAGCAACGCGGTGTCTGTTGGTACTACCGGACACCTTAAGGTTGGGTGCTAGTGAACGTGAGTTTAGGGCAGTATTTTTGAAGTTGTTATAGCATAAACATTTTTTGGCCAAAATAAATCAAATATTTCTTCTATAGAAACATATAGTTTAGTTTTCTGCACATGCTAATCTCAACAGTTCTTGAATATCTGTCAAAGGTGTCCTGAAATTTAATGACAACTTTTTCTTTTTATTTAAAAAGTTTGTCACCAAATGCCACCACGCTCATGCCAGATATTCAAAAACTGTTGAGATTAGCACGTGCAGAAAACTAAACTATGTGTTTCTATAGAAGAAATATTTGATTTATTTTGGTCAAAAAATGTTTATGCTATAAAAACTGCAAAATTAATGCATTAAACGCGCGCTCACTAGCACCAACCTTAAGCACGATACAACCCGGGACAGTTTTTACCCCACCCCTTCACCTACGCCCATAACTTGGCTTCAAGGAATGATAGGAACCTAAACATTTACCATCTTAAGAATTAATAGGCAAAGCTATTATTTATGCTTATTAGTGGGGATTACTCCACCTAGATATCATATTCTGAAAATTGAAAAATGACACCTGGACACGGGAAACGAACCCGGGACCTCTGGCTTAGTACGCCAATGCTCTAACCACTGAGCTATCCAGGATTCGTCTCGTGCCCTGGGTCATTCTTCACTCATATTTTAAGGCAGAGTCTATGATGGACTTAGCAGAAATCGTCGGCTACATTATGTGATTATATTAATATCATCATAGACTCTGCCTTAAAATATGAGTGAAGAATGACCCAGGGCACGAGACGAATCCTGGATAGCTCAGTGGTTAGAGCATTGGCGTACTAAGCCAAAGGTCCCGGGTTCGATTCCCGTGTCCAGGTGTCATTTTTCAATTTTCAGAATATGATATCTAGGTGGAGTAATCCCCACTAATAAGCATAAATAATAGCTTTGCCTATTAATTCTTAATATGTGCGATCCCGTACAATTTAATAATTGTGCAAATGGCAGCATAATGCCAACTACCGAGTCGCAGATGGCTGCGTTATCCGATGGCTCGTGATATTAATATAATCACATATTTGTAGCCGACGATTTCTGCTAAGTCCATCATAGACTCTGCCTTAAAATATGAGTGAAGAATGACCCAAGGCACGAGACGAATCCTGGATAGCTCAGTGGTTAGAACATTGGCGTACTAAGCCAGAGGTCCCGGGTTCGATTCCCGTGTCCAGGTGTCATTTTTCAATTTTCAGAATATAATTTACCATCTTGTTAAAACGAAATATTTTAGTCATCTTTCCAAATTTTAAGTTTCTAGATTAAGCTTTTCGTGATACAGAGAATTTTTAACAAACGCCTATCTTGGGATTCACTCACTCATCATCAAAACTGATAGGGTACTTCCAGTCAAAATATAACCTTGAAAAATTGTAAATATAAATTAAAGGTAAAATACAAAATATTAATTTTCAACATTGTTCCCAAAATTGGTTGTGGGAAGGGTGTAATGGAGGGAACGGGCTTTCTCAATCTTCGCAAAAAGAATTGATACCCTACCAAAACATTTATGTAAAAAAAAAATGCTAAGTTTTAAAGTATAAAAAATCCTTAAATTACTCATCCTATAAAAGTAATGAGATCTAAAAGAGTGCCAAGTTCAACTTGCAATGTCTTTACAAATAACTTGTCACTTATCTTAAAGTCAGATTTGCGCACATAGATTTAAGAGAAGTGATAAGTTGTTTGGAAAGACATTGCAAGTTGAACTTGGGATTCTGTTAGAACTAACTCCTTTTCGATGTTGAATAATTTAAGGATTTTTGTACTTGGAACGTTTTTTAATTAAATATTTTAGTAGGATCATATTAATCACATATTAATATAGTTGGCTATTAATCGGCAAGTTTCCCAGCTTCCAACAGTGACAATAAATTAGAATATTTCACTATGACGTAATAAATATACATTTGTATACATCTAAGTAGCTTATGAGTATGTGAACTTTTTTTCTAAAATGTCCACACTTGTTATTCATGAAATCGTCTTGGGGAAATATTCCTTGAAGCATGTAGATAAAAATAAATATAAAACTTGTGTCTATCTGAAATAAAGAAGCATGTGTTTTTTAAAATATGAATCATAGTTTTGTAGAGAGCGTTCAGTCTCCGAGAGTTTATCATTATGAGGTAAATAAGAAGGCCTAGCAGATTTAACTATTAATTGCCAGGCCGTAATATTAAGGGTAGGGAAGTGATCAGGTCCAAAGAGTTGGTAAAGAGGTAATTTCAAGACTTGTATGGTTTAATATGCTGCCCGCACACCAACAGACTAAGTCCATGAAGTAGACAATAAAATGAACATATTTTTTAAAAGGCTAATAGTATACATGGTAGTTTAATAAAATACATAGCTATAATAACTGAGCAATATATATACAACTATGCCTATCAGAATTATCTGAAAGATTTTATAGACTTGTGAGAAAGTAACATTTTTTTCTCTAAGTTTTTCTATATGCCAATGCTATTAAAACTTAATTAAACTAATTGAGTGGTGAGTAGGGTAGAATTTAGAAATGTACTCACATCTACGCGAAAAAGAGTGAAAACTATTGCGAAAAAAACATACTTCGCACACCAGACGTTATTCGAACTTCAAACTTCCGTCACTGGCAATCAGATCAAATGAGCTTGATGTTTAATCCTTGTACCCAACAAGGCAAGAAGTACCTATCTTAAGGCGAACAATTATTTCGTATAAATTAAGGTTATTTGGAGTTTTGTACTTTCCGTCTCGTGGTGTATCGTTTATATCCCCTTTGTATACTTCTGGTGTCCGCTAAGTGCTCGTGACAGCAGCGTATTATGATCGAAATTTTCGAATCATCGATTCTACTATTAATTTATATATATATATGGAAAGAAAGAACGTGTATTAAAATGTTTTCCAATTAGCTCTTAGTACCTGTCATACATACGACGAAGGGGTGTGCTGGACATCTGCCCAATTCTCACGCCATTGTGGAGGGAAATTGTCAATGCAATAAGAGAACATGACAAATGTTAATTTGTCACACCAATACGTGTGACATTACAATTTTTGTTCAAGTCCTCGATCCCCTTTGCTGCCATGCCTGACGGCTATAAATTATAATGTACTATACCACCCTAGCGAATATATGTGTAAACAAATGCCTCAGGCTGACTTGAATTAATTAACGGATAGTGCTTGGACACAATAAAGTAGGCCTACAAACTAAGGCCTACATCTCAAAAGTGAAACAAAGTAGTAACTTGCTATGTGTGTGCCGTTTTTCATGTATATAACTATACCTTAGTAATGGACAATACCACTTGCAACTAGTCGTCAATAGTACGTTTGCGTCTTATTGAACTCATCGGATATTTACCATACCTACTTTAAGGTAGAGATGTAAGGAACGTAAGAAACCGCCAGTGTTCTTGAGTTTTTATTGCAAAACTTTTTTTTTGGCAAAATAAATATTGTGTTAATACCAACATAGAGTTCAACTTTATTCACATGGTGGTACCAACCGTTCTTGATTATATGTCACGAACATAGCGGCATTAGATGACAAACTTTTCAAATGAAAAGAGAAAAGTTGTCATTAAATTTCAGAACATCCTTGACAGATATTCGAGAATTGTCTATATCACAATTTGAAGAATATTAAACTATATGCTTGTACTTAAGAAATATTTCATTTATTTTAACGACATTTTTTATTTAAAAACTAGGAAAAACACTTACCATCCCCCCTACCCCCCATGTTACATACATCCACACCTTAATGTATTTTACGCTGGGCTATGTGGCTTTTGACGGATGATGCCGATTTTGACAGTAATAATACTCTTTGATTTAATGTTTCAATATTTAAAACGCAGGAATGCATAAAGTTAAATATTGTAGATTTGTATAACATCAAGGTAGAGTTCACAATTCAAGTAGAAAATAAGAATCCCTTTCAATATTATAAACGTTCCCATATATTGTAGTGAGTTCACTCATAGAATCAGTGTTTCCGTCTAAAGAAGGAGATTAAACCTGGGTAGTGAACACACGGACGTAACTTCATGAAGGTCTAGTCTGGATTGCCAGTGATAGGAAGCTCGGGCTTAGAAACTCGGAGGGAAATTTAATGAGGATGTTATTTCCTTAATTCATTCACACTCTCCCTCCAATCAAATACAAATACATTTTCTCTAAATATACCTTCTTTGTCCCTACTCAATTTTCGTAGGAAATGTTGACAAGTTATAAGTTGTGCGAAACTAATACTATAATTAAAACCAGCCAACTTGTTTATACGATGGTAAAATATTGATTTAAAGGACCGTTTCAATAACATAATTTAGGACTCAGTATTAAAAGTATTAGCATAAATTTACCCTATTATTATGATAGCGTAAGTTAATTATATTTGATTCTGATATTGGATAGTGACCCATTAAGAATTTTTTTATCTTACGACTATTGATTACTAGGTTCAGTTCAACAGTCCTAATTTGTGATAAACCAAAACAAAGCATAGCGTGCAGCCTTCGATAAGAGCTACTTGAAGCTTTCAATGCAAACGTTATTTGTATACGGTGCAGTGAGTACATAAAAAGCTACATATTTGTAACTAAAACATTATTACGTTAAAGATCCCTTTTTATGTCAGGTATTGTATAAAAATAATGTACAGTAACCATCGTAATATAGAACACCTAATAAATAATAATAATAATAATAATAATAATAATAATAATAATAATAATAATAATAATAATAATAATAATAATAATAATGATAACAATAATAATAATCGTAATCACTGATAAGACGTGATAGTCAACATTGTAAATCTTAGTGTCACGTTCAAACAATGTCATATTTAGGATAACTGTACTATGACTTTGAAACAAGAGGAATAGGCCCTTATAATTTTAAACTAATTCACTTATGTTTGGCACCTTAAAAAGATACTCCAGTGGTTCCATGGTATTAGGCATCAGGGTCATAATA
Organism: Timema podura; assembly: GCA_033556935.1. Taxonomy (NCBI): domain Eukaryota; kingdom Metazoa; phylum Arthropoda; class Insecta; order Phasmatodea; family Timematidae; genus Timema; species Timema podura. The sequence goes on from JAVRXN010000002.1 coordinate 41,468,769, forward strand.
TCCCAGATTGCTGGTGATGAGGAGAATCTAGGCCAAACACACTAGGGAGTTTGTTTAGCAATTGTGATTTATCACTTGGACTTTAACAACCTTTCCTCTATGAATTACGAGTGCGTTTACTATTAAATAATCCTTCTTGTCCATATTCAGTAGATTATCTCATTAAAGACATGTGTGTTAGATATACTAGTTAAACTTTAAACTTTAAAATAACCCTGCAGGTTTTATGGGGATAAATATTATATTTTCCCTAGCTTTATTAGATGTTGCCAAACTTGACCACTCGCTGCAGTAATGGTAATCCAACGTTGCAAGATTATTTATATTTTTTATTTAAAAACTACCTAAAATTATTAGAAGTATTACAAGATTGTAGTCATGGGTGAGCTTTCAGATGGATGGGAATGGACCAAGGCCCCCGATATTGATCTAGTAGTGCTAACTAATTGTCTAGTCCTGCATTTTTTTGGGGGATTTACTATTCCTATTTCAAGCCATGCATTCTTTCGTCTCATGTAATAATCCTGTTTGTAAGTAAGCGTTAAGGAGCATGTTAGCTTTCACGAGGAGAAACAAGATTAGGAATGAAGTTATCCGGGGAAGAGTTGGGGTACAGGGAGTACATGAGACAGTAGAGGAAGCAAGACTGAGATGGCATGGGCATGTAATGAGGATGAAAAAAGAGAGGATGCCGAAGAAAATGTTGGAAATGAAGTATGTGGGAAAAGGATCGCAGGGGAGGCCAAGATAGAGATGAGAGGGGCAGAGAGATGAAAGTGTTCAAGTGAGAGGAGAAGAATGGAAGAAATTAAAGGAGGTAGAGTGGGGGTAGGATATAGGAAGATGGAGGCATTTTACTAAACTAACCCGGCCACTGGCTGGAAACAGTTGGTGATGATGATTATTATTATGATTATGATATGAGTAAATGTTGTGCTCTGATAATTAATTTACTATACAAAAATATATAAAGTTAATAAAATACTCGTTTAATCCCACGATCCTTAATAAAGTGGTTATGGATCGTGACAGTCACTTATAATCACCGTTAACTGTGGCGAGGGCTAGCGAGGTTAGTTCCTTCTCCTTCTATCTATTTTATCGAGCTCTACGATGCCAGTAATGGCTATCTGCAGCTTGAGACTGCTCGAGTTAAGGGAGGGTGACTGTCCTTCACCCATGGTCATAATATGAACCACCGATTTTGGCATTAGGGGGTTTAACTTTTGAAGAGTCTCTGACTCATATAAGAGGGTAAGATGGATAGCTACCTCCTGTGAGCAACATTTCAAGGAGATGGCCGTCCCATCCTGCTACAAGGAATAATTCTTTATTTGAGCTAAGGTGCAATTTTTTTTTAAAGTGCTTTTCAACCACAAGTTCGGGGACAAAGGTGGATTAGGAATGAACTTATCTGACAATTAAAAAAGTTTCTTCCATATCAGTGGGTACGCGGAAAAAACGTGAATTTCGTCTGGTTTGATTTTCCTTCTACAAGAAGTTTGAGTTTCAAATCTCAGCTGAGTGTAAACTATAGAGTGGTTCATCCTAAAACAGCTACGCAGATGCGGAAACATTCCCTCAAAATTATATCTTCCTCATCCCTATCTCATTTTGATTAAATGCGAGTATCCCAAACTGGTAGCGCCCTTCCCCTCTTATTTGCGTCAATTGTATTTATTCAACAAGCCACGCGTTTTTTAAGCTGTCGTTATTAATGAATAGTATCAAATTTGACATATTTAAGCTAAATAAAGTGACATTTTGTCAATGTTGGTTGCTCTACATTTGTTTTTTAATAATTTTATAAAGGGATTTTCCTTTGACGATCCAAATGAAAAAAAACAAAAAAAACAAAGAAGAAAAACGTTTTATTTCTGACACAAAGCTATTAGTTGCCAATTATTTAGAAACAATCCATTCCTGTCGTAGAAACCAGGGATATATTGGTTTGCAAACATGTTCTACTTTTTGACACGACAATGCTGGTTTGTTTATAAACCATTTCAATTTTATTTTGCATTTTAACTAAAATACACTTTTTACTTTCTTACTTTTCAATATTCTCATAGCGTATAGCCAGAAACGGGCAGTAAAACGTGGTTCTAAAAAATTTCATAAGCAAAGTGCTGTTTTTATGAAATGTTGTATGGATAGTATACTTAGCACCGCGTCTTACTACCCATTTGGGTTATACGCTTAAGTAATAATTACTCTAATGGGTTAGGAAGTGTGAAGGTTGAATATAGAGGAAGTGAAACCACATTTGCGTGGAGGTAGATTGGAAAACCATTTAGGGAAAACCCCCTTAGTTCACCCGAGAGAGATTCGAAACTTGATCTCCCCGTCCTCGGAAGTCTAACTCATTAAGAAACTCAAACGTTTGCTAACTACGCCATCGAGATGGGTTGTATGGATAGTAATTTCACTCAATCCATGGGGATAGGAAATGTAGGGTGAAATTTAAGGAAATGAATCAGTATTTATTGGGTGAGATTTCAGACGGATGGGAATGAGCCCAGGCCTCCCAATCCTGAACTAGTCCGTGCTAACTACTCGTTTAATCCCGAGTTTTATGGAGGTATTTATTGTGTCTCTTTAAGGCCATGCCTTCTTCGGTCTACTGTATTCATTCCTTTTGTAAGTTGTGTTCATAGCAGTGAAGAGATAAACTACCCATAGAACGTACTTTTGCCCTTTTTTATGGATACGTTCGTCCTTCCCCATTCAACACCCACAGTTTCTAGTCTTCCTTGTCTAACCCTTTACCTATCTCAATTGTAACTTAGTGAAAACACATTCTACTTACTAGCTCTTGATACCAGGTCGCTAATATCCCACATAACAACAATGGTGGTCACGTGGTATAGCATGATGGATAATGGATTTCCAGTGATAAGGAAGTCAAGATTCGAATCTTTGCTAGGTTCAATGGGGACTATTTTACAAATGTGGTCTATAACTGTGGGTTTTCTATCCAATTTCCACGTTGATGCGGGTTCATTTCCTCAAAATACACTTCTCATCTATACCCCACGGATTAAGCCATTAAATAACACTTTTGTTACCTGCTTTGGTGGCCGCATAGTCTAAGGCTTCACCTTCGCAAAAACTGGCCTGCCAGTGACAGGGAGATTGGGGTTTGAATCTTGTTCTGGAGTAGTGAAGGCGGTTTTTTCCTAATGATTTTCCCCTAACCTTCACGCTTCAAGTTCTTTAATTTAGGGCCTACCTAAAGTATTAAGATATATGCTAAACTGAAATAAAATACACAGAAGAACAGATTAAAGCTATTTATTATTAAATTTTGTCTTTGAATCAAATAAACTCGCATCGGTGGGATGCGGACCAGACGTTGAGCTTATGGGCATCCGTCAACTCACCAGGGGTCTATTGCTTACATCCCACTGTTTATTTATCAGCTCGTCACATGGCATTACCAGGATCCATGCGCGTAGTGTCATCGTAAAGATTTACCCCAGTTATTGTGGAATGAACTAACCCAACCTAACATAGCCAGGCACCCAATACGGGCCTAGTCAAGATTTCAGATATTTTCTTCAACAAATATATTCACAAGGATGGGAATATTCCACCTGAAATGTGGGCCAGTGACAAAAATAACGTCCCTGTAAGACTAATGGACCTGAATCCTTTCTCGCCAACTACAATGCGCAATTCTATTATTTCTATGCACATATCTACTTGTGTGGAAGTACTTGGAGTGCTAAACGAAAATTTATAATTATTTATAAATATATCGTTGACCTAAGTAGTCTTAAAGTAACGTGCTCGTTTCAGGACCCAATGTCAGTTGGTTCAAACCCAGCTGGAGTGGACGGACTTTTCTTAAAGGATAAAAATCCGTTGCACAACTTCCTTTGGAGGAGAAGTAATGTAATCGGTCCCATGTTGATTGTGCATGTAAAAGAGCTCCGGAGGTTATGTGAAAAAAACCCTTTTCAGTCAAATTATTAAGCTCTTTTGTTCTCGCTCGTAGAAATTCTCGTATGCTGATATAATCAGTCGGTTCGTAAATTGCCCGTTAAAGAGACCCTTCACACAGGGCTACTCAGCAGTGCTTATAAGAAGCGCTTACTCTTGCAAATATTGAGATAAATTGGGGTTTCACACAAAGCCACATCCACAAAACAGTGATGCTTCCTCCGGTATGAGTCCAGGTGAGCCAGAAGTGGCGCTTCTCGTAACAAAACCATAAATTACATTAGTAGTTTCACACGAGACTGCAGTTACGACGTTGTTTCAGTAGCGCGTTAGTGGCGTAGTGGAAGCGCTGCTAACGCACGTCTATTGGGCACCAACTCCCTATCCAATACCCTCAAGTCTCTACTTGAAAGTGAACGAAGTTGCTTATGTTATCAACATTTTTGTTGGATCTTTTGAGAATAACTTCAGACAAGGAATTAATTTCTAGGGCAAAACTTCAAAACATTTTGTAACAATACTAGATAATGAACTATTATAATTGTATTCTAATGTATATTATATATGCATAATATAAGGAATATAAAAAAATCAATTGTTTTCTAACCTCAGTGTCAAAGCCAGTCTTTCCATATGATGGAATGGCCTGTCTAATGATGGTATCACTTTTATCCCGAATTTCATTGCTAATTACAGCTAGAAGCTCTCAAAATGAGTTTTTAGACATGTGAAAATATGAAGAAGGAAAAACTTTTCGTCCTCGTTTTGTAGGTCAACAAATAAGAAATGAAACAGTCCCAGATTCGGTCTTTCCAAAAGTCATAAGTGAATGCAGAATATTCTTTTCCATTTTCTACACATTTCTTCCTCTGTATGAGCATGCATCGCTAAAATTAGACCTTTATGCACGTCCATGTTCAATTTAAGACTGAATTCTACTCGTAAAATAGATAGTGTAAAGAGTATTTCAAACGTGCGCAGGTAGGGCTTCGAACGCGCGTCAGCAACGCTACCAACGATTGTGAGTGGTGCTGTTGAAACGCTTCTCAGAAGCGATGCTAAGTGGCCATGTCTAGAGGAGCCCCGAAAGCGGAAGAAGCGCTTCTCAGAAGCGCTCCTGTTGAGTGGTCCAAGTGTGACGGGGGTCAAATACCTCAAATAAATAGAATAAAAATAAAATACAAACATATCACAATTTTGTTTTAATTATTACTGCAATACCTCTTGTAGTAAGTTGATGGGATTTTTAAGATAGTCGAGTGTGGCGAGTCAATGATTGTAGTGAGTCGATTAATGTCGGAGCTCATCTAATCTGGCTTGACATTATAGGAGAGGTCAAGGCTAAGTGAATTGAGAGTGGTTTTCCATTACATGTTTTCCCAAAAATGTGGGTATTTTTTAAATGATTTCTAACTTCAGCATCCCTACCCGATTAGTGTCATTAGATGTGGATAGCCAGAACGGAGTAGTAAGAGTAATGCAAAAAAAGAAAGATTAACTATCATAAAATTATGTTTATTATTCGTTTATTTAAATAATGTTTTTTCATTAAATTTAATAAACCACAGTTCTAAAAAAAATTCTAAAAAACACTTTTGCAGCAAATTTAATTCCATTGATACCATCATTAAAAGACATGAGTGTCCAGACTAGTCTAATACCAACTTGTCCTTAATTCCCACACGAGACCCCTGCCTCTCTCTTTCGCCCATTCGCTCTTTAACTATTCCCATTCTTGTCTCTCAGAGCCTCTACCTCTCGAATAAATATCCCATTTATAATTAGTGAATCATGCCAGGGAACTAATGGCGCTATGAGAGAGGCGGGGAAGAAGAGGCGTTGGTAAAAGCGGGGAGGGGTAGGGAGCTAGGCGCCAAAGTTCACAGGCTGCCCTCGTGGGCTGAGCAAAATGTGACGTCATCTATCAGAAGAAATATTAGGGTCGTACCCGCCACACTTTGCACAGCGCAAAACCCTCTCATCCTTCATAGGGACAGTCTGTTTTGGGTACGATGGAGACTGTTGGGGAAAGTACAGTGGGAAATAAAGTATGTGAACTTGGGAGTACTAAGAAAATTTAACAAGGGAGTTGCACAAAAAAATAAATAGAAAAAAGAACATACAATAGAGAACCGTTTAGTGGGAGATACTTGAGTTTAAATGAATTACCACCCTTGGACATGATAAGTTGATATTAATGTGAGGTATCATGCTTGTAAAGGTCAATTCAGATATAGAACAGATACATCAACAAATTAATTGCCTATATATCACATCAGCCCATTATTTAAATAATTATTTCTGGCAAAACACGTTACAATGCGGGCTTTTTTTTTACCGTCTCTCACTATCTGTTAGATTTTTATTAACTGTAGGCTTGTATATTATATTAACCAGCTAATGTGGTAGGGGTGAGGAAGGTATGATTTAAAGTTAATATTCCCACATTTGCATTCCCGATTTAGGAAAAACCACCAGTTCAAGGCTCGAACCATGACCTCCATCAGTAACAGACAAGATCAATGAGAATGAAAATTAGACCGCGTAGCTAGTTACAACGTGCAAAATATTTAATCAGTGAATAGAAATAGTTTTAAAATTAGAAACACAAATATTTAATTCCATAAATCCCTGTTATTTTAAAATCGAATGTATTTAATTTGTTTGTATGCGTGGATTAATTTTACAAAATTAATTTCTTTGAAATTCAGTATGAGAAATAAGTTACTTTAGTCTTAAAACACAATAAAATTATTTGTGATGAAAAAATATAGTATTCTAAGTCATATTCTTGCTAAAAACGTAAAAGTCAACTGAAAAGTTAATATCCTGAGTTCTATATTCGCCTTGGAAAGTTAGAAACGCAACACTAAGAACACCTTTGTCATGGCCGTTGCCTGCTTTGAGCCCTACAATATTTTAAAATACCTACATTAGTGGTGAATCACTTTATTTTAATGTTTTATTTAATTTTAATTTTAATATTCAAGAAATTAATCATGGGAGCAAAGAAATAATTTAATGCGTCGCACCATTCAATAATGTTTGTGGATCCTAATAATAAAATAAGAAAAGATGTTTCAATTGTATTAAATACTATGTGTACGTTTAATGCCAGCGTTACTAAGAACTTTGTCCAAAAAGGGAGGTGGGATGGTATGGAGAATATACTATATTAATACCCCTGAATTAGCGTGCTGGAGTAGAAAATAAAACATGAAAATAAATAACAGAGCAAATACTTTAGTAAAATTGACAAGTTAAAAAAGTTAGCTTTCGCGGTGATTGCGCATGATACAATAGTTTTAACCATCATAATAATAAAAAAAAAATCAGGATATTCGCTCTTACCACTAACAATTGCTTATTCTAATCCATAATATTAATAACTATTGCTACCCGCATCAGCGGTCATATGGTCTAAGCCCTAAGGCATCACTCTATAATAATATAGACTGCGGTACAGCCGGTAATAATGGGGTTCAAATCCCGATCGTGTGTAATAAAGGTGTTTTTCCTAAATTATTTCCCACCTCCCATTCTTCGTAAATGTGAGTACATTTCTCATAAAATCTACATTCCTAATTCCTTACTCATTTAGTGTAAATATGGAATATCCCGAACGGGTATTTAGACGAGGAGCACGAAGCGGCAACATTTGCCTGGGAAAGGGGGTGGAAATCACATTTGGATAAAATAATCGTCAGTATGCTGGCTGGATCGAACTATGATCCATGGCCTCCTAATTTTATTGTCAAATGTGCTAACCAACCATCCCTATAACCTCTCTCGTTACTAAAAAAAAAGCTGCTATAATATATGTTAAGTACTTCAAGAGTGTTAAAATACTAAAACACTTTTATATTATCATTGATTGGTATAAAAGTTGTTCTCGGTCGACGCCGTAACTTACAAGATAATATTTCGATTGAGCGGTGGTAGCCGGCGTCGGTGGTCAGACGAGTGGGCGCCGTGGCGCTGACCTGACGAGAGCGTAAAAAGAAGACCTTGCATCGCGACGCGAGGCGCCTCTATTAATCACTGCCGTCACCAGGTTTATCTAGCGTCGCTTTGTTCTTCCCCTTAAGAAGAGAAAGGGAGGATTGTGTGGGCGAGCTGGTTCTATAGAACTTGCAACGGCGCTCATGTTATGTCGCCTTGCCGCTGCGACCAAGGAAGTGAGCACACATTTGTTTAAATTTAGACATCCGACAGAATGAATGAAGTGTTCATACCATCACGTAGTTTTTGAGTTAATTTAACTCAGTTTGTTAATGAGTCATGACATAGTTATTGGAAACATTATTTGAGTATATTTATAATCTTATCAGGGGTATCATGAGGAACCAAAACCTAATTTATATTATGCTTTGCTTTAATCATAATTTCATTCCATGATTTTATTCTTGTAACCCACCCAGCCCGGCTTGGACTGTAGATTAATGTGGGCAGGGATTATTAAGTCAGAGTTTAGAGATTGTGTACCGACATTTAAGTGAGAAGAATGTATATGTGTGTGTGAAAAAGAGAGAGAGAGACAGAGAGAGTAGATATTTAGAATCATATATACTACATGAGAGGTAGAGAAAGCTTACCATTCACTTTTTCATGGTGTAGCTTATTAGATATGGCCATTGTGTAATCTGTAAGAAAAGTATTGCTACCTTACAAAGTAAAAGAAGTGTACACATAAATTATTTAAAATTATGATTGCATGTACTATTGTAAAATACAATTTCAAACTGAAGCATGGGTACGGATGTCATCTCGTGCATACAAGGAATAATTTTAAATACCGATATAAAATTTCAATTTAATATTCTTTTGACAAGTTTCTTAGAAGACGAATGAGCAATCACTGTTGTATTAAATGTGTTTTGATAAAATTAAGCATATAATTTCCCTCCTATTTCTTTTATTATTATTATTTTCTTGCTCTCTTTGAAAAATTTTAAGTGTGTTAGCGTATACATATCCTAATATATCATTAGTAGAAAGTGAAAAGCTTATAAGACCAAAATGTTCATTTGAATCCGGGTTTTAGAACTTGCAAGCTCTGCTTGAGACCCAAAGTCGGGTGGTTGTCCAAAATCACTAACTGTAACGCAAGATTATAATAGGCGTGTCCCATGATATCTTCCTTGTAAAGAATTAATAGCCAGAGCTATTATTTATGCTTATTAGTGGGGATTACTCCACCTAGATATCATATTCTGAAAATTGAAAAATGACACCTGGACACGGGTCCCGGGTTCGATTCCCGTGTCCAGGTGTCATTTTTCAATTTTCAGAATATGATATCTTCCTTGGGTTTGAAACAAATTATCTTCTATCTATTATACATAAAAAACACATTTGAACTACAAAATCAAAATATGTTCGAAACTTGTGTTCAGGTATCATTTTTCAAGTGTTATTAAACACTTTGTCTATCAGTGAATACGCACCCCAGGGGCCATGTGAACAAAGTCATCAGTCTAGTCTTGTCTGGTTTGTTGGTTTCTGAAATATCAGGCTAGTTGTCCTTGGTGTTTTTTTTTCTTATATGTTTTCCAATCTACCTCTGTGGGAGTGCGTGTACATTAATTCTAAGTTCTAAATTCAACGGGTGGTAAGACGTAGAGTAGGTAAAAGTTTAAAAGAAATGTCTCTTTTGCAATAAAATAAAAATTAATAGGTCAAAATAAATTAATGTCTACTGTAAATAAAATAATCTATAAATAAGATGTTAATAACTTTTAATAACCATTTGCTAATTTTACTGGAAGGGTTTGTATGGTGATTCCCCATTTGGACTTTGGTTCAAGAGATTAGGAAATGATTTGTTTCGAATTCCAATCAAGGGCAATGGTGATAGTTTTCTATATTGTCATTTTTATTGTTGTTTTTGCATCCCATAGTAATGAAAATTCTATTGCATTATCATATCTCATAGCTACCTTAGAATAAGCCATCAATCACCCTTGTGTTTAAGGTACCAAGTGAAAAAATAATAATTTCAACTTAATGTGTTCACATCTTTGTAAAATGAATGTTATTTTAAAGGAAATAGTATGACAGGGTTATTTAATGCATGATACTTGAAAGATCCATCATCTTTAATTATAAAATGTGATTCTCTTAACAAATGGGAGCTTTCATCTTCTACCGTCCGTAAAAGGGGCACTGCATGTCAAGGTTCTCGTTTTTTGATGTGCTATATAGCTGTAGTGAAAAGAGGATTAAATGATAGGCTTAGAACATAAAACGATACATTTTACATTAATAATAATAATAGTAATAATACATTGTTTGGCACATGAACACATAAAACCATGTTAGTATGAATCTAGGTAGAAAGGTATATATATAAACTATAAACATATTTTTTAAAGTTTCTCAATACTGACACACATTTTATTTACAAGCAATAATTACGACATTTCAAAATAGATAGTTGCTGAGCATAAAATTTGACGTATTCATGTATGAAATTAGCTTGAATGACTTTTGTAACTTCCTACCATGATTATACTATACCCATGGTTTACTTTTTACTTTATATCGACCATTCGAAGAAATAAGTATTATAACCGTAAGAAATCAAACTTGAGATTTTAATAAGACATGTCGACATATTTTCATAGCCCCATGAAACCGAAAAGGTGGTTTTAATTATGCCATCTGTCTGTGTCTCAGACTAAAACCGAAACCATAATATATATCAGGCTAAAACTTGGTATCTAGGGTTTTCATAAGGTCCCTCTGAGCGGTTTTTATAATTATATATCCAAACCTAAAATTAAGGGTAGTATACTGAAGGGCAAAAAAAGATAAAATTGACTATCTTGAAATTCACTCTAACGATTTTTATTAAATTTTGTATCCAGGCATTGTTTAGTATTAAAAACATAATGGTAATGCTAGTTTTTTTTCATGAAAATGATTTTAAGGGCTCTTCACTTTAGCACAAATTTCCAATATATCCGCAACTATTTGATATACAAAATATATTATCCATTATTAAGTTGTAGTACTGTTAAAATTAAATATATTTTAGTCTGGAATATATTTTAATAAAACCAATAGTTTCTTATCTATAAGCAAACACAGGCCTATTTATATCATTTTTTATAGAGTACTTAGAAAATATGAAATTGATTGTTATGCTTTATGGTGGACAAAGATGCTCCTCTTTTCTTGATGTTTTTTAACAGTGTATATTATTAAATTTATGCTCTTTGTTGGAGAGTTTCTGCAACAGTGTGTATTATTTCGGTTCACAAATTTTACAAATTTTTAGTAAATGTATATGCTTTAAGAGAAGTCCCTGCGGTGTACTGTACATTTAAAAAAAAATTAACAAAGCATATATTGTAAAGAAAAAATTTGAAATAGTTTGTATTCTTTTTTTGTGGTGCTATTCCCATACAAAGATAGAATAAGTTTAAATTATTTAATTTTAAAGTAGGGAACGAAAGTTGTTACCCTAAACTGCAGCTGTCAGTTTGGGAAACCAGGCAAGTGACGCCTAGGCGTCCCCACCACGAGCCGTCACTCGCCCTGTCAACCTGTGGCCTCTTGTGCCAAAATAGACGTAGAGTAGAATATATTAGACACTGCGTCAGCGTCGGTAGATATACAGAGCTGTCAAATTATCCTTGAACTGTTCCTTGGGAGACCTTCTTCGGTGATCACATGGTCTAAGGTTTCACTCTCACAATAGAAGGAACTACCCAGAGAGTTAATATGTGCACACTTTTAGCACCATGACCTACTACTTGTTCGGGTACGCATATGCACTAGCCTAATTATGCTAATGTGTTAGGGATGAGGGTAGTTTGTACCCACATTTGCGTGGAGACAAAGCAGAAAACCATTCATATAAAAACAATCCTTGGTACACACAACCGAGATTTGAATCCTTTGTAGCCCAGTCTACTGCAAAAGTGACCCCTTAGCCCATTCGATCACTTAAGAGGGCTAATATTAGCTGGTTTCAAATTCCTCTCGAATGTACTAGGAGTGTTTTATATATATATATATATATATATATATATATATATATATATATATATATATATATAATTTCTCCCAGTGTAAGTATTCGGTTAGCACAAACAAGGAGCATGAAGCGTTGACAACAAAAAAACTAGGCCCCATTTATTACCGTACAGTGAAGGCATATTAGCATTTGATGGGAAACTTATAAATGAAGAGAAAAAGTTGTCATTAAATTCTAGGACACACCTGACGGATATTCAAGAACTGTTGATATGACCATGTGAAGAAATTTTAACTCTTACGTTTATATTGGAGCAATATTTGATTTATTTAGGCTAAAAAAAGGTTTGAATAAAAATTACTATTATTCCCGCCTTAAGGTGGGACGGAAGGGTACTTGAGAAAAGACCAGTGTTTTTACAGTATTTATGGCAAAACTTTTTTTGGTTAAAATAAATAAGATATTACTCCAATACAAACATAGTGTTTAATTTTACTCACATATTTATCAACAGTTCCTGAATATCCATAATGAGCATATTGGCATTAGATGTGAAACTTTTTAAATGTAGAGAAAAATTTGTCATTAAATTCTAGGACGCCCTTGATAGATATTTAAAAAAAAATTGAAGTCACTATGTGAAAAAAGTTAAATTATATATTTGTACTGGAGCAATATTTGATTTATTTTGACCTAAAAGAGTTTTGCCAAAAAAACTGCAAAAACATTGGATAATTCTCGCAACCCCTTAATACCACCTTAATGTTAAGGAATTGCACTAGCGAGAACCTGGTGTTAAGATATGAAATCACTAACAGTATTTTGTTTATTTGGAAAGTTCAACGTCCATTTTCTGAACCAAATGTTACCATGATTGAAAGAGGGTGAAACTACAATATCCCCTGAATATATTTTTCTACGATTCCGAAAATTGAGCCTAAGGGAAAACTAACTCGATAGGTAAACGCGCAGCCAGTTGAGCTTTTTAATTATGTTTTATTACGTATTACTACTTTTCTGGGCTATCCGCCAAACCTACTGGGGTAGGTATAATGAAGGTATAATTTAAAGAAAATGTACCCATGTGCAAGGAGGAAAGTGGGAAACTCTTTTAGAAAAACTAAACATTCTCATTACGAGCAAACAGGATTGTAACCTCAACCTGACTGTCATCGTCATCAGCAATCCAGCCCATTCAGAGAGTAACGCCTTAATCTGTGTAACCATATATGTGGGTGACCAATATAAGCAATCAGATATAGCTAAGGGGGAAAATAAAACATCAGTCGTTGTTAAAATAAACGCTCCCTTTTGATTCAAAGTAACTATTTGCCTTTTCAATTTGTTCCAACGTCATTTTTGTTGCTGTAAAATATACCTTTTTTTTTTCAATATTGATTGATCTGAGGTTCTATATGTGAAACATGACATGACAAGATAAGTTGATTGATACATCTCACATTGATTCTAACCACGCATTTCTGGAACTCTGATAGTAAGAACACGGTAGGAAAAGTTTTTTAAAAAAAAAAGAAATACAAGCTAGTTTTATTGCTGTCAACATTGATACAACTTCACTTAGCCTATATTATACTATCGTTATCGATAGACTTCTATTTATCAAAAGTAGTGGCTGTGGATAGCTTGACTCGAAATATGGATGTATGAAAGTAGTTTTGGTAAATTTTACAAATGTAATATATTAACACTTCCTATCATGTTCCTACTATAGTTTCACTTTGATCCTACCGTCTGAAAGTTTAAAGAGAACTAATGTTTCAATCACAAACACCAACTTCAAAAGGGGCTCTTATAGACACTTTAAAGGGGAAATCAAGTCACTCTAATCAACAGTTCCTGAATATCCACAATGAGCATATTGGCATTAGATGTGAAACTTTTTAAATGTAGAGAAAAAGTTGTCATTAAATTCTAGGACACCTTGATAGATATTTTAAAAAAAATTGAGGTCACTATGTGAAAAAAATTAAATTCTATATTTGTACTGGAGCAATATTTGATTTATTTTGACCTAAAATAGTTTTGCCAATAAATTACTGCCTTGGGTCTGTCAAATTTAAATTCAATATGATAGTTTGGCTCAATATTCGAGGAAACCATTCATAGGTCGGTACTTTAATCATACATTCAATAAGTAAATAAGATGGAATACTTAAAAAGGCTTTAAATTTTGAAAATAAAAGCTATAGACGTTTACCGTTAGTTTTGATCATCTTTTATAGTTGAAAATTATTAATAATAATAATATTTAGCACCGCGTCTTACTACCTATTCGGGTTATACGCTTAAGTACTAATTACGCTAATGATTAGGAATTGGGAGGTTTGAATTTAGAGGAAGTGAACCCGCATTTGCGTGGAGGAGAGTGGAAAACCATTTAGGAAAAACCACCCCAGTTCACCCGACCGAGATTCGAACCTCGATCTCCCCGTCCTCGCGGTCGAGCTCAACACGACTAGCGCGTTAGCCAACTACGCCATCGAGGCGGGTTTGAAAATTATTAAAACAGTTCCGTTTTTATCCGTCTTGTAATAGTAACTATTAGCTCCACTGTAATAATTATCAGTTTCAGTCAAAATATCTCAAAGCCCAGAAGACCTAGGAAGCTGAAATTTCGCAGGCAGGTGGCCCCAGATTCAAAAAGGTGGAGGAAAGGTGCACTTTGGGGTGTTTTTTTCCCTACTTTTTGGTCTCCCATTATCTTCCTAAGTAATTCTTGGTTCGTTACCTTAATATTCACCATACTTAGTACTTTTCCGCGTATCTTTATACTAATTAATTTAGCACCGCGTCTTACTACCCGTTCGGGCTATACACTTAAGTACTAATTATGCTAATGGATTAGGAAATGGGAAGGTTGAATTTAGAGGAAGTGAGCCCGCATTTGAGTGGATAATCTTTATATTAGTTAGTTTTTTATCACCACGTCTTATTACCTGTTCAGGTTATACGCATATGTACTAATTACGCTAGTGAATTATGGATAAAAAAGGTTGAGGGAGAATAGTAAAACTATTTTTTTTTAAACCACAATAACTATACCTGACTGAGATTCGAACCCCGATCTCCCTGTCTTCGGCAGTCTATTCTAACACAAGAGTGATGCCGTAGACCGTGCAACCACCGAAGCTTGTATTAGGGCCTAGTTAAAGCCGCTAGCTAATATAACAAATTTTAATATGACACCACCAACCTTAGTGAAATAAATTTTACTATTTGACCAACCTTAGACAAAATAAATAGTACTATTTGGATAGTATTACCAGCCATAAACAAAACGTACCGTTTTAGGCTCCACCCGAGAGGTTCAGTGTGGGTCCACTCTTTATCTGTAGTAAACTTTGCTAGTATTAAATCACACGATCACTAGAAAAGGACAACACCGAGTCAATATATCTTACTATACGTCTATGGAATTGGGCAGCAGCAGGGTTGGAATGTAGAGAAGTTTAGCAGGAGGATGCTGAGAAGAGGTTTGGTTTGTGGACAGCCCCATTTAGTAGGTTGGAGGGGAGATATGGGAGAGTTCTTGGTGATTTATTTGCCTCTTCACAAAGAAAGAGACCCAGTGGTCGTATTGTAAAGGAAGGCAAATGTTTTGCTATAGACTTTGTAACACTTTTAGGGCCAAGTTTTAAATAAGTTGTTCGGTTTTAAAGTAGGATGTATGTCATTCAATACGTATTTTAACTATATTTGCATTGGATGGGAACACCGTTCCCCCTTCCCTCCCTCACCTCTTCCGAGAGGTTTATTTAGGAATTTGTCTTTAGTAATTTGTGAAGATGGTTCCCCCGGCACGGTTTGTTTTATTGGATCAGCCTCAGGCCCGGACATTTTTTTAAGGTGGCTGTGTATGGGACGTGAAGGTCAGTATGTTTGCAAGTTTTGTATCAAAACTTTTTTGGTAAAAAAACAACAATATTGCTGCAGTAGAAACATAAAGTTTAATTTTACTCACGTGGTGATATCAACAGTTCTTTAATACCTCTCAAGGCTGTCCTGGAATTTAATGACGACTTTATCTCTTCGTTTAAAAAGTTGGTCATATAACGCTGCAATGCTCATGACAAATATTCAACAATTGTTGATATCATCGTGGGAAGAAAATTAAACGTCATGTTTCTACTAGAGTAATAAAATTTTATATATTTTTGTCAAAAAAAAATAGTTTTGCTATAAAATCTGCAAAATATTGACCCTTTATCACGTCCCTTCACTCCCAGCTTAAGATTTAGTAAAGGAGTGTATACCTATTTTGTTTAGAGTGGACTATGTTTGTTAAAATGTATTTTAAAACTGTTTTTATTTTACTCTCGACCATTTTAGACAAGTTAAAAATTGCAATAACACGTCTAAACAAAATTATTTCTAAACTGATGATGATTATAATGATGTTAGCAACTATGCTCATGATATACGCATTTCATTGAACTTCATCCTCTTTATTCGGAGTTTCAGGTTAAATAGCTTATGTCACTGTTAGCATAGACCAAGTGTATCCTTTATCTTATACTGATAGACAGTTCTGGTAGTAAAGTTTATAAATTAAATTAAATTATAGCTAAAATATAAAAAATAATATAAAAACATTATAGTAATCATGATAGTGTGAAGCAGGTCAATCCAAATACGTTCAGTTTGACCAATAGTGTTTAATCCTGTGTAATGTAGTTTTAAATCTTTTTTTTTCTGTCGGAAAAAGTGGTTCCTCCATTTTCCCACGGTCTGGCTCTTTTCTTTGTGTGTAATCTCACTGTTAATGGATGTTTTATTTTGCCGTAAGTGATCTCTCTTCCTATTACCTGTTCCGTTCTGCAGAGTGTTCAGAGAAATGGAGGAAAGTGGAACAGAAATTTAAAAAAAGGGTTCATTGATCAGCTGAATGTGTAAAAAAGGAAGCCCCGATTTTAAACGGTTGGTTAAAAATGTTTGCATATCCGCCTAGGTTGTTTTTGTATCGCTACTATTATACTCGCTATTAGCTACTATACTGTTGATTTTATCGGGATGCTCCCCCTGTTTTAATGGAATGAGGTGAAGAGCTTTATTGAAGAACTCTCAATAGGAGTTCACTCATTCACTGGAAAAACACTAGTAGAGCCAGTGAAAATATTGACAATTACTATACACACTTTCCATTATCGCCCTTGTTACAATCACTGATATTTGAAATAGCTATTTGGGCAATATCCACTTAACTGTGGAAAAAATTATCAATATTTTTTTCTATTCCTGATTTATCATATATCCTTTTAAAGAGAATAGCAACAATTAAATGTTTAAATACAATATATCTATTTTTCCCCATGTCTTAGGCTCTACACACTTAACGCATTTTAATCACGATAATGGGCTTGAGATAGGAAAGTTAGAATGTATTGTAAATATAACCGCATTTAAATGGAGGTATATGGGGAAGCCATTTAGGAAAAAATATCCGTAGTATGTACTCATCCGGGATACAAGCCCAGAACTACCCATCTTGGCAAAAAAAGACTAGATGAGCCTGATATTTAGTTTCCTGTGCCACCAATTCAAATATGTTATTTTACCCTTTTATTTTTAAAATATATTTTTGCGCGATTTTAATGTGCAACTATGATTTATTAATTAACTTCATCTAACTATAACACCACACCTAATGGTGTACTAAATACCCAACCTATGAACTAATTTTATATTATAGTGAAACCAAACACAAATACTCAATTCCTATAGATCCGTATTGGGATAAAACAAAGGCCTACAAGATCTGAAGTTTTGTTAAATACCCACTTAGCCATGTCATAATATTTCACAAATATGTTTAAAATCGTCAGTAATGAAAACAAAAGTTTATTTTAGTTCTTTATAATGATCTTGTTATTTGTATCAAGGGTATTATTATTATTATTATTTAGCACCGCGTCTTACTTCCCGTTCGGGTTATACGCTTAAGTACTAATTACGCTAATGGATTAGGAATTGGGAAGGTTGAATAGAGGAAGTGAACCCACATTTGCGTGGAGGGAGCGTGGAAAACCATTTAGGAAAAACCACCCCCCAGTTCACCCGACCGAGATTCGAACCTTGATCTCCCCGTCCTCGGTAGTTGGGCTCAATATGACTAGCGCGTTAGCCAACTACGCCACCGAGGTGGGAATCAAGGGTATTAAAACCTTAGCATAGTTGGTAGCACGTTTATCTACTGAGATAAGGGTCCCGTTCTTGATTCTCAGAATTGGCTTAGAAATGTATCATTGATGGAAATTGATTATTCCCTTTCCCAGGCATGATTGATGGCCTCAGGACTGGGTGCTGTGCATATTCAACAATTTAATTAGTTTATAAATATTGTGACGATGTAATCATATGATTAAGAAGATGCAAGTAGAATACCCCCTAAAAATAAAATAATTGTTTGTTAGATCCATTCTGCTGGCTTCTTTGAAGATTGTGAATGAATAAAATGTTCCCGGTGAAGAATACAACTCTGTAAATGGACAAGTCATGTGACCCACTTTGGTGGCCACTTGGTCTAAGTTGCTACTCTAGCAGTAGATTAGACTGCCGATGATGGGAAGATTGAGGTTCGAATCTCAGTCGGGTGTACTTAGGGCGGTGTTTCCAAAATTGTTTCCCACTCTCCCTCCACAAAAATGCGAGCACACTTAATCTAAATATAACCTTCCTAATCCCTAAACCATTAACTTAGTAAACAAGCGTATAGCCCGATAGTGTAGTAGGACGTGGTACTAAGAAATTATAGAAAAATAAAAAAAATCATGTGATGGTGCTGCCATCTTTCGGCATCATGACCTGCCAGTAGTTTGTAATCAAGGTTTTACTCCCCTAGTCTTTGATGAACTACAAGCTATTAGCTTCTAATAGTAGAGATGGTCTGACCTTTTTGAAGATATAACAGGAAAATCATCTAACCCATGGCCTTGGAGTGTACGTAGCTAGGTGGGTTTTTTTTATCTGGCTATACACATATTCTAGAAATATCAAATAATGTATTGCCAGCCAGTATTCATAGTTGGTTTAGATAGCTACTAAATTGAAACTATTCTATTTTATTGGAATTCTGAAAATTACGCTTAGTCTTAATTAATTTATAAAAAAACCTTAATTTAAACAAAAATATAAGTAGCAATATATTAGTTTTTAAGTCATGTGCTTATCCACCCTTGTTGTTTATAAAATGCTTGTTAAATAGCTTACATATAAGTTATCTCTCCCTAGTATAAAAATAATAGCTTTCAGCCTAAATCACTCACGTCACGGCTGAGTTACTCAGTCCTTGTTCCTCTAAGCTCCTCTCCCTCCCTCTCTACCTGTTTCAGAGAAACTTCTCTGGACTACAGGACTTATCAACTAAGGAAGGAGTTTAGTTTAGCTCCGAGCCTCGACTCACCACAGGAGGTTCCATCATTTGTCAACAAGTCCCAGGTCAGCCTGGAGGCTAGCAGTAGTTTTAACAGACCCGGGGCAGCCAGCAACCGGGAGGGGGGGGGGGGTAAGGGAGGGGGGAGAGAGATTGGTGCGAGGTGGTTCCGGGGATATCCT
Organism: Timema podura; assembly: GCA_033556935.1. Classification (NCBI taxonomy): domain Eukaryota; kingdom Metazoa; phylum Arthropoda; class Insecta; order Phasmatodea; family Timematidae; genus Timema; species Timema podura. The sequence continues at coordinate 41,488,270 of JAVRXN010000002.1, forward strand.
GAGGACCCCCTGCGACGTCTCCTAACCAGACTTTACCGGACAATCGCCCCCTCTACAGTCAACTGCTGAACATTTGTCTCTCCTTCTTGAACCCTCACACCAATATCCCCTCCTCTTTTCATTTCACGTTTATACCCTCTCCTCCCCCACATCACTCCGACTGTTCTTTTGTTACTTGTTTTAAATAGTGGTGAAACAAAAGAGTATAAATGACTGACTGTCTTGAAGAAGGGTGTAAACACGAGACATCACTAGAGAAATGACAAGCGCAGCAGCTATTATAAATTAGTGTGCTATTTCCTTAAAAGGGCCTTATCTGACAGCTATAAATGTTACTAAATCTATTTTCACGTAATCATAAGCCAGATAATTAATAAAGAATAAAAAGTATGATAAATTCTGAGTGCAAAAAAGGAACTGTATTTTATAAAAGGCTTTTTCTCTGCGAATTGTATTGAATTTAATTATGAACCGCAATGAACTAAACGTAGGGCTCGTCAAGTCTAGTTCGACAGTATCAATTGCCTAAAGGCCGTATAAGCTATACCATAATATGCTTTTAATCAATTTTATTAGTTTTAAGATTGTACCTTTGCTAATGGCTTCATGTAACGTTGTGTCCTTGATTGTTTGCACTGCAGCTTGTTAGTTACACTAGAGTTATCCGCATTGATTTGCACAAATACCGGCCGCGGTGGGTACGTGGTGTTAATGTTATTTAGTCTGACTTACCGGTGACAGGGAAGACTGGGCTCGAATCCTAACCTGATTTACTGAGGGTACTTTGTCACCAAATAGTTTCCAGCTCTCCCTCCACACACATTTGGGTATATTTTCTTTAAATTCTACCTCTCTTATCCATAAACCATTATACTACTTAAATGCGGTAAGGACAAACGGGTGCTAAGATGCAGTGCAAATATATTTTATATAAGCAACTTTTGTAGAAAAATGCAATTTGTGACCAGTTCTTTACATTAATTTAAGTTTTATTAAAATATAAATATACTGTTTAGAAGTATAAAGTATCACTAGTTTATTACAGATCTCGACAGTATTATGGTAATAGCAGTTGAATTACCAATTCATTTACTACACCCCTCTTATTCCCCTCCTGCAACTCTTAGTGGTCTATGACATTTCTGATCCGTGAGTCAGAGCTACTTGGTCTTGTCTTGCGCGTGCAGAAAGAGAGAGAAGAAGCCGGGTGTTATTGCAACCCGAAACACGGAGGGTTGGTGGAATTATCTATGATATTGGGGTCTTATAAATGAAGTCCAGATGAAGGATTTGACAAAGAGAACAGTTTTTTTTAATAGTTGTCCGAAAGTTCGATAGTTGTTAGAGATCTTTTGTAAAAAGATAAAATGTAAACATATATAAAAAAAATTCTGATTAATCTACGATGGAACAGAGAGAATGTTTATTCTGTTCATGATGAAACCGTAGAATTGTGTTTTGGGACAAAGGTGGACTGGGCCACCTGCTATTCAAAAGCCTCCCCTCGCTTTCAAGGATTATAATATTCAATGATTGTCGAATTATGTTTCTCGTACACGGCAACTAGACTGAGGGGTATAACAATGTTTCATGTACATACATTAAATGAGGAATTCTAATGCGGAGCTATGTACACAGTAATTGCGTTTGAGGTGTATAAATGTTCCAATAAAAATTAATGACCGTTTCTCGTGCAGCATGGTCTGGTTAATTAGGCTTAAACTATGTTTAAGACTTCTTCTAACACCACATAATCATCACCATCATCATTACTTTATCTTATCGAGGTGAAGTAACTGCACTTGAACAGTAGATTTTGGTTAATATATTCATACATTAAGTCATGCTATCTGCGACTATTTAGCAAGTTTAGTTGATATGTTTACTGGAGCGAAGGGTAAAAATAACTGGTCTTTTCTGGCGTTCCCTACACTATGTTTTTGCCCAGTTAATTTTAGAACAGAAGATGTTAGTTAATATATAATTACATCAAGTCATATTATCTGCAGCGATCTAGCAAGTTAAATTGGTATGTTTACTGTAGCGTTGGGCAAAACTCAGTGGTCTTTTCTTGTGTTCCTTACACTAAATCGTAGCTCAGCTATAATATATTCATACATCAAGTCATGCTATCTGCAGCTATCTAGTAAGTTAAGTTAATATGTTTACTGTAGCAATGACTAGAAAATCTCAGCTATTTTCCCACGCTCCCTACATTAAGTGTCACCTCTGTTATCTCGATGTTCCTTAATATAATTATACATCAGGTCATGTTAACTACGGGTTAATGTCGGGGCGCAAGTGAATTTTGTATACCAGAGTAATTTGGGAAATGTTGGTTTACCGAATACTATAGGGTTTTACACATCACAAACCATCGGGTCCGGAGCACGGTCGTTTCCAACTAATCTACTCGGGCCGGTTATACGTGCGGACCAAGACGTTAGGCTCGTGCTTATTGGTCAAACGATGGGTGGGCTGACCTACTTCAGGTCGGGAGTAAATTTGGGGCAACCATTTAGGTAAAATTATAGAGCTTTACAAGATGTTAACTGCATAACTTATATCCTCAATTGTAGAAAAAGAGATCATGAATATGAGGTTAAGAGATCTCGATATAGGCTATGCTTATAAAGCTACCTCGATAAAAGTTAAAAATACGCAGTACGGTAGGAGGATAGTTACTGTAATGGATGTAAAATGTTTCGTCTTCCTGCCTGCAAGGCTTAATACGCTTTCTGGCGGGTAGCTCACGGAGTTTGGCAAGAGGAGCTGGTGTTGTACAAAAAACTGTCATTCCACCAACTTTGATCTTGTTTGAACGTTTGTATTGTAATAATTGTTTATGATAATTGTTCAGTTACACTGCTTGTATGTTGTACTGATTATAATTTTTATGCTCTCAGGCGTCTCAGTATATCAATCGAAAGCTACCCAATGTATCGAGGAAGAAGAAGGAAAGCAAGTGAAGGGAGGATGCCATGGAAGCTGCTAGCTGTAAGACTGGTGAGTGATAGCTGGTAAATGGTAGCTGAAAAACCACTGGTAGCATAATGCGACATTGGTGAACATATTGTTAAAAGACCTACCTTACCTCCTATTACCATGACCGAGCAGACAAATGAAAACCAAATTTTTACATTGAGGGACGTTGAATTTACCGTTACATACGCAGACACATTATACATTACATAGCCAGTCAAGAAGTATATCGTATTGAACTTCATCGTCCCTCGAGACAACGTTTCGCTAAAAGACACGTCAACGTGCGAGGGTTGAACGAGTTGCTACAGGCTGATCTGATGGAGACAATAACCTACTCTAGATCTAATAAGGGATACAAGTATTTATTACAGTAATTTACGTGTATTCCAAACGTGCTTGGGCCGTACCCATAAGATGAAAACTGGGAATAATGTTACCACCACCATGGCACACGTTCTCGGACAAGTGTCAGCTAAATATTTAACTCCCATACGTCATATGCAGAAGGATAAAGATAAAGAGCTCTACAACACTGATTTCAAAGCCCTCATGGCAAAGAAAAGTATTAATTACTATTCTTCGTACAGTAATCATCGACGATTAAATTGAGCGCTCAAGAACATGATGTGGAGGAGATCTACTAAAGTATTATATCGATAGTTTGATATAATTTATTCTTTACTCGATGAGTACAACAAAACAGTACACTTGACTATCAATATCAGACCTATCGACGTTAAAGACGGTAGTCTTTTAATACCGTATGTCAAAGTTATAAAACAATAGAGTCTACACCGAACAAGTTTAAAGTCCGTATCAGCATGAATAAGGACGTTATCGCAAACGTGTCAATATAATTGTTCAAGATATGCAAGAACATTGTATCGAATCCCAGAACGTTCCTGCTCCAAGATATGAAGGGTGAACCTATCAAGGGAGGATTTTACGCTTAAGAGATCAAGAAAATGTTTCATTCTGATATGCGCCTCATAGAAATGGTCATTAGACGCGTCGGAGATAGCGCTTACGTTAAATCGTTAGGGTTTGACTCTACACATAGTTCATGGATCTATGTCACAACATCGTCTAGGAGAGGGGAGACAGTTTCCTCCTCCCTCCTTGAAAAGGAAGGGGTAGCCCGGCTAAATAAATCTGACTGCAGACGAAGGTTTCACACAATTCGAAAAATGTTCCACAGGCAAGTGTTTTTTTAGAAGTTGAGTGAGATTGAGATTGGGGAGGGTTCCTAAGTTATTTCATTAAAGAAGATCGAAAACAGTACATGGATATTTGTGATTCGGGTGAGCAATGGCTAGAATGCTTGAATCTGAGCGTGTACGAGTCCAGTCAGACGTCGGAAGATTACGACTCCAAGTGTGCCAGCTATCGACTGAAGGAGGGTGACACAAACGACGTTATCTGAGATTCGCCCAAGTCACCTATTCCCGAACAAAGGATTCGAAAATTCTGTGCTGAATTGGACAAAGTCGAGCAAAAATAATACAGCAGATTTAGAAGTGTAAAAAATTAATGAAAGGAGAAGTGTTTCAATGAAGAGGGACTAAACATTGTCGAACTTGCTGGAGTGGGTAGAGTAAAGCTGCCGGGGGAATACTTTGAGTTAGCATTCAAACCTGTTTTAGTTTATCTCAGAGAGGACTGCAACTGGAGGAGATCTATATGAATTTTTAAAATTGTGATTGTATATATTTATATGTTTTAAAATACAATAGTTAAAAAGTTGTTTACATTACTTATTTTCCATTTCCTGTGCTATGGTTTAGCTCATAAATCATTCCTTTGCTCATAAAGATGTGGTTTAGCTCATAAAGTACTCTTTTGCTCATAAAGCTTTAGTTTTTTCTGTATATATACTATCTCGATGTAAGAAGAGCACAGTCTTGATAGGGGATGAGTATGAATGAAACAGACTGGATGGAGCACGAAGTGTGATGCTATGCAGTATTAACTGTAGGTAAGAAGATGCAAATGAAAGGTATGGAGTATGAAAAAGCACGAGGGGTGTCGTCACTTGAGCTGTTAACCTGAGTCATCTGGCTAGGGAGAGACCACTCACGATGGAGTGGTTGAATAAATCCACACATAATTTAATTCTGAATCGTAGAGAGAGATAAATTGGGAAGAGAGCAAAGGAAATATCATAGACAACGAAGAGAGAGAGAGAGAGAAAGGCGAAAGCGAGAGAAGGAAATATCATTGACCACTCGGGAGGGGGTGGGGGTGGAATAGATGAATTGGTGACTAAACTATTGCTACCGTAATACTCTCAGCATCATTTCGCCAAAAGATAGTGAATTTGATTCATTAGTTCCACTCAAATATTAGTGTATTTCTGTAGAAGAAGTTGGAGGCTTTTAGTACGAACATAAATCCATCATGCTCGACATTAACGCCTCAACCAAGTATAATAGGCATTAAATGTGTTCTTTTTCGTGAAGGAAAAGTAGTTTTGTTTGCTCACTGAAAAATAATGTGCCATGCTAGTTTCCAGTACCCCACTTATTCATTTTTTTCTCTTTTATTTTAATGTTATTTAAATACATTCTAGTCCAACGAGATATAGACTACCTAATGGTTTTAAGATGCCATTTTGTTTTCAATCAATAACACACAGCAGGAATATATTGTTACTTACTAGTGAATCTCCTTATTATTTTAATACAAAGATACTAGGGTTCTATGAATAAAAGCTTTCTATTATTTGCTCTATTTAAGATATATTTTGAAAACAATATTTTTTTTTAACTATATCTTAATAAACTTTGGGGCTATCCATACATTTGAACCAATGAGGTAAGCTTGAGAAAGGTAGAATTTAGAGTAAGTATAACAGCATTTGCTAAAGGGGATATTGGGAAATCATTTCGAAAACATTACCTTTAGAACACACAGCTAGAACCCCCAATCTCATCGTCACCAACAGTTCAAAACTATTTCGAGAGTCACACCTAAGACCGTGCGACCACTGATCGATATGTTTCTATCAAAGTCTCCCAAATAATGTTTTTCTGAAGCATGAGCTCTTATTGTTTTCCAAAAAATTTAAATTATTGGACCAAGGTGCAATTAGCGTTGTTAGGTTATTACTTATTTATCAGAGTAGAGTTGATTACTTCGTAGTAGCTTTTGTTCGAATCCACCAAAGGTATTAACTAGTTTGTGTTTAATATTATTTTACACCGTAAATATAGATAAATTTTTACAAACTTGGGGAATAAGGGGGAGTTTTCCTAGGATTGTAGTAAGTGAAAGTTGTTGAAGATAAAATGTATTTGGTTGGAGGCAGTAAAAATAAGGAAATGTTCATATATCTGAGTACAGATGAAATTATATATTGATGCGATTCATTCTGGAGTTTAAATAAGCAGGTTACTTTTTTACCCACACCCTTAAAAACTAGTGCCTTCTCTTTCTTCTATTTATTTGAGAAGAAGAGATATAACCATTTTTCGGTAAACATCAGAGAGCATTTCGTTCCTGCTAGTGAAGGTTCTAGGGAAAAGATAATTTGAAACGTCTTCGTAAGAAGTTTTATTTATAAAAACTGTGAGTAAAAGAAGAGACTGTGTAAGATCGTTTCTCATTTTCTTACTTTAAAGAAAAAGAAAGAAATACCCCACTTTATTACCTGAAAGAAAGGTCTTCATCATCTTCATTGCTATCTCTATTGACGTAGCCATATTTATCATCATTAGTACATGTTTTAGATGTGTTTATTTTTTTCTCTCTACTCCTTCGAGTAATATCACCATCAGCAGCAGCATCGACCCATAATCTTAATAAACTCCCGAGACCCCTCTCTTTTTCTTTGTCATTAAAGAAATTGCTACTTCCCCCAACATCGTTTCTACCTCAACTTTATTGGCGTGGTGTGGTTAAACAAATGATGTGATTTAGCTTAGGAAATAATACTGAACCTCGATTATTTTTATTTATTAGAGAGAAAGTATTGCGATAAATAGAAAATCAACATTGAAGATCTGTGCAATTTGTGCACTTCTGTAAAAAATTTAAAAAAAAATTTTTTGGTCAAATTTGAGATTTAAAAATATTCATATTCATTATATTTGGGCATATTAAATTATTTTTTCTTAAAACTTTAAATATAAGAAAATGATTTTTTTTTAATTCAAATTGTAGACTTTATAATATTTATATTCCACCATGGTCCAAGATATTAGAAATGGAGATATAAAAATTAAGGTTTATTTATATTGCATGTATAAACTAACGTAACTTAATGGTTTGTTTGATAATGGCTTTAATATTTTTGATTATTTTCCATTCATATACAAATAAATATTTCATAGAGCGCAGATCCCCAAAATTCACAGGCTGATATAGATTTTTTACCCCCCCCCCCCCCCTCCCATGCGATGTGTAATATTCGAATGCATCTATGTTTTAGATTAATTTTTCAAATTTGGTATTTTAAAATCGTCTTATCGTTATTTGGTGTATTCAAATCTAAGGTTCTTTACCTAACATAACAAAAACCAATAAATAAAATACATATTTAATGGAAAGAGACCTTGCGGTAATATAATCATCGTAATGAGTATTTACGTATTTAACTTGTTAGTTTCCAAACAAGTTAATATTTGTATAGCCTACTTTAAATGGAATAATCCTATTACATATTTTTTATCTAAACGTTATATTGTTTTTATTGACACAATACGTTTAACACCAGGGATAAAAAAAACCTAATCTAAGAATGTAGAGATGAGGTGTACAATTAAGATCAAATGTACTGGTATTTGCATGGAAAAACAAGGAAAATCACACTCTGTAACACACTTTCCGTAACCCCATTTTTAACTGTACCCTCCCAGGAATTCAAACAAAGCCAGATATGCGCCTTACGGGTGAAAGCCAGGAATAAAAACCAGGGATAATATTTCTATAACTAAGGAAATATCGATGTGTAACTCAAATTATTTGTGTGATTAGGTCAATTAATTTTTATTTCAGTTTTTTACTTATATTCAAATGAATTTAAATAAAATTTTAAGCTTCCAAAATGAAAGAACAAATTAAAGTTAAATAATAATGTGTCCCTCACTATGAAATATTTTAATGCCACTAAAAGTAATGCCATAAGGACTTTGTTTAATAAATTAACGTGTTTTTGGTAACATATACATATTAAATAGTAAGCAACGTAAAATTAAGTAAAATGGCTTATTCATTGGAAACATTTTGAATAGTTTTATTTTATGCTTATCAAATTGTCGTTTATAAAAAAGTTGATCAGAAATAGAATTATAATTTAAATAAGGTTTCTCTGGGCGTCAGTAGCTACCAGATCGAACTCCTGGCCTAACAGACTATTTCACCACAGTGCTCAATTTCCGTTCTTAGAGGAGGAATAAAGTTCAATAAATGACAAAAGTTTCCATTGTGTTACAAAGAACATCCTCACTCAGGTATAATTTCCATCTCCTGGTCCATTGTAAGAGAAACTCATTAAAGATCTGTATTACACCAAGAATAGAAATGTCCTCTTTTCTTCTAATATAAGCCCTCCTGCACTCGGTGAATTGAATCGTCATCTAAAATCCTCACCGAAGGGAAATTCCTCTCTCTTTAAGATTTGCGATATCTTACTTGTCTTTTACGAACTCAGAATTTTAGAGCACCAAGGATTATTACGAAAATAAAAATCCTTTTTCCCTCTGCCTTCTGTAGCGGTATTCTCTTAAAACCAGACGTTACTTGCAAGATTTCCGAAGCGGTTTTGGCAAACGGAACCAATTTCCCTTTCCCCTAGCCGTCTGATGGGAGATGTTAGATAGCTTTACAGAGGTCTCGGTATGAAAGCTGGTGGGTTTGTTCTGGAACAAGATAAGGTTGGGCCCGCCACACATTTAGTGGTACATAACTAACAATTTCATTAAACTGTTTGTTCGTGGTAGCCTTCTATCTGTGAACACTAGTGCAATCTAGAGGCAATGAAAACTACCAATGGGAAGGAACGGTGACCTTATATTCTACTCAGGAAGGAGAAGACACAAAACTACAATGAAAGGAGAAACATTTTACCATAAGCATTAACCACGTTTATTTGGGATCTTTCTTTGGGATGTAATGTGATATTAAAAATCATGTTTATTGTTATTAACAAAAAAAAAACTACAGATGTAGCAAACACAACACTTTTAAAAAATCAAATGGTTATATTTTCTTTGAAAGTTTAGAATTAGATTAATAAAAATAGCCCTAAGCAAAGCAATACTTTAGTTTTAATCTACCACTAACGCAGCAAGTATACAAGCAATAAAATAAGTACACTTCTTGTTCCCACAGATTTCTTTATCCCATCTTATTTTATAGTCAAAGTAAACAAAGAAAAGTCTGGAATACCTACCAGATAAAGGCATTAGCATTTTAAGATAATATTTAACTTCTGAATATGTTCTAAATATAAGTTAAATAAATGTAAATATAAAAATTATTTTATTTTATTTTTAACACAATCATGAATGTTTTAAAAATATCAAGTACTAAAATTATTGATAGTAACTATTTGGCAGGGCACTCAAGTTAATGGAACAACCACCCAACTGCCTTATCGCCTGTCTGACAGCTACTAGCAGTTTCCTACACATTGTACTCTTGTGGTTTGACCAAGAGTTATATAAGGTTTTGTACTATTTCAAACATTGTTTTATGTACTTAGGTAGCGTGTTATTAGTGTTACATCTAAAGCGTGTGTCTCTTCAACTCAAATGTGAGAAAATTAACCAATAAAACTGACCATAAAATTAAGATTATTAAAAATATTAGTTCTGATACCATAGAGCAGGTATGTCAAACCAGCTGCCCAATCCATGATTCTGTGTGGCCACGGACTTTTAGATGAACCAACGTAATATAATGCAGCCCGATTATTCTATTTTAAAAACAATATATAATTGCACCATTTAGAAATTGTTCGTTATTTCATTAAATCGAGTAAGTGAGGCTACTGTACTCAATATGTACTCTTTCCTAACTAACTATCAAATACTAAAAATGGTTTAAATTTGCACGCCATATAATATGTGCAATGTTTGGCAGCACAAAAGTGTCTCCAACGAAAGGAATGAACACCCGAGGGATCACGGCTTGCAGACAATTATTATGAAAGAGGTTTCAACACAAGATTTAAAGTATAAAAAAAATCACACCTTTGGTGAAATAAATTTCAAATTTCTGGAAATATATACTAAGTGCGTCTTAAAGTTTTACTTAATTATATATTGCTGTATTTTTGTGAAAAAGGGTATTAAAAAATATACTTATGTTCGTGACAATATTACATTTTTTGGAAATTGGTCCCTTCCATATTTTAAATTTTCAATGTGGCCCGTTAGATCCAACGAGGCTGACACTTGCCGTAAAAGGTTTTACACCTGTCTTTGTGTGTTGGTCAAAAATCTAATTTCGAGGGAAGTTCTGGTTCGTTCATATTGATTTGACATCTATGTGTGTACGAGTAAAATCAGCCTAGGTTTTCCCTAATGTGGCTTTATTTTGTCGAGTTTTTTTTTAATGAAATCATCATAGTTAGGATTTAGGTGTAATATATCTTTCTCAAGCTAGGCATTGTAGTAGGTCACGTTCCGATACCTTTTCAGGTATATTGGGAAAGTTTAGTAGCCAAGTGATTTTCTTACCCTCTCTTCAGACAAACATTGATGTGTTTTATTTAAATTCCTCCTTCGAGCCTTTGAATGGTCACTAATACCGAGTAGGCCTACCTACGGACATAAAGAAGGACTTGTAAAAACATAATATTCAATTTATCTGCTAAAACGAGAACGTAATTTTAAAACCAAATGTCTTCCTCACTTGACTATGAAGTGTGATTAAAACCAATGTATCAACATAATGTGACATATTTCATGTTTTTTTTTTAAATGTATGATTAAAAAAAATTATTAATGACTTACCCGTGCAGTGGGCACGCAAAAGTAGGCGTTAGATCCATTATGTGATGGTGATGGGAGAGGCTGGGATTTGAATCCAAGTTAGGTCTACACGTAAATGCAAATATATTTCCTCAGGATTCTATATTATTCATTTTTATTTTGATATTATATTAATCTGGATAGCCCGGAGAGCAAGTAAGACACAGAGCACAAAAGTATAGAACCTACTTAATCCAAGGGATATAGGATATAAAAGGTAGTTTATAAGAAATGCAGTTACAATGTTGTGGAGAGAGTATGAATAGCCACGGTGATAGCTTGCATGCGGATATACAATTAATGCATCAGGTCGGGATTCTAACTCAAGACTTCCCGTCAGTGAGAACCAGCTATCAGCACTGTGGATTCCTTCTGTATCAATATTGAAACCAGGTTGATTAGTAGGTGTCCTTGTAAAATAGTTTTAAGGAGGCCGACTAAAGGACCGAGAGACGTGTTGCAGGGGTTCAGAAATTCTAAGTTATTAAAGTAGTAGGTTTTTATTAAAAAATATGGTTCACGCCAAAATTAAATCAATATAAATAAATATGTCTTTATAAAATAAAAAAAACCTTTATTTAAGTTTAATAGTTTAAAATAAAAAGTCTGTAAAGGTGAAATTAGCTCATTTTCAATTATGTTTCAGGCAAAATGTCACACTTCTAAGATCAAAGTGAATTTTATGAAACAAATATCTAGACTTCCCCACACAAATAAAATAAGTTTTTTAATATTTTAGAAACAGAGGAAGTCTTATATAATTGAGAATTGTGTTGGTGGTTTTGAAGCTTCAGAATTACAATTTCTATAAGAAATACCTTAGTGTGAGGATATTTCCTTCACCCAAAGTATCTTCTCCACACTTTACTGCTCCATGAATTCTCTCATGTGGGCCTAACTGAACAATTTTGTGTTCTCACTGCGTCTCACTACACGTTTTTCTCTCTCACGCATATGTACCGATTACGTTAATGTGTCAGGGATGATTAAGGTTGAATATAGGTAGTGTGACTCCATTTGCGTGGAAGGAGAGTGGAAAAACCAATTAGTGAAAAATATCCCCCAGTACACCAGATCCAGATCTCTCCGTCATCGATATCGAGAGTGACACCTCAAACCATTCGACCACCGAAGCGGATGCTGACCCAATCAAGCCGAATGAAACTCCCTAGACTGGAAAATTCTTTACTGTGGGCTACACGAATATAAATAGCTCATTTGTTTGATGCCATTTACATGTTATCCTAGCATGTTAAAATATTTTAAAAAAACGGACACCAAATGTATAGATAATTTTGTTTGCCTGTCTCGTGACATGTTTTCCGGTCGCTCTGGTTTCGTGTCCATGCACCATAATATTTACATTAGCATATTTGGGTCATTTGTTGGCGAATTTTTTCGAATACATCCATCCATATTTTGTAATAAATAATATCTCTCATTTTATCATGCTCATGCCAAAATAAAAAACGTTCTTTTCATTATTAATAAATGAATATAGTAATTTGATATTATTTTGTACATAGCATCTTAGTTGTATTAAATTATACACAATTATTTCATTCAGTTGTCAACTGTGCTTTCAATAATAGCGATAAGGGAGGAGCTATTTGGATTTTGGCTTCAATATTTAGTAATCTCACTCTCCATTTCGGTGGCCGTTCATTAATTCTTCTTCTTTCGCGTCTTCAAATCTTAATATTTTACTTGCAACTCATCTTATTATCATGCCGGGTGATTTAACTACGCAAATATCAACCTTGCTGGGCATGCGGTATAAAATGTCAAGCTCATTTTGTCTGGTTTGCCAGTGGCAGGGTAGTCAGGGTTTTAATTCCGGGTGGGTGCATTGGGGATGTTTTTCCTACGTGGTTTCACACTTTCTCTCCAAACAAATATCAGTATTTCTTCTAAGCTCTACATTTCTTATACCTACACCTTATGTATATCATACCGTATAACTCAAACAGTGATAAACACACAGAGAAAAAAAAAGCTAATGAAATAGGTACAAGGAAGGTATAATTAAGAAAACTAGCTTTGATATACAAAGTTGAGATCAGAACCATACAAACTAGATGAGATTGACTCCTTTGACTGCATGATCAACTATGTGAATGACAAATGGCTGTATTTATTTGTTCAGAGATAAAACGCTCTACCCTTATTTCGCGCAATTTCTCATCCACTCATGACTAAAAATGTGTAACTGCTAAAAATAAATAAAAAATCAATCAACGTCTTACTAGCCATCCGGGTTATACGTAATTAATTACACTAATCAAATAGGGATAGGGAAGGTAAGAGTAAATGTGAACGAATTTTGGTGGAGGAAAAGTGAGAAATCATATAATAAAACCCACCTGGCAAACCAGACTATATCATCTTTATTAATATTTAGTCATTGGTCTGCTGGCGAGGATAAATATATTGTAAATAAAAGCCTTAACTCACAGAATGTAAAGTGAGCTCTTAAGAATTTGACTCTGTTAGAAATGGGCTTTCAAGGAGATTGTAATCTAAGATCTTTGCGGCTGCAGATGTCCTTGATTTATGCCAAGGATCTATTCTCTTCGGTAAAACAGAAGGGGAATAAAAGGAATGGTAATAATTATTTCCATTCCCTGAAATATCAGGTGATGGGGCCTGTCAATCCACTGGTGACCTGTTCTAATCTCGCTAAGTACGTTACATCAAACAGTCGTCACCGATCACAAGACTTTCCTTTACAGCGGGCTCGCTCGATACTCTTCTTTGGTTGTGTGCCCTCATGGAATAACGGAGATAGGATTCCTCGATGCATGGTTCCCACGATATACTGTAGGGGGAAATTGGTAGACACTGACGTGAGTTTTAGTTAAGTACTCTTGGTAGGTTTCTTGAAACGACTATTGACGCCTCCAATATTACTTTTATTCACTTTAATCCCTGATAATATGTGACTTATTTCGAGCAGCATTTTGGGGCTACATAAAATAATCAAGTTACAGACAATCAGGTGGATTTTTTTATAAAGAAACGGGAAGATTATTTTTATTTGCGAATAGTTTAGAGTCTGCCTGGAATTGATTTATTTGAGGTATTTAACATGCACTTTCTGAACTGATTGGAAATATTAGCACATGAGAATGTTTATGACCGAGAGTGAAAAAGCTTACCAATTTTGCCAGGAAAATTATTTTCACATACCTTCCAGGGTTTTTTTACATGCCACAATCGACATGGGACCGACGGCTCTACGTCCCTTCCGATGGAAGTTTTACTATGAATGTTTATCACTCAAGAAAAATCCATTTATTCCATCTGTGTTTGAACCCACGATCATAGGGTCTAAGGCGAGTACTTTACCCTAATACCACTAAGATAGACGTCCTGGAATTTAATCCGGGATTCTTATATCGGTATATAAACGCATTACTGACTGAGCTAAGTTTCTCACGGAGGAATAATATGACTTTCTGGTTACGTTAATAGTGTAGGGCTTAGGAGAGTAAAATTGATACAAAATATATCCACATTAGTTTAGAGGAAAGGAAGAGTGAGAAACTATTCAGGAAACATCATCCTAAATACACCTAGTTGGTATTAAAACCTTGAGCTCCCCACCACCAGCAAACCAAACAAATGGGTCTGAGACTCGCCTCAGTGGCGTAGTTAGCTAACGCGCTAGTTTGGTGCTAAGCTAGACTGCCGAGGACGAGGAGATTGAGGTTCAAATTGCAGTCGGGTGAACTGGGGTGGTTTTTCCCTAAATGGTTTTACCCATATCTCCACGCAAATGTGTGCTCACTTCCTCTAATTTCAACCTTTCAATTCCTAACCCATTAGAGTAATTAGTACTCAAGCGTATAAGCCGAAAGGGTAGTAAGATGTGGTGCTAAATAATAATAATATAAATGTGTCTGAGATTTAGTTCACGCGCCCACTGATGCGGGTGAGTGGATCGATAAACCTGTCAGTGGGAGTTCTTCTTCTCGTTGCTCCCATGTCGTCCCCAGGACCACTAGAGCTGTGAATTACTTACGAGGTGTCCCATTCGACCCGGGTACTAAGTATCCCCAATGGGGCCATGCACCCAGCTCGTAGGGGGGGGGGGGCGGTGGTAGAGCGAGGAGGGCGTGATGGAGAGGAGTGGGGATGTGTTCAGGAAGTAGGGCTGGTCCTATTTCCGGATAACAAAACACTTTTTGTTGAGGTGATAGGGTTTATCCCCCCACTGCTTTCCTCAATTCTCAACTCGCTGCTGTGTCCTGACAACGGCTGTTTGAAATCCGTTTTATGAAGGGAAAGGTTTGTCAAACTGTTGTGAATGGTAAGCAGACTGTGACAGGAAAGGCTATGAGCCCGTTTCACGACATATTCAAAAGGGAAATTAAAATACAAGGCTACGCTTGAACCAGAAAACCTTTATAAATGCAGTTTCCTGCATTCTTTATCTGACAACAACGATATTAAGATCAGATGACTTTATCACTATTTTTTAAATATGTTTTTAGTTTATAGCTAAACGTTTGTCCGACGCCTTAGCCCAGTTGCGAGAGTGTATGTTTACTGAGCTTAGAGTTCCAGGTTCAATTCCCGCCATGGCCAAAAATTGTGTTTATGAAATGTGTTTTTTCCCTTTCATAGTGATGAATTAACGGCCAGGGGCTGGATGTTGTGTCTGTTCTATATTTAAGTTAGTTTATAAGTCGTGTGCTGATACAACCAGTTAAATACCTTGAATAAATTAAATAAAATTCTGCTTCATTGGTCTCAATTTCACCATTTGCCAAAATGGGGGGTGGGTGGAGCTAATGCTCTAGATCTGGCCATCCAACTACCTTACCTCTGCTTTTCTGGCCCATGGAGGAATTCATTTCTGAGTTGAGGGACACCATTAAGGCGAATTCCATTATTCCCAGATGGAAACAGCGAGTACTGGGAGTGCCAGGGGTGCAGGGTACTGGCGAAATAAGATACCCGGGGCGACCGACTGGAGCCAACGACATAAAATAGGAGAGTCAAATTAAGAAATAGTTTTAAAAATTAGATAATATGAGTTAATACCAGGTTGGTTAAATAAGGAAAAAATTAATGTAATAAACGTATGGAGAAAACTTTAAACAGTTGAATTTTAGGACTCGGGTTAAATATTAGAAACCGATTTAATATGGTAAAAAAAATCCCAGATGGTATGTGAGAATGATGATGGTGAATGATGATGGTGGAGAGCAGAGAGACCTACAGTTTCAACATGGGCTCCGAACCACGGTGGGAGCCTGGAATTCCACATATTCACAAAGTGTGAAAGCACACACACTGCCAGAGGTGAAGGAAGGGTTTGGTAATCAGATAAATCTGTGCCGGGACTGGGATTCAAACCCCGGACCCCTAACCTATAAGTGCTACGCCTTGTCCCTACCCCTAGATCACCAGATCCCCGTTTACCTAAGTGAGTTACAGAAAATCACACCACGATGGGACGTCTGTTTCAAGTTACATTACTTACCTAGTTTAAGGTATTATCCAAGAGGTCAGATGGGCGGGGTGCAAGTAGGGAATAAAACTGGCAGGTAAGGTAAGTGAATAGAAATGTGTAGGGGTAAGCGGGATTCCCGCGGGAAAACATATTTTACGTTACCAACCCGATTGTCGGGACAGATATGCTATAATCTCGAAAATTTCAGGAAAAGGTCAAGAATTGTTCTTCCATTCCTGAATATCTAAAACCTTGGGTAATTCAACACATTTTTATATTTTATATTATAATTTGATATGTGATAGGTATCTATTTATGTTATTTTGATTAATCAATTTATTGTATATCTTACTTAAAACAAATAAGATATCTTAAATCAACACAGTCCAACCAGTCACCCGCCATTTTGAAGTGTTGTGCACTCCTATAAAGTTACTACTATTAGACTAAACATCAAATCAATAGAAAACAAGAACATGATGTATATTATCCACTTCTGTGGCCGCGTGGTAGAACAAGCTACTCTCACACTAGAATAAACTGCTGATGACGAGAAGATCGAGGTTCGAATCTCACTCGGGTGTACTGAGAGTGGTTTTTACAAAATGGTTTGCCACTTTTCCTCAATACAAATGCTGGTATACTTTCTTTATATAAAACATTCCTAATCCCTAAAACTGCTAGTATAATTTAGTATATAGGTGTGTAACCCGAAAGTTTGTATATTTCATATTCTAACTTCTTTGGCGCTATTAATGTTTTATATGTTGGTTTCCGATTTGTATTTAGTTCTAGACTTTATGTATTTGATTAAATTTCCACTATTTGGGCCTATGTATTCATTTAACAAATTAAATATTGCACAGTGTTTTAAGGGTGTCGGGAAAATTGCGCCCGGGAAAACGAGCCTTCCCAGAAAAAAAGGGAAAACTGCGTCCTCGCATGAATCATCACACTAATAGTTGGGAAAAGTGCACCTACACGACCTTGTTAAAATTATTTAAGTGATACAGACAAGGTCACGTGGGCGCAGTTTTCCCACCTCCCTCATGACATTAACATTTTCACCGGCGTAGATCGGTTCATCGCATCCTTTTGTTTAGGAGGGTGGGTATTTCAAATCGACTCATCAGGAGGTCTTGAGGAGGTCAAAGTACATAATTTCATTGCACCTGTCTCCTTGCCTGTTGTTTAGGTTAGGTTAGGTTAGGTTAGGTTTTTCAAAGAAATAAATATTAGTGTGTATCTGTAAGCATTTGATGTGAACGTATAAATTGAAGTTACCAAACTAATTATTGACGACCTTTTACTCCATTTTTTGAATCTAGGCTAAACTCTTCAAACACATTGTTAGGTCCTTGGGCGTGCTTGTTTTGAAAGTGTGTAAAACAAGTGTGGGGCGTACTTTTCCCACCTAATAGTGTGATGATTCATGCAATGGCACAGTTTTCCCCTTTTTTCTGGGAAGGTGCAGTTTTCCCGGGCGCAATTTTCCTTAATCCGTTTTAGGATATCATTAGTCAATTTAGAAATAGTTAATTAGAAATCTTTAATACCCATTGTCGTCTCAAAGTAAGGGATATTTCAATTCTCGTTCCCGATCTCGTCTCGATTTATGAGTCTCGTTCTGGTCTCAAACGAAAAAACTTTATCTCGCAAACTTCTAGAAATTTGTCATATTTTTCGACGGGTCTTGCTTTCATCCACCACAGAAAGCTACCTTCTCTTTTCATTTAAACAGGTTGTATTTATTTTTGTCCACAATTCTTACTACCCATTCGGGTTGTACGCATATTAATTAGGCTAATTTGTATATAAATGAAGAAGGTGAAATTTATAGGAAATGTACCCGCATTATGTGGAAGGAGAATGGAAATTAGCGAAAACTCATCCTCAGCACATCTAAATGGGATTCGAACCCAAGTCGCCCTATTTACGGCAGTTGAGTCTATTGAACAGGCTGTGACTTGTAGCCGACCAAAGCGCTGGCAAATGGAACATTGATGTTTTATGTGACATTTTAATGTTATAGCAATCATTCTAGTGAACATCAACATCCAGGTTGCAAATCATTACAATGATTTACGGAACTGTATGGATAGAAGGGGATCATATTTGAAATTTTGTTTAATTATTAGTTGAAAAATGACACCTGGACATGGGCATTGAACACGGGACCTTTGGATTGGTGGGCCAACGCTCTACCGCTGATCTATCTAGAAATTGTCCTGTGGTCAGGGTCATTCTTCACTCATAGATTAAGGTTGAGTCTGTGATGGATGTGTGTAATCGTCAGCTACATAATGAGCAATCAATAGTATCGCAAACTATCAGGTAACCACAGCTATCTGCTACTCGGGAGGGATATATCATATTAGTGTAAGTGTGAACCGTTTATCGTCGAGACAACAATTAGGGCCAGTTTCATAGTCAGATTTAGTACGCCTAAAGTGCGAGTCGATACTAAATACAGGACGACACCTACCTAGACCAAAATGGAATGGGCCAGTCTCGCATATTAAACTGGCCCATTCCATTCAATTTCAGGTAGGTGACGTCTTGTATTTAGTATAGCGCCGCACTTGAGGCGTACTAAATCTGACTATGAAACTGGCCCTAAGTCTTGTTTGGATGGAAAAAGAGCTACTTACCACTTACCACCTCATGACAAGAGACAAAAGCTACCAGGTAACTTACTTGACTTGCCTCCTTATGCCGGGATCACAATCGACTTAACTTTAATTAAAGTAACGTTCACTTAAGGTTCACTTATCTTAAGAAAACAGATGTATGATCACGATTCACGTAACTTGACGTAACAACTCGAGCCAAACATTTGCATTCTAGAGTACTGTGTGTTTTGATCTGTGATTTTTACTATTTGTAGTGTGATGATCTATGAATCTTTACAGTTTTCAATCGATATAATAAATATATAGTATTAAACTTTTTTGATAAATGTAGCTTTCCTATTATATGTTTAATTATTTTGTTTCGATGTCTGATCACTAGAACTTAAACTAAAGAGTAAATCTTGGTCATAAAACCAACAAATGAATTACTAGGTAGCCCTGTAGACGTCACTCGCATAATTATTGGTACGTAATACCCTTCATGTAACGTTCACTTAACGAGAAAGACCTCCCAGGACATCTACTACGTTAAGTTAACTGCATCTTGATCGCTTCCATTTCCATGGCCAGGGGTTCCAAAACTTTTTGAGGTCACGCCGCCCTTCAAATGTCAGATTTTCCGTGCAACGCCCGTGTACCTATTATCTAAAAAAAATTGCCCAAATTTGATTTGGTGGCATTTTTTTTAAAAGATAATTTTCATTTACATTACTAGCGTATATTATTTTAGATGTAAAAATAAAAAATTAAAACAAAATTACAGAACTGAATTAAGAAGGAATTAAGAGTACACATGTGTTTTTCTTGTATGGTTTATTTTATTCTTTAAAACATGTACAAGTAAATGTATTGAAAATTGTCATGTTGCGTTTCACTACACAGTATAAGTTTTTGCTTTTACTTATAGCCACGACGCCCCAGACCAAGAACAACGACGCCCCAGGGCATCGTGACGAACAGTTCGGGAACCAATGCGCTAGGCTGACTTGGTAGCTTTGAGAACCACATTTCAAAGTAACCAGAAGTTTGTCTCAACTCCAATTGATAGGTGTATTATAGACGGTCGTCAATCGTGTTCCAAAATTTTCATCTTGATAACCTGTTGCTGGTCACGTCCAAGTGATTGACTCTCTCAAAACCAAGATGTGATTCTCCACTGATATGTTCTTTGATTATTCACTAGTACAACACTTTCACGCCTGGTAGACAGTGTTAGAGCGATTTGAGCTACACAACTAACCTATAAAAATCTCATTTACTACCAAAAAACTACTATGCTGCCACTAATGTAGTTTTTTTGCATCCTGTCTTACTACCTGTTCAGTATATACACCTATGTACTAATTACACTAATGTGTTAGGGATTAGGATGGCTTAATTTAGAGGAAATACACCAGCATTTGTGTGAAGGGAGATTGAAAAACTTTTAGGAAAACCACCCTCAGTGCACTCGACCTGGATTGAACCCTGATCTCCCGCCTTTGGCAGTCTAGTCCAACAAGAATTAGCACGGTAGACCACGTGGTCACCGATGGTAGTTAGCTATGTGCAAGGTATTATTAATTAACTATAGTTAAAATATTACGAGAAACAAATCTATGTGTTGGATTCATTTTATGTCACTAGAGGCTAAATTACATATTTCCACTAATATTTTTCAAAGAATGCTATGTGAGCTCTGATTGTTTCATTATTTATATACGGTAGTGAGTTTGTCGAGCAGTTGATCCAAGTCGTGTCGACCTCTTGTCCCTCCTATCCTTCCAACAGTTTGTCGACCGATTGACCATCGACCATTTGATCCTACTCGTGTCGATCGCTTGACCCACTCAATCTTCCAAATATTTGTTTTAATTTTGCGGACCAGTTTTCTGTCAACCACTTTACCCTTCATACCCGAGTTTGTCGAGCAGTTGCTCTAAATCGTGACAACTACTTGACCCCCTCCACCTTCCAAATATATGTTTACAGTTTGTCGAACACTTTGCATGGTGCCAAAGCAACTAAGGTATAGGTGATTCGGAGTTCACTAAAAGTTTGTTCACATGTATTAACACTTCCCCTTACCTTCCTACCTTATACACCCATTTGGTTGACTCACGTAAACACAAAAAGAAGAAAAAAAAGCAACAAACTTGTCAAGTTCCTCCAAAACTCGCATACAAGGTTACCTCTTTGCCGCAGTAAAAATATGATATCATGTGAACTCCAAACCATGTTTAAACTTATTTTTAAATGTCGATATATGTTTTTGATACTCGTGAGGCTAGTGTAAAAGTGACCGGGGAGTTACAAAGGCCCCACAGTCTATTTTATTGTACTACACAATATCATGAATAAAACTAACTAGCACGTTGGTCGACTCAACCCTGATTTGCTTCTGTACTCATACTCTATGTCAGAATTGTGAATTTACGTGGTTGTTTAGTATTACAATCAAGTGATGCTTAAATGTGTAAAAATACTGTAATGGTAATAAAACAAAAGTGGTTTCAATTCTACATTATCAGGACATTCCTTACTAAATAATTTAAAAAATGCTTTCAACATAACTTAACTATTTATGACTTGAATATTCTAAATATAATGATCTTCGAGCTATTGTAGGATTCTGGTAAGGGGGAACAGAAAATACAAAACTATTTTTTTAAAGAACAACATTGATAAGATTTTACTGTATTATTAGTATTATTAAATTGGTACTTAAACTATCTATAAAATGGATACAGCTAAATATTACACGGCTTGAAGCATGAATATATAAAATAAGTTTTAGGAACTTTTGTAACAGACAATGATCTTCCTACCTGATTACAACTATATCTAATATTATACTTCAGGATCAATTACTTTAAAACAATTAGGGACCTTCAGGTAAATTGAGGTGCCAAAAATGTAAATAGTGCCGTTTCATTGAGCTGCTTAGTAATAACTGCCAGTGGTCACATGATCTAGCGAATGAAACATCGTAAACGAAACTATTGCCAATGACAGGGAGGTTTAGGTGTTTTCCCTAAATGGTTCTCCAATCTTCCTTTGATGTATTTAAGGTGTACTTTCGGAACCGACTGATTATATCAGCACACAAGAATTCCTATGAGCAAGAACGAAAGGTACTACCAATTATGCCGGGAAAGGTATTTTAACATACTTTCCATGGTTCTTTCACATGCCACAATCGACATGGGACAGACGGCTTTATTTTCCATCAAAATAAAGTTGTGCTTCGGATTTGTATCGCTCAAGAAAAATCCGCCAACCCCGACTGGGTTTGAACCCATAAATCTTGGGTTCTGAGGCAAGCTCTTTACCCCAAGACCACTGAGGTCAACCCCTACATACATTTTACTTAACTTACACACGAATCTTTTCTACCCATTAGTGTAAATATGCGGTAGTCCAGACGGGTAGTAAGCGCGGTTCACAAAAATAACTTCGATATTGAACATAGAAAACTTTTTGTATGTATACGAGTTTATCATTTACAAATACTCTTCGAGAGAAAGACAGGAATATTAACCGATCCTTTAAAGGTTCCTCCCATACATCCGCCAATGTCTGTGAAGCCTCGGGGCTGATTTCTTGCTCCAAGTAGCGATGCTAATGGAGACCCTGGGCTCGAGTGTCAACGTCGGTTTGTTGATCTTTAGTGACCGCAGCTCAGCTGATGCTCAACTCTCCAGCCCTAATCAAACCTGAACACACACTGTCCTTACTCCCCCCCACCCTCCAACCCTCCCGGTCCCTCCTACACCCTGTATCCCCCTCAGTCTAACTCGCCAGCGTACGTGCCAATGTCCAGGACAACCGGAATGTCATTAACAGGCATGGGTAACTTCAGACCGCGACGGTGGAACCACCGCTTTGGTGCTCGTCATCCAACGGAACGGTACACGCAACTTGATCGATGAGGAACCTGTAGACTAGTTCGCGAGCTTAGGGTGATTGATTAAGACTCAGAAAGTCTAAGTTCGATCATAGCCAGCTTCAATGAAAATAAGGTGTGTTTTTTTCAACAAGAAGTTTTACATAATACACACAGTGACAAGGGTGCACTGAGTTATTTTTATCCATATGTTATTTATCATAGTTTTTTTTCCACCCTATAGTAGTATTTTCATAGTAAGAAACTCTTATATAATACAAACATATACTTTTGTGGACAAAAATGACAACATGAACTATTTTATTAAATCGTGGTTCAAATCCTGCTCGGGTTTATTGAGGGTAATTTTCCTATTTGGCTTTACCGTCTCCTTCCACGCAAATACGGGTACATCTATCAATACAAACTACCCTATAGGCCTACCTAACACATTTTCATAATTAGTACATATGCGTATAATGCGAGCGAATAGTAAACGTGATACTAGAAATAGAACTACTATTTTATTAGTGCTATTTTATACGCATCGATAATATCTATCAAAAGTGACAATACGTGAAAGTAGATCTGGTAAAATGTATACCCGCCAAGTAAGGTTCAAACAATGAGAATTAGACTGTAGCTCCATACTAATTGCACATGCACTTCATTTAAACTATTCCTCAACGTCTATTAGACCCTAGATTAGGCCATTAATAACTAGTATAATAAACATACTAATTAAAAGATGGTTTAAAAACACCATCACAATGCAAATAAAAGTTATGTTCGTTTTATTTAACTTCCTAGTCATTTCCTGAAGATATGTAACCATTAAAACCCATTAGATATTTTCTACGTGAATCTTCAAATGTAAAGTGTGGGAAAATGTATGAATTGGGTGAATTTTTAGGAAAAGCATCAGCACTCATCTCAAATAATCAAAATCAATCATCATGGATAAAATATATTTATCCAGTGCATCTGGGCCACGTGGACTTTTTGATCGTCTTAGAGCTCTCGGACATGCAAGAAATGGTAGTTGGTGTTGGGTCACTGTAAGGATATCTAAGTACAAAGGTTGGTTTGCCACCAAGTCAATATTATACAAGAAAGATAAAATTATATGCTCATATTTGTTGGCCTATGAATCATCACATATGAGAGACTGGTCAAATGTTTGTTTAACTATCTCCGGTCTTTGATATATACTGTGGAATGTTGTTTATGTAATTCTAATTAATTGTTAAGAAATTCATGAAGACACACTGTGGAAAAGCTTGGTATTAATGTGTGTTAGGAATTTATATCAATCATATTTGCTATAGATTTGATGCACAGTCTAGGATTAATAAGTATATTACAGTACCAGTTCACACTCATTGCTCAGTCACGTTATATAGTCCCATTTTCATAGAAGGGCCCTGACAACAAGAAAAATTATAAAATCTACATTCTTGTATTCATACGTCAAGTCATGACGTGATTTGTAGCTGTCACTTTTGATATATATTATCAATACATATAAATAACACTAATAAAGTAATAAAATGTTAATTTTGGTTGAAAACGTTTATATTTATAAAAAGCCCTTCTTTATTAAATTTGAACTCTAAAATGAGGTGACGTCTCACAAGAAAGAACTAAATTCGATCGTTATCGGGGGTGGTTTCTTTGTTTCTTACGTCATTTCCTCACTGCGCACAACTAGAACTTACATAATAAAAAAATTAGCTATTGCAAGAAAGATGGAGGAAAAACTATGTTTTTATGATTGCTATTTGATTCATTAGGGCTGATTAAAACAAATTAACTTGTTCCACATGGGCAGTCCCTTGATTAAAAGGTAGAAATTTATTTCTGGCGAGCATGTTGACATGAGGCGCTTTGAATCTAACTGGTAGCGAGTATTTTATTATATCGTTTGCTAGATAACCCAAGTTCAAAAGGTGTTATATAAATAAAGCTTAAAAAAATTCCAGCGTATTGGTCATTTACCCTCTGGGTTCATACGCATTTAATACTATACTCATTCTATTACCGGTGGTCACGTGAATAAATTCAGGCTCATTAGTTCTGGTTTTACAATAACCGGGAAGCGTTGTTAAAATGCGTATAGCAAGGACGGGCAGTATTGTGGAGGAAAAAAATATTTAAATGAGTTATGGATAAGTAATCTATATTTAATGAAATGTAAAAAAAGATAGTGGAAAACATTTAAGAACAACTACTCACAGTACACCCAGCCGGGATTCAAACTCCAACCTCCCTGTCACCGAATACGAGACAAAAAAGTTAAAACCATTACAAGTTTCTACCCCTAACAACTATTTTCTTTAAGCACGTTTTAACCCTAATCCTTTCCCATTACCTCTAAAAATCAAGGTGTAATATAATCGTATTTGGAGGGAAAATAGTCAGATTTAGATTACGAAGCTACATTAAGTTTAATCATAATCATAGTCAAAATTGTCATAAATTATTTTTTAATATTTAAATAATCTGCTATAACATATAAATCGTCAAAACATTAAGTGTGGACATGAATATGATATATTTTATTATCTTTGTCATAAAGTCTAAACAAAATTGAATTGCCAGTCACCGGAAAACCAGACCAGACCTTGTTATCTGCCTGCGTGGCCACCGATGCGGTTCATAGACAATTAATTAATAATTCGAAACGCTATCTTAAAGTGAAATATGGATAACCCTCTCCTGACCTAAACGGTAAAAGTCCAATATGCAAGTCTAGCGGTATTGTAAATTCTACTTTTTCAAAACTAGCTTTTATCACACACGATGGACAAACTAAATTGAGCAGCCCACACTAACGCCTGGTTTTGTTTGAAAGAACGGTTTAGAAAATATATATTGTTTTCAGTCAACATTAATAACATTTCACAATATTAATATTATTTTATAGATATTGATAGTAGCTTTCTAAAGTAACAATGCAGATATTGAAGATTCAACATAATCTCTAGAAATACTTTTTTCCCGATTACATACTTTCTCTTGATTAATATGAAGATCAAGGTTCGAATCTCAGATAGATGCACAGGAATTGTTGTTTTTGATATATGATTTATCACCGTAGTGTTTGTCACCTTTCCCCCTTCATTATATTGAAAGTTCACTTCCTCTAAACAACATCTTCTATCCCTTTGATCGAACCGTTAATAATTTCGAGTTGACCCGCATGGTCTAACAAATCAGTCTCGCAATAGGCTGAGTTACCGGTTACGGGACGATAAGGGCTAGAATCGCGGGTAAGTTGTACAGAGTGTTTTTTTCATAAATATTTACACTATCCCCCACGTGAATGTGGGAACATTTCCTATAAATTCTACCTTTATTCCTCCCTACACCATTATTGTAAATATTCTCGTACGAGTAGTACTGCACGGCTTACACACAAAAATATTTTTGTTAGTGACTAAATAAAAATACTTAGCTATTAAAATATTTTAACATGACCCTTAAATAGCATTTTCTAAATTTAAGAAGAAATTTTTATTCTAAATAAAAAATACAAATTCATCTCGATTAGTGTTTATGCCCCTTATGAAAAAAACAAACAACCAATCCAGCACCTCATACAAATGGTAAACAATAAAATTGCCAGCTGTATTTCTCTTACCAGGTTTCATTGAATTTATATTATGGTTAAACTCGAAGTGGGGGGTTAGTGGGGGAGATATTTCGTTTAAAGGGTGGATTGAGTGCTTGGGAGGTTACTTTTCTTCTCCTGGAATCGCACCGTCCGAAGTCGACACAATCGCATTATCCAAGGAAGCAAAAACGCCTGAAAGCTCTCCGAGAATCTTCTCTGCAGTAGCGACTTTTCTCCCTCTCTAAAGCCTCCTTTTACTCGCAAGTAAGACTTCAACCTTATGTAGGCCCATGCACTCGATGAAAGCGCTTTTTAAGCTTTTTTTATTACTATTTAAACATCTTCCTTTACCCCTAACCTCCTTGCCCCTTTCCTTACACACAAGCTAGTTTGACTGTAAAATTGTCAAATGAAAATCTATACACACTATTACAAAGTTAAATATCGTGCCTGGAAAAATATCTAAGTTTATAAATATAATGTATTAGATTTTCTTGGGACTAGTTTTGTATTTAGGAATATGATAGTTTGGTTGAAACAACACATTTTGTACATCACTGGTGTAGAGAGGAAGACGGTAGAGTTTAGGTTAAATCCACCCAAATTTGCGCAGCGAAAAGATGGCAAAACCTTTTGGAAAAACCGCCCTGAATACACCCAATCGCGATTCGAGCCTCAATCTATCCGCCATGGGCACTGTGTACCATTACATCAAACTATCGAATATAATACAATAATGTTTACCAAAATTTTGGTGATGGGAGGACCACCAAATGGCAGTTACTGTACGTAAACTAAGGGACCACCAGTGCCCTGGGAGTAGGGGGGCGGAGGGAGTAGGGGGGCGTAGGGAGTAGGGGGCGTAGGGAGTAGGGGGGCGGAGGGAGTAGGGGGGCGGAGGGAGTAGGGGGCGGAGGTAGTAGGGGGGCGGAGGGAGTAGGGGGCGTAGGGAGTAGGGGGGCGTAGGGAGTAGGGGGGCGTAGGGAGTAGGGGGCGGAGGGAGTAGGGGCGTAGGGAGTAGGGGGCGTAGGGAGTAGGGGGCGTAGGGAGTAGGGGGCGTAGGGAGTAGGGGGCGGAGGGAGTAGGGGGCGTAGGGAGTAGGGGGCGTATGGAGTAGGGGGCGTAGGGAGTAGGGGGCGTAGGGAGTAGGGGGCGTAGGGAGTAGGGGGCGTAGGGAGTAGGGGGCGTAGGGAGTAGGGGGCGGAGGGAGTAGGGGGCGGAGGGAGTAGGGGGCGGAGGGAGTAGGGGCGTAGGGAGTAGGGGGCGGAGGGAGTAGTTGACATTTAAAAAAAATTTGTATGCAATTACATTTTAGGTCTATATATACAAGAGTAAAATTAATTTACTAAATGAAATGTTGAAAACAAATATATAATTACTTTGGATTAGTAAGAATGGTTGTTTGGTGATTTCTAACACCCCAAACCTCATACATTTTTATAAATAATTGTTGAGATTTGTTGACTTAAGGTTGGTACAAACCTTATTTTCTATACGACTTTTGTCTACCGAGGAAAGAAATAAAGCATAGTTTGGATCATTCAAACTTAATCTTTTCCATTTTACAACTTGTATTATAAGTTTTTAGAATTCTTTGATTCATAATTATCTATAAGCTTCCTGGGATCCTGCGGACAGCTTGATAGGCCACTGCGGACCACCAGTGATCCGAGGATCACATATTGATAAACATTGTAATACAAGACATATCTAGACTGGCTTGAATGGCTTAAAAAAATAATATAGAGAGTAGGGTGCGTCGCATCTCGCTTCGTACCCGAGATCAAAGAGTAGCCTCCCTCAAAGTGCATCACACATAAAGGTGCTTCTACCACTCATCCCCTTCAAAAATTCTACCCCCCCTTCAATCCCCTTTCGCTTTCCCTTGTCAGGTAATAGAATTGTCTCCGCATTTGGTATTCACTCGCGCCGGTCATTATTCATAAAGGGCGTCAATTTACGTTGGCGATGACACCAAACCCTCCTTCAACACGTTCTCCCTCCCTCCTCTCCTTTTTCACCTTCCCCTGGGGGTAAGGGGTATGTCCTAACACAAGAGACAACAAACACAAAATGGGAGGTGAAACCAAAACTCCCCTCAAAAAAAACAACAAACGATGAACAGCTCGGATCAGTTTGCGTTGGAGGTGTGTACAGTTGATAAATTAAACAACCCTCCTCTTCTCCCTAAAATAAAATAAAAAATAGTTCTAGATTCATAGGTAGGTGGGCGGAGAAGCTCTAGAAGTTTATCCTGGTCCTGTGGATGAAATGTGGAGAATATGAAGAGTTTACGTATTCTATTTAATGTGAACGTTAGTTTGGGGATGCTTATCTAGAGAACTAGTTTAACCCCGAAAAGACATTACTCAACTGATGTGATTGCTGCAAACAATTTTTACCGTCTTCAAAGCTAAACACATCAAGTTATTTGCTATTTTTTTTAATACAGAGTGTTTTATTCCCGTATGAGATATCAGTCATTTACACTAATATAAAAAACAGGCCTGATAAAGATGAGTTTTAATAACACTCGCCAGCATTCGACTGGAAGATAAAACAACTACATTCAAAACAGACAAACTGAATCTCAACTACTCGGGCTGAGCTTAAGTAAGAACAGAGAAGGAAGTGTTGTGTATTAGGAACTGGAATTGAAGAATCTTTTAGAAAGTACAACTTTCTTTGCTGTCAACAATAATAACGTTTTAGTATATTTATTATTATTCTATATGTATCAATTTCATCTATCAAAAATGACAGCTGCCGATCAAATGACTTGATGTATGCATATATGTATTAAAGAGGTTTAAATGATTTCTATAATTGTCAGATAAGGTCCTTCTTAGCTAGATACTACTACATCTGACAATTCACACCGCTTTAAAAATATAAAATATAGCATTTGTTAAGGCTGTAAAATATGTTATGTTTCTTAAAAGCAGCCCAACTATAATTTTATTTTAATATATTAATATATTTTAAATTAACTCAACCTGTGTCAGAATGGTGGTTTCGTGTTTAAAACGTTGAATCACTCGCCTATGAGAAACCTTATTTCGTAAACATCTGGAAGAAAAAATTTAATATTTATGCGAGACGTGACTAGAAACCATGTATACGTAGTTCACTATAAATGCACTTGTAATAAGCATCTGCACACTAAGTTCAAGTTCATCCATCTGAAGAAGAAGAAGAAAAAAGGTCGTAATGTTGCGAGAATTATTCTAATCCCCTTACCTAAGCTAGTGGTCACGCAATCAAAGACGTCAGGGTTACAATTATCTGGATTTCTTGTGACGATAAAGAAGTATTTCGAATCTAAGTCGGGTGCATTGGCCAATATTATTTTTGAATGTGATTTATCTCAAAGCTAATACTGGCGCACTTGCTATGTATAAATTACCTTCCCCATACCTATATATTAATAAAATTAAGCCGTAAATCACCCATGCAATTAAACGTATTAACTAAAAAAAGGTGACCTGGTGGTCTAGGGGTAAGGTGTCAGACTTCTGCGCTGAGGGTCGGGGTTCAATCCTCGGTCCCGGCACAGATTTATCTGATTACCAAACCCTTCCTTCACCTCTGACAAGACGTGTATTAATCACAACTTGTGAATGTGAGGAATGCCAGGCCTCCACCATGGTTCGGATTCCACGTTAAACTGTAGGTCCTCCATTTCATCTCACAATCACCCTACCATTATAAATTAGCGTAAGTGCGTATAACCCAAACGGGTAGTAAGACGTGGTGCTAATAATAATAATAATAATAATAATAATAATAATAATAATAATAATAATAATAGCTAAAAAAAACTAAAGTACCTGTAAACAATGAATAGATAAAGGAAATATTTATAAGAACCTATCACCAGCACCGATGGGCACAGGCTAGGAAGCATCCTTCTCGTCTGGTCTAGGTTGACGTTAATTGAGACATCAGATTTCAAATCCAGGTTGGGTGTACCACGGTGTTTTTTTCCTCAAGAGTTTTTCATGTTTCCTCCATGCAAATATGGCAACACTTTATTCAAACTATATTTTTCTCCTCCCTATTCCATTTGTGTAGACATAGCCCTGACGTGCAGTGAGGCGCAAAGCAGGGTTAGGGCCTATTCTATGTGCCCCCTTCTACCGAGCATGTACTTCAGATGAACTGTTTGATTAAGTTTCCTCGAAAGGATGACTTAGTTTATTACCTGGAGATGATCTAATATACCAGCAGTTGGTTGCTGGTAACTTATGGTCCTTCCCCAAGTTTGGTTCGTAGATTGGTTTTGTTCCGCTTCGGCAGCTGAGAGGAAACAGATTGGACGACCTCATTGCGCGTGCTCCCACCGCTCGCTGAGAGAAGGGTGGACAGATGGTTTACAGCTTCTTTAGTCATACTCGTACAGTCCAGGATAATCAAAGCGGTTCAAACGTCAGGTTCTCTCATTTAATGCGCCATTCAGTTAATTTGATATATTTGGGAACTTCACTAGATTAACAAGGTTTTTACAAAAAAAGTTTAGGTTTGTCAGATTTTCTATATCTCATAGTACACTAACCCGCAGTGGTGGCCGAGCAAGCCTACGTGTAGGAACTAATCGCACTTAGTAAACCTTGATGGAAAGGCCGGTATTCGAACTCAGCTGAGCTTCATTCGAGGACGATTTTTCACATGTGACTAACATTATTGCGTTAAAATTTAGGTAGTATCTCTTTAAATCTATCGAAATTGTATTAATATATTTGCCAATATCTCAGAAACTGTTGGTTTTATAAAAATATATTTTCTATAAAAGTTTTTTATTTTTAATAATACTATAATATTGCTATTATAACTTATTTAGTATCTCAATTATTTGCGGAGATACAGAAATTTCCGCCTCTGTAAAGTACCCTAAAATTCATTTTCATAGGAAAATGGAAATAGCCATTTCATTTATAATCTTAATCAACGCCTAGATACGAATTCTAATCAAAATCGTTAGAGCTTATTTTTAGACTTTTTTTTCCTTTTTGCTTTTTATTAGTCTATTCTTAATTTTAGCGCATACAGACATATGGCAATGTAAAATACCACTTTTTAGGGTTTGGGGGGTAATGAGACGTTGACGCACATCAAAATTTCTGGTTAGATTTTTTTTACGGTCGCATTACTTTACCTTTAATGTTCGAAAAGTTAAAATATATACATAATTGCGTATAGCTTGAGAGTTATTGGTTTAATAAAATTATGCTTTAAATAAAAGATTTGTAATATAAATAGACCTACATATTTGCGATGATGAGTAATTTCATATCTCAAATAGTTTCGGAGATATGATAAAAAATACAATTTACGCATCAGACTGGAGCCCTTAAATTCATTTTGCCAAAATATTAAGGGTAGCCGTTTTGTTTTAAATATATATAAATGTTTTGAAATGAAATTTAATCAAAATCGTTAGAGCCAATTTTAAGAAAATCGACTTTTTATCTTTTTGTCCTTCAGTAAACTACCCTTAGTTTTAGGGTTAGATATCCAATTCCAAAATTTCCTCGGGGAAAGCCTCTGTGAACCCTAGATACCAAGTTTTAGCCCGATCGGTAAAATATTTTAGGCTCTCTAGTCGGAGGTACAGACAGAAGACGGAAATTCAGAAACCACTTTTTCGTATTCGGGGGGTCATGAAAGGTCGAGATTCATAAAAATCTCGAGTCCAATTTTTTTGACGATCACAATACTTTCTCTGCCTGTAAGATAGCGAGAAAATTAAAAATAATCTACTGGAAAAAATATTCTAGGATTTATGAATCTCATTAATGTTATCGTTATTACTACTATTATTATTACTGTTGACTCACTGTGATTCAAACAAAATAAGTTCAAGCAGTTTCAACGATATTTTTCATGTCTGAAGCCCTCTAATTAGTTTGCTTGTGGTATTTTTAAGGGTAATGTGTGGGTAGGTTGCAATTTAATATACGATTCCATAAACATTTAAGGCTGTTTACATATATTACCGTCTATTTCAAATAAACCTTGTTTAATATCGATTTAGTGTTTTGTTTAGCTGCTTCTAACTAGCCTAATCGTTTTTCACCATCATGTTCTAAGTGTAATTTAAGCGGACCAAATGCGTGAGCTAAGGCCAAAAGCAAAATTTAAAATAAAAGGTATTTATTAATTAAAGATTGTTTGGCACGCAGACTAAACGTCAAGTTCATATAGTCTGGTTTGTCAAATACATAGAGGTTGGGGCTCGAATCCCAGCTGGTTGTATTGAAAGTATTTTTTAATAGATAGTTCCCAGCTTTCCTTCCACTTGAACGCGGGTACATTTCCCTTAAAATCTAACGTTCCACAAACCTACTTTATTAGTTTAGTTAAATGCGGATAGTTCAGATAGGAAGCATAACGTAGTTCATAAGAAACTTATTTCAAAAGTATTTCCTTGTTTTCTTAAGTATAGTAAATAAAACGTCTTTGTTTTGGTTTTTTGTTTTTTCAAATATTTCCAAAGGTTTACGTGGTTTTTTTTTCATTAAGTTTAAAAAAAATTAAATTGAATTTGTCTTATTATTTCATGACTTAATGACTCGGTTAAATATACCTATTCATCTCGAGCTACTTATTTGTAAAGCGTCCAACATCTTTTTTTGTTATTGCACTAAGTATAGTCGGCGGACTATCTCGAAACCATGTCGCTTGCGCCTATTCAGCGTACTACCTGGTGGCCTATGTGCCGGGCGCGGCCGCTTCACCGCTCTTGTGTTCATAGCTAATGAAGGTCCAGAGAGTAAGGACAAGTTGCTTTACACGTGTAGGAACAAGGGCCACTATTACTAACCTCGATGTAGCCGACACACTATTAACAACCTGGTATAAACCCCTCCTGTAAAGCCCTGGTAGAGCTCTACAATGACCATTCTCTGGGCTTGTGTTAGAATCACCTCCTCTTTGGCCAGCCCCCGCTGCTTTGCATGGAGTGGCTTTAATGCCCGAGGGGGAGGGGGTAGAGGGCTTTACAGCCGCTATCAGTAAGAGCTCTGTACCTCCAAAGTATTGTAGTTCGATTACCGGCAAGAGATACATGGTAAGAGACACCCCTCTGCCAGGATTATAGGGACCAGCCTGATGAATTTAGACAGCCCATCTTACGAACAGTGAAACCATTTTACCATAATTCAAATAAACGCCCCGCACAGACTTTATCGATACTTTACCTAAAAATTAAGATGCTTACTTTAGAAAATCTAAGATATGTAAAACAAAATAATATATTTTGTTGCAGAAATATAATGGAAAAAATAGCATCACATTCTGCCAGAGAGCATAAATGAAATGATAGGTTACTGTTACTGTTACAGAAACATCGAGAAAAGAGGACCATCTTTGACCACTAAGGACCATAACAATATCCCTAATAAAAATACTTCCATAAAAATACATATTTGCTTAAAGCTCGGAAAATAATGAGTTAAAAATTTTAATTCAAATAAACTATTTTTGTTTTAATAGTCCTACATTTTTGCATTTATAAGTTATTTCTTTTCTCAAGGAGTTACGAGATATGATTAAAATTGGAAATTTACGCCTTTATAAAGTACCATCAAAATTTGTCCAAGAATTGGAGAATCGAAATTTTGTTTGTAATGTTAAAAAATATCTGAACACGAATTTTAATCAAAATATTAGTAGCCAATTTTGAGAAAACCCATTTTTTTTTCTTGGCCCTTAATTTTAGGGTTAAATATATAATTCCAAAAACTTTTATTAAAACCCCAACCAAGTTTCTGGCCGGTTTGGTAAAATAGTTTCAGCGCTAGGTGAAATATAGACAGAAAGACAAGACGACAATGCAAAAAAACAAGGGGTGGTGAAAAAAAATAAAATCTCGAGTTCGATTTTTTTAATATCACAATACCTTCTCTTTCCGGGGGGTCACAAAAAAGGAAAAGTGCAACAATATAAATATTTAAAATGATAAATTTATTTTACTGATTTAACCCGTAAATGGACGCAAAATCTGAATCAAACGTAATAGTGAATCTAATATGAGTCGATTGAGTGGACTCTTAAAGGTTTCCTACGTTCCTTCGCGAAAGTTGGGGTTCATTTTACCTAAATTCTACCTTACTAATGCCTAGCCTATTAGCACTAAAATGGGCATAGATCTGACAAATAGTAGGACGCGCTGGAAATAAATAACTACAAAAATAGGCCTACCTAACAGCATTATCATTAATTGATTGAATTTTATTACTCAATAGTGCTCATTAATTCTGTGAGGGTATTTAATGCGGACTTTATAAATACACAGAGTATCAGCCAGCACATGACATTACAAACTAAATTAAGTTATAATAGACTTATATCTGCATATTTACCCACTTCAGTGGCCGAATGTTCTAAGGTGGACACAATCGGTGTTAGACTGGCCGGCTCATGACGTGAATTTTGGGTTTCAAATCCCAGCCAAGTCTACTGAGGGTGTTTTTTCCTAAATAATTTCCCACTCTCCTTACATACAAATGCGGATCGATTGCCTCTAAAATGCTTCTGTCCCCACCTCTACCCCACTAGAGGAATCAAAATTATATAACTTGAACAGGTAGTAAGACGCAGTGTTAAAAACATTCTAAATATTTACTAATTGTATAGCAGGATGAATCCGAATACAAACAATAGATATCTTTGTTAGTACCACGTGGATTGAACCAAGTTCCCCTAAACTTGCGGTCGACCCCACTGACCACTTAGCCACACCGTGAATTCTTGATGAATACAATCCCAAATAGTGATCAGGATAAATAATCCATTATATAATGGGTCTATGCTAATAGCAACTTACGGCTGTCGCAACAGCGCTAATGTGTACGTTAATATTGTATCAAGATCTGTAGTGTGTGTCGAGTCTCCTGAGTTTGCTAGAAATACCAAATGTCAATTTGTCATTAGTGTTGACTTGCTCGATACGGAAATATAAACGCTGGAAGAATGTATACACCCTGAATGCGGTTGGAAAAAACAGTAGATAAAATTCAAATATGTTTATTTGCAGTCACCATTTAAAACATTTCACTTTATTATTTTTGTTAGTTTATAATTATTGATAATATCTCTCAAAAGTGACAGCTGTAAATAACTTTACTTGATGTATGAATATATTTAAAACTGTTTTAGTAACTAACTTCTACTGTTATTCCTATTAAAATAATACTATAACTACAGTGGGAATGTTAAGAGTAGGTACAGTAAGATTTTGGTAGAAATACACTTTTTATAAAATACAATATATGTTTACAATAGTGAAATTTACTACATTATAAGTGTTGTTTTATATTATGCATTGATGGTAGATATCAAATGTGACTACTACATTTCACATGAATTAACGTATACATACGTGAAAATAGATCTAACAATTTTTCCAGGTGTCAAATAAGTTTATTCCGGTAAAAAATTGGACGGCATTTGATAATTTGTAGATTTTACACTAAAATCATATTATATTAATACGTTAAAATATATTATCGGCAGCTGTCAATTTTACTTTCTCTTGATCCCACGAAGAAGTATTGTGATCATAAAAAATATATATTATAGCTCGGAATGTTGATAAATGTTGACGTTTCATGACCACTTGAAACTAAAAACGTGGTTTTCGCGTTGCCGCCCTTTTATATCTAAGCCTAGATCCGAAATCATTTCACCAATCGGGCTAAAAGATTGTATTTGGGATTTTGATAAGGTTCCCCAGGGAGATTTTTGGAATTATATATCCAACCCTAAAATTAAGTCTAATTTACTGAAGGGGATAAAAATTTAAAAAATCGATTTTCTTGAAATCCGCTCTAATGATTTTGATTAAATTTCGTATCGAGGCACTGTTTAACATTAAAAAAACTAAATGGCTACTCTCATTTGAGGGTACTTAATTCAAGCTGAGATTTCCAATTTGTGTCAATTCAGCGCATATTTGTATCATATATTTTTAGATAAAGGAGAGAAAAAGTCTTTGCAGTGCACCTAACATATAATTACATATAGTATCAATGCCACTAAAGTAATTACTCTATTTCAGTTAACTTTTGTCAATGTTAACAGCAAAAAAGTTTGAGTTTTCTTAATCTACCCTCCATAATTCCACTATATTAACAAATTATTCAATCATGTTTAAACTACACACATACACACACACACTTGGGGTAGTACGGTCTAAAGCGTCAAGCTCACGATATCATAGATTGACTGGTACGAGATGGTCAAGTTTCGAATATCGGCATAGTTCACTTTTCACATGTAATTCATTACTATTGTTTCCCCACACTCTCTCCACACTATTGTAGGAGCACTTTATCAAAACTTTTATATCTAAGTATTACAATAAATAGTATCCGTAATCTATTCGAGCTCATATCCATGCCCTACAGACTGCCATGGCTTCAGTCAATTACGAAGCTATGTAGGAGTTTTTTTTAGTTATATGTATAGTTTCTTGCCTAACCCGTAAGGGAATGGCGTGATTATGTATGTAAAATGTAAATTGTAAATTGTATGTATGTATTAATGGGTGTGTATGCATGTATGCATGTATGCATGTATGCATGTATGCATGTATGCATGTATGTATGTATTTTTTATACTTAAGTCACAGTTAAATGAAAGCGCTCTCTGAATAGAGTCAAAAAGAGTTAAAACCCATTTTATTCATGGTTTTCCAGCGATTTTAATAAAAGAATAATTAAATTAATCCCTGGAGCTATAAACCTTTCGCACCAAAATATTTTTTTGAGCATGGACAAATATTTTTATAAGCTCAGAAATTAAAGGAATACAATTTTATTATAATAAACCCGGACAGTGTGACTTCAAACTATTACATTCACTACATTTAAAAGTAATTACCAATGCACTTTAGGCTATTTTTTGACGTCAGTGACGCAAATGAGGTCTTGGAGATGCCAAATTGAAGAACGTTTCACCAATTAGTGTGTTAAATCCATGACTACTATGCTAACAAGCGAATGCATCACTTAGGCAGTTTTAGATAAACATTTTTAAGAATATAGAAAAAAATCTGGGCTATTTTTTAATTTTAGCTTACACTGAGACCCACATCGGTGGGCATGCAGATCAACAGTCAGGCTAATCTGGTCTGGTTGGCCTTTGAAGAGAAGATCAGGGTTTGAATCTAATTAAGGTGTGCGGATGGTGTTTTTAAATAAATGTTTTATCATCGACCACCCTCCACGAAAATGCGGCTACATTTATTTTAACTCTATATTCCTCAGTACTACCCCATTAACGTAATTAAGATGCTAATGTACTGGACTGGTGAAAAAAAAATCTAAACTATGTTGACAAGTGGGATTTAATTTTTTTTTGTGACAAAATCGATATTGTTTTGGGCCATTGTTAAATTTAAATTTCTACTACAAGTCTGGTGATGCCATACATTTAAAAAATAATTATTTCAGCATTTTCATCAAGATTCCCATATCTAAGCTAGACCAAACCTCTATAAACCTTCCTATTATACAGGACGTGCGTAATTATAGTCGACCTCAATGACTTTCCAGTCTACAGGGCATTATCCAAACAGACAAACTGAAAAACAAGCAAGAGTCATGTGGAAAAAATTCGTACAAGGATTCAGGAGTATGGACCCACTAACAGGAAACAAACAAAACAAATGACAAAAAAGAAAAGACAAAAAAAAAAAAATGCACGCAAAAATTCCCACCGGGGACCATAAAAACCAACAACATACGATTTCCCATCGAGGAGTTTTATGTGCCACGGGTTATTTTTATGTGCTTAGGTCATAGCTTAGTTCCGGTGACTAGTAAAAGATTTTTTTAACTCTCGCTAAAACAAACACATATGCCTAGTATAAATTAGGGAAACATGGGTGGTTGGTTGGTTGGTTAGTGGTTGATAAATGGAGGTTGAGGGAAGAAAACCTCTGGCTTTTACATAAGGATATTAATTATATCAGAGAAAACTTATAACTGGGAAAAGAATCATCATACAAACATAACTATACATTTCATGTTTACATTTCAAACACATTTTATAAAATAAGTCTATCCCGTAATTAATTATCTAGTCCGTTCTTTTGGATAAATAATTATAGTGGATGTTAACAAGTATAATGGATTTTAGTTTGATTATCAGGGGTGCTGAATCCATTATTTTTAAGCGAGTAGTAAATATTTAGGCTCTAAGTTTGGGTGCGACATTAAACTTACTAAGTAGCTTAGGTCAAATTCTGACATAATGTGTGTTCAGAAAGTGCACATTAGATACTCAAAATAATGTGTATAAGGATATTTAACATGCAATTTCTGAATTCTATTAACAGATATAAGACCCATCGCCCAGCCGTTATTTAATACTTATTGAAGGGGAAGCTCGAATGTAATCAATTATGATTTCTCAGTTGTAGCAGTAATAGAGTCCAGGTAAAAAAAAAATCATTATCGTGTTTATCAATTAATAGTTGAAATTACAATCTTAATACAATAATTGTGAGTGCTCTATTGCCATTTATGAATATCACACTTTAGGAAGAACCCGTCTCACCCCTAACACCTAAATTTAATACGTACATTTCGATCCAGTCGTCACGTTGTGATATGGTTTTCTGTATTTTACTTTAGAAAACTGTGAAATTGAGAGCAGTGTAAAAAGTTTTTTCATTCTTCTAAAATGCAATAAAATTGAAAAATTATCATACTAAAATTAAGAATCACTTAAACTGATCCTAATTTCGTTCTTGTCAAGTTAAGAATGCAGATAGCCATTCCGTTAGGTTTTAGATTCTAGAGTAGTCTCGTGTTGATTAAAAAAAAGAATAGACAACATTTTGCATACGTAAACTCCATTTTATAGGCTAGGACCCTACATTTTTCTTAAACTCTGTTTGTTATGATTGCATATTTAATTTATTATTAAAGACACGTAAAATAAACAATTTAAAATTAAACTTGATGCATATTAGTTTTAAAAAATCAAATTTTGTAGCATTTTAATTTTATTGAAATAGTAATTTGTACCATCTTAATTTAAAATACCTCAAACTACATTTAAGTCATTATCTTTAATCTTTTGAGCTATAAAGCACAAATCACTTAGGCTTTTGTTTTAACTTCATATGTTAAGAAAGTTTTTTTTTTTTATATAATGTTTAGCTAAATCAATCCTTCGGTCAATGAGATTAACTTTTTTTAGCACCGCATTTAACTACAGTTTGACTTATACGCTTATGTACTAATTACTCTAATGGTTTTAGGGATTAGGAAGGTTATATTTATAGAAAGTGTACCCACATTTGCATGGAGGTAGAATGGAGGACAATTTTGGGGGGAAAACCACAATTAGTTCACCTGACCGAGATTCGAACCTCGATTTCTCCGTATTAGGCAGTCTAGTTTACTTGGAGTCGCGATAGACCATGCGGTCACCGAAAAGGTTGTGATTGACATTAATTGTATTATAACTTTATATTTTCATATTAACTTAAAAATCTCTCTTTACCAATACTACTGACGGTGTCCATGTTGTATGCATGCATGTTTTGAAATGGATATGGCTACTAGTAACTGAACCAAATCAATACATTATTGTAACCATGTACTCAGATTGACGCTGAAAGTAGGCCTACCTCTACCCATCCCAAAACCAAGAACTATTCCTTTGTGTTAGGGCACAAGCTTCCTATTCCAAGGCTAATTCAAATTTTAGCATATTACCATACTTTCAATTTATCATTCTCTAATCAAGGATGTGATTTGCAAATATCTCTTCGAAAATATGACTTACAAAGCTCGCTTGTATTGCTAATGCGATTTTTCCGTGTCATTTTTTGAAACCCTTATGAGTTCCTTTTTTTTTTATTTGGTTTTGGCTTTGAATGCCACGTTCCTTCATAAAAGAGACCCATTAAATAATTCAGTAGTTTCAGTTCACTTATAATTAATTAACTAAGACACCTAACCATAATAAAATTACTACATTATAACCGCGTTATAAAGGTAGGTTTAAAACTTGTAAAAACAATAATACTTACCATCTCGATATTTATTAAATATAACTGAATTACCACCTCTGTAGGTGATCACATGTAAAGAGGCATCAGTCTCGTCTTGTCTGATTCGCCTGTGATAAAGAGGCCATGGTTCGAATACCAGCGAGGGTACTAATGTGTTTTTTGCTCAGTGGTTTTCCAATCTCTATCCATGAAAAAAAAACCTATACTCTTCAAATTCCAATTTCCTATTCCCTAACCTATTAGTGTAAAAACATGGGTTGCATGAATTGATAAAAATCTATTTATGATAGTATTGCCCTTTTCTACTATTATATAAAACAACTAGGATACTATACTGATTTCCGTATTAGCGTATAGCCCAAATGAGTGGTAAGACGTGGTGCTAAAAAAAAACTGTCATAAACCTGTTAGATAGCTTTGTAACAATTTGACCATTGATTTACCTCATTCTGAAGTTTCCACGCACATTTACAGTACGAGGCGAATGAATACACAACTATAATTTTGATAACATTTTAAACGTCATAAAAGCCAAAGTTATAATGAATAACTATAGTGTGTTACTTCATCTGCATTTATTTTTCAAAGGTAACAGTGGAAGATGTCAGACTCGGTGGGCTCGCCTCAGGACCCGATGTTAGTGGGTTCAAGCCCGGTCGGGGTTAACGGATTTTTCTTGAGCGATAAAAATTCGTAGCACAACTTCCTTCGAAAGGGAAGTAAAGCCGTCAGTCTGTGATGTCGATTGTGAAATGTAAAATTGGTAAATCCTTTCGCTATCGCTAATAGAAGCTATCGTGTGCTGATATAATCAATCGGGTCATAAAGTTCATAAAATAAATAAACAGTGGGAGAAAATACCATTTACCAGCTTAAGTGGCCAAATAGTTTAAGGCGTTACTTTCGTGTTAACATGTCTTGCTGATGACGTGGGAATTAGGGCTTTTATCTCGCTCACGTTTATTGAGGGTGATATTTTTTTAGTGGTTATCCACTCTACTTCCATGCAAATGCGGGTAGAAAACTTCTTAAACGCTTCTTTCATCAGCAGTCTGACCCCATTAGAATACGTATAGCCTGTAGGGGTATTGAGACGCGGTGATTAAAAAAAAAAAGCATTTAATTTAACGTATGAACTTATGTAAATAGCTTTAGTAACTAAAAGAACTCCCTAAAGCTATTCCATTAAATATAAAATTCTGTGAGTTCCCATATTTAGAAAATTGAGCGCTGCATCTGACAATTTTGCTTTAAAGTAAATATGGTGACTTTTTGTCAATGTTGGCTCCTCTTGGTTTATGTTTTATAACTTCTAGCGGTGTTAATATAGCTTAGTATACTTGACATTATGTTGAAGAGCTAATACCCCTTACCACGCGGTATAACAGGTCCAAGCTCCCTCTCGGGCTATCAACTATCTCAAGAGTCTGCAGCTATGTTTCTGGTCCATACCGTGTGCGAGTGTGTAAATTTGTTATTGATGTAATGTCCGAGGGTCAAGAGCTCCCCAAACCGGCCACCCCCTTCACCCCACCTCCCAAAGAGCGCTTACGACTGACCCTTGGTTGCCCTGGGAAACGCAGTCCCTTCAGTCGTAAAGATGATTCTCCTCCTAACCCCTCTCTCCCCGACTCTCCTTCTTTGTCAAACCTAACTTTATTTCTGCGCCAAGATCCAACCCCCTCCTTCCCCCTTTACATGCCCTTCATTTCATTTGACGAAATGAGAAAGAAAGCGCTATACATGTTTCTTAACTTTCTTATTCTGTCTCGCCACCTCCTATCCACCCCACTACCCTACCTAGTTTGCCATTCTCTTTGGGTTTTTTTTATTTATTTTTTTCTCGTGACAGTGATCGATTGTTTTACTAGGCATTCATCAAGATTTTCTTCGAGAAAAAGAAAAATCGCATCTTTTTGAAAAGTCTGTGAATATGGTAGTAGTCCCGTTTAGCCTTATGTAGATTTCAAGAGCCCTCTCCCCCTTCCCCCCCTCCCCACAAACACCATTTCACCCTTTAACCCCTTTTTACTCCTTCAACCCCATAACAAAAGTATTACTTTCACTCCAACTCATTCAACTCTTTATTTTTTTTTATCCTCCCCTTAAATGATTGCCCCTGGGGTTGGGTGGGGAAGGGGAGAGCGGGAAAATAATCGTGGAAAGAGAGTGAGTGCTACCATATATATTTATTATTTCCACTTTGTTTCATACATATGGATAAAGACAAAGAAGTTTTATTGTATTCAAAATTAATTTTAAATTAAAAGAATTCCCAACAAACGCGTTGGTTTGATGAAACAAATGCGATGACACTAACGTATCTTTAATATTATTAAGGTAATCATTTTAAAAAGGTTATTAGCAATACATATGTCGAACCATCTTAGCCGTAGGACTAATCTTGCGGGGTCCAAGTTTCAGATGAGTGCAGGATGGAGTGGCTAGACACGTTATTTCTCTTATGAATTCTCCATCTTCTATTTGCGCCAATGTGGGGGAATTTCCTCAAAGCAATCATTCTCCTCTTCCCAACCCCTTAGACAATATACCTAGTTTAAAACGCATATGTGCCTCCCCTAGAGATAACTTCGCTTTGTTTCTGTTGGATTTGAGGGGCTTTATGTGCCAAACAAGGGCGTCAATTTTAAATAAATATCACAAAAACAAGAATGAAACAATCATTAATATCATTTAATATATTGTGTTGATTACAATTTGCTACGCATATTTGGTTCAGCAACAACAAAAGCATCAGTTATAACTCATAAGCGATTTATTTTGTCAGGTCTACTTTATCGGTTGGTTTCTACTAACAGGTAATTTAATCAGAAATACGACATGAATAACGATACTGTTAGTTGAAAATGTGTGTAAACTAGTGTTTAGTAATGAATTGTGTACACCAACGTCAGCAATATTTCAAGAGTCTCATGAAAACACTATTTTATATAGTAGGCCTACTATTGCAAATATAGAATCCAAAAATTTGCTATCATGTGGTTTAAATGTGTATAAAAATATATATTATTTATAATTACCTGTTAAAGCTGTACACATATGATAATTACTCTTATGGGGTAGATATAGGAAGGAAACATTTTAGGGGAATCTACCTGATTTTCGTAGAAGGAGAGTGGGAAACAATAAGAAAAAAAAACACTCTCTCAGTATTGAACCCGATAATAGAAGTTTGAACCCACTGAGTATAATTAATCCATTCCGTTCAGCAAGATCCAGTCCTAGAAATCTATGTTTAAAAATAGATTATCTTTTATATTTAATGTATACACATTTTTAAAGGTAAGAAGACAGGCAAACAATGAACAAAATTTGTATTTCAAAATCAATATTTACTAGAATTTTTTTAATTTGTTCAAGACAATGATGTGTGTTTCATTAACGTTTTAATGTTTTTAAAGCTCATATCAATGGAAAATAAAAATAACTATCAGTATATTTTGTAAGCATTTTCTCAAAAGTAGTTTGTAATCAAGATTAAAAATGTTTATATATAAAAGTAAAATTTCCACATAATTAAGAAACTTTTTCAACCAATCTGTACTTTTATAAAGTTAATAAATCCATTTGAAATATTATTGGTTTATTAGTTCAAAAGTGTTAATGAGCATGCAAAAAAATAAGTGAGCCTTTATTTTCTTACATTAAATATATGTAAAATTTTTTTAATGCAATCAAAAAACCTTAAACAAAATCTTCAAAGTGACATTTGTAAATATTCAGTAGAAAATGGAAAACTAAAGGGAGATATATTTTGTTATTTCGTATATAATTACAATCCAATTTTCATTGGAAAAGATTTTTAGAAAATATAAGCATATTTTTGGTGATCAACATTGACAGAATTTTACTTTGTTATTAGTTATTTTTAGCTATCTATAACCTCATGAAACGAGACAGCTGTTTAACTATAGGTAAA
This sequence comes from Timema podura, assembly GCA_033556935.1. Taxonomy (NCBI): domain Eukaryota; kingdom Metazoa; phylum Arthropoda; class Insecta; order Phasmatodea; family Timematidae; genus Timema; species Timema podura. The sequence continues at coordinate 41,532,778 of JAVRXN010000002.1, forward strand.
AATACGTGAGAGAATATCTAGTATGCTAACTATTCAAGCTATCAGAAAAGGCTTTTTTAATGAAAATTGAATTGTAGTTTGTATTCCACGTGCTAATTCATGTTCCTAATAATTTTATTGGATAATTTTAATAAACCAAGAAACACCCAGTTTTGCTGTCGGGTAAAAACTACACTTTCTTTATTTTTTATAAATTGTAAAGTCTTGACAGCTTCTTGATTATGCCATCTTTTGTTTAATAACATTATAAAGCAACCATTCTTCTAAAATCCAAGTTTCTGTTTATTTTTCATGGTAGAAACAACCGCAAATTGTTAAATATTTATAGGAAACCACATCAATGCAGATTCCAGAATTACTTAAGTCCTTTGTGAGCCCACGTCAAGTTTTATCGGCGACAGGATACGTTGGGTAGAATACACGAAAAAGAGGAATGCAAGATTGCGTGAAAAAACCAACGAGCAGGATACAACTAATTATTATTAGCTAAAGTTGCTTTAATACAAGATCCACTGGCAAAGGGTAAACACTTGACCACAGCTTATCTCACTCTTCTCTCTCTCTCTCTCACACACACTCTTTCTCTCGATATCCCTTTTAACAACAAAAACAGACAAGATAATCTAATCCTTTTTAGCAAACAAAGAGGTTTGTGTAAAAGGGGAAATTGCTTTACACAACTTTACGGACACTTTTAGTCATAATACTTTTTTTTTCTATATCGCATCGCACAACAAAAAAACAAATTTCCGAAATTTGATTAAGTCTTCAATTCATAAATTGGCATTGAATAAAACCTAAACTGTATATAAAGATATGTACACTTACAAAAAATACAATAAGGTTCCACGTATATGTAAAGTGCTAAAATGAATGTAATAGAAGAAAAGTCAAAAGCATGGCTAAAACCAGAAGTAGTAATACAAGTAAGGAAATGGAATGAAGAAGTGTAAACGGATGGAAGTATTTCCTCGGAGACGAGGGTTTAAGAGGTTTATTTTGGAGAAAGGGAGAAAAGGGGGCTGATAATAGAATTGAATAAAGAATAACAGAGAGGGGTCTTAACATCTATAATGCATAGACCACACCAGGCCAGGTGGCGGTAATACCTAAAACGTGAGGGAAAAAAACTATCGAAGCAACCTAAAAACCTAATAATAGTAAAAACAAAGCTTACGTTTGTGGAAAAACAAGACATTCAAACTAAAGGGGATTACGTTTATTGTCAACATGGAATAAGTTTTTATGGTTATGTGGTCAGTTGTTTCTTTTCTTTGAAAAGTCTTTGGGTGTGTATTGTGATGATGATTATTACTCTTATAATAAAACCAACTATTACATTAGACAAAACAAAATAGTAAGTGATTTTCAACACTGAAAAACTCGACGGGTTGGAACCACTTGGATAAACACTTGGAACCATTTGTACTGTTTGTATATTAAACTGATGTTCCGAAAATTACATAATAAATTACATAAAATCTATCTTTTATACAGTATTTTGTTCACTCCAAGCCCGGTCATTTTACAGACAAACACCATTTTAAGAAACTTTTCGGTATTTATACAAATAGAAAATACCTAAGAATATATTCAAACGGTTTTATTAGTTATTTAAGTTTACACTTTTTTTTAATATAACTTTCAGTGCGAACGCTAAGAATATAGCAATCTTGCTAACTACTTATTAAGATCATGAAACTACGTGGCTTTATTACTTTCAGGAGGACTTCACCCAGCTCATACCCTCCTCAGACCAACCGGTACCTTTGGTACCTTTTTTAAATATTAAAATTCATTAAATTATTATTTATGACCTAAGCAACCATGAGGTTTAACAAAATGAGTAAAAATAATACAGTGCATTAAAGTTAACCTAAAAGCAGTTGAGTTCATAAAAATAATAATTATAAATGAATCAAAAGCCGAAGCCATTATTTATAGCTTTTTAGTGAGGAATTCTCCATCTAGATATCTCAATATTCCTGAAAATTTTCAGAATATAATAATAATTATCGTTTTTAATCAATCTCATCCTTACCACCCATCCGGTAAGGATGAGGAAGGATTAATTTATAATAAATATACCTCGATTTTGTGGAGGGAGAGTGGAAAACTTATTTAGGATAGAACACCATTGTCCACACCCATTCGGGATTTGAATCCTGACCTTTCCTTCAACGGCAAAGCAGGCAAGACGAATCTGACTTCTTTATCCACGTTCTCACTGATGCAGATGAAATATTTTTTTATTAAAAAAATAATACCATAATTAAATAAAAGGTAAAATGTGGGATAAAATGTTAATATTTTTTTATCACCACGTCTTACTATTTATCCTGGCAATACGCATATATGACAATTAGTCTAATCGGTTATATATGAGAAAGGAAGAATTTTAGAGGAAATCTACCCGCATTTACATGGAAAAATAGTGTGAATCTATTTAAAAAAACCACCCCAGCAGAACCGATTGGAATTCATACCCCAATCTTCCCGTCATCAGCAGGCTAACATGAGAGTGATTTAGCGTGTGTGGGGGATGTAAGATGATGCTATATAAGTCTAATCTAGTCTGGTTTTCCTGGGATGAACAGGTCGGGATTCAACGCCCAGCTGGTGTACTGCAGGTGATTTTTTTTCTAAATGTTTTCCCCTTCTTCCTTCTTTAAAATACGGGTACATTTCCGCATCCCTTACCTATTGATTTATATATATATATATATATATATAACGTACTGGACGCCATCAGTAAAAAAAAAAATAGCCGAAATAAGGAAAATGTTAAGTTAACGTGTGGTAGTGTCACGATCCCCGACTCAAACAGAATCAAATACAAGTCAGTATTTCTTCCCTCGGGAGTCATGTTGAAAAGGAGGGAAAAGGGGGGGTTTAGTTATTTGAGCGTGGAGAGAGAGAGTTCAGATGTTGACTTCTCACCGTGGACTTATTGCTAGCTACCTAGTGAGAGCTCGCATGGCACTACATATATATCAAAGTGAGTTAGGAGAACAACGGCAGGTCATACATTCTGTCGGCGCGGCGCGGCGGCGGGAAAAGTTACAGCACCGCATTCACTGCTTCAACAGGAGGAGGGATATAGCGAGAAGGTTTATATCTATTTTTTTTTTCTGTCGTAAACTTCAAGTCTATGAAAGGGTATGAAATTATATTTTAACCCCTAGCATGAGTTTATTTGTATCATTTTGTTGTTACTTTTGTGACTTTTTTTTTGTTGTGTGTGTGTGTTTGTCTTGTACAGTGTGATTCATATAGGAAGAAACTTTGTTGACACATATAAAGTTACTAAAGAACGATCTTAACACATTAATCCATCAGGATCCTGGCGGTTCGAAGGGTAAGAGTGGCTGGCTTCTGTGTTATGGGTCCGGAGTTCAAATCCCGGTCCCGGCACAGATATTTCTGATCACCAAACCCTTCCTTCACCTCTGGCAAAGAGTGTGCTTTCATGCTTTGGAATGTGTGGAGTTCCAGGCCCCCACCGTGTTCGGAACCCACGTTTAAACTGTAGGTCCCCTCTGCTTTCCATAATCATCATTCAACATCATAATTCTCAGTATTATCATTCACCATCATCATTCTCACATTATCATCCTTCACCATCCATCATTCTCAACGTATCATCCTTTCACATCACATTCATTCACACATTCATCATTCGCACGTATCATCATTCACCATCATGATTCTCACGTATCATCTTCACCATCATCATTCTCACGTATCATCATTCACCATCATGATTCTTTCCCCTTATCATCATTCACCATTCACTTCATTCTCCCGTATCATCATTCTCCACATCATCTCATTCTCAAACTATCATCCATTCACCATCATCATTCTCACCATCTGGGGATAATGGAATTAACCTTAATGGTGTCCCCACCTCAGAAATGAATTCATGCATCAGCTGGGAGAGCAAAAGTAAGATAAGGTCAAATGGATAAGATCTAGTGCATTAGCCCCACCCCTCACACACACTTAATCCATCGAGGCACGTGACTTGAAACTGTCACTTTTCATATATCAATACTTATAATATAATACTAATAATAAATTATTATGTTATTAGCAAAATGTACTTACTCTATGGTACTAGGAACTTGAAAGTTCATTTCCGCACTTAGAGAAGTATGTCACCTACCCCTATCTTGAGCTATATACCAGTCCATCTCATTAGAATCTATTTATTTCAGCTCCATTCTAATGCTATCCTCCCATATGTCACTAAGCCTTCCCAATGGTCTCTTCCCATTGGTTTCGCATTCAATACCCTCAACACGGTTAAAGATTCTCTTAATCCCGCTGAACCTGTCCACCGTAATCTGCGTAGACTTGATTATTTTCGAAATGTATTGTGATTAGTACAGGGTATGTAATTCATTATTATGTAACCTTCCCCACTCCTCAGTATTTTCATCCCTTTTTGGACCATTATTTCTAAGCACCTGTTTCGACACCCAAATTTGTTTTCGTAATGTAAGTTAAGAGATCACGTTTCACACCCATAGAGAACAAACGGTAAAATACGCTATTAGCACTTGCTGCAAAAAAAAAAGTTTGTTTGGTATGGTCACATCCAGGACACGTGTTTTAATATTTTATTTTATTTTATTTTATTTTAGACCATCATGTCAGTGCAAAAAAGTGCTCTAGTAAAAATAAACGTGTTTACTATGTGTTTCTTTCATTGCATCTCACTGCCTATCCAGCTCATATTATTAAAAGGGTGCAAAATTTATTGAAATCAATTAAGTTATTTATAAGATTGACGACAAAAAATGCTAACAAAGCATTTGTCATACTTAAATCCATCAAATCTTATACAACCTATACTTTTATTAATAGTTCTTGAAATAAAGTTTGAAAATCGCACTTCGTCAAATTTGGCTATCTACGAATTTATAAAAAATAATGTGCTCTTAATAAAAAATATCAAAATAAAAAATTAATAAAGGTATAGAAAGGGCTAAAAATAACCATGCAAGTAAGAATAAGTAAGCAAGAAATTTCAAACTTTACACGAAAAAGAAAGTTTTTTAAAGTTCGAAATTCAAATACTTAAATTAACTTACCTTGTATATTAATTATCTTGACAGAGCTTCAATTAACCTAAATTAACCTGTCTTGTTTTATGGAAAAGTTTATTTATAGAATATAGTTTTAACTTTACATAGCATTATAAGTAAATGTTTGATTTTCAATTATTGAGTGAGTTTAATGGTGGGCACGCGGACTAAAGTGTTAACTTCATCTGGTGTCGCGGAGTTGGGAAATTGAATCCCAGAAGAATGGAGTGAGGGTAGTGGTGGCGCGTGATATTTATTTCTGGTGGGGCCAGGTCAAAGCTTACCGTTAATGAATTTGTCCCACCACATATTAAATTAAATTCATTTAGGTTTTTTATTTTTAAAATAAACTAAACAAATATATAAATAGAAAGAATAAAACAATACAGGCTTTGAATTAAACTTACCAAGTGATGACATTATTTGTACAAACCAAATTATAAATAATAAAAACAAAATAAGCTCTGGTTTTTTTTTTACTCACAGCCACAAATTATGGTTTACTAAGCGACGCATGAAAAAAGTTATTTTGTTCTTGCCATACACCTGCATGAATATAAGGTCACTAGGCTGATGTGCTCCTAACCATTTAATTTCAAGTTTTTCTTGCAGTTTTTAGTAAAAATAACTGAGTTTTGAATAAATAATCTACTTTATTAATTTTGATCAATGACTTTCACTCGCCACCTTACTTATTGGCTCTTTAAAACCCGTTAATACACACTAAAACAAAACATAAAACATCTTATCAAAACATGGGCCCACTTAGACCGGCCCGATGAGCTACTGGGAAGCGCGGAGTTTAATGGCCTTGAGAGATATCTCCCACTGTACGACAGAGCTTTTCTGAGAGGGGCTGGCCCATGTCAGCTTCTCCATTTACTCATGGGAGTCTCAAAAGCTGCTACAGTCGCGTGACGATTGCAGCGAGTAATGAATCGTTTGAAACTGGAATACTGTATAACGAATAGAATAATTTATTGTGTGTAGAGACTGGTTCTCCACTTAATAATAATGTTTTTTACAAAATATTTATAAATAAAAAGAAAGAAAAAATGTTATGTCCAAAAAGTGTTGATGGGTCCGGGCCCCTGTGGTCCCTATGGATGAAGCCACCCTTGAGTTTGGGGGATTTTACTAAACGGGCTTCCACTCTTGATTTAAAGTGTGCCTTGTTCATAAGAACCACATTAGTATTAATATACACGGATAGACCACAAGGGTAGCCAAACTAATGATATGAAAACAGTGAAAAAAATGTCTTGGATATCAAACAATAATATATAAAGAATGATAAATAATGAAAAAATATATTTTACACTGGTAGAAGATTTCTCTCGAAATTAGCTCGAACAAATTTAGTAATCTAATTACCAATAAAAGATTCTACTCACAATTATTTAACTTATACACGAAAAGAAGTTGATTTAAATCAACGTCCATTAGAATGCTTTGAGTTCTAAAACTGTAAGGAAAGATAAATAAGAGATAAAATTTAGTGACACACATTTAACTTCATGTCATCAGAGTTATAAGAACTTACTTCATCCTCTGTTAAGGCATGATTAAGTTACGAAAGGAAGTTACTTCAGAAATGAGGGTAATTGCATAGTAGGATTGCAGGAGCCAAACACTGTGTAAATAGAAAGGAAAAAGAACAACTCCCGGATATTATGCTGAAGGTAATTCTATAGAAGTTACAGAAAAAATTAAAGCTGGTTTGTTACTTTATTACTACTAGTTTTATTTGTCTGAAAATACGCACAAAATAAATTAGTTTTTTTTATGAATTCTAAATACATTTAATATTTAATGTGTCTTGCTGTTAACATTATTTATGTTAGCTTATTTTTAATTGAAAGGAATACATTATAGGATGAAAAGTATACAAGTAATGTTATTTTTCAAGATTAACACAAACTTTGAGGTTAATTCTAATTAAATATTCGAGAAGAACTATATAGCACTTTGGCGAAAAAGATTATGATAGTAATAAGTATAAATATTAAAATACTATACTCTTACAAATGAAAAACTAACGCAAATCTACATCATGGCATTCCCTCAAATCTTAATCAAAAAATGCCACAAATTACAGTAACTAAGCAAATATGATTGTACTTCCAAAATAAGTCGTACTCACAGCCAAATTAAGTACTAAGCTAAATTAATTGTGTGGTTAATTTTAGTTTAAAGATCATACATTTTTTTAAAAGTATGGCACTTTTCGAACAAATGTAATTACAAGCTACGTTTGATGATCAGTTGATTTTAAATTTTAAATCATCACAGTCACCAACCGCTATTCTCAGCTTATTAATTTATTGGTCATTATTTAAGAAAATTATTGAATGTTTGGTAGGCAGACTTAATTTAGCAAAATACATACACATGAGATGAAAGCAATTAAATAATTATTATATGAAAAAAATTGATATTTCAAAAGATGTTCATTGATAATTGAATTAACTGTTTAATTTTCGATTATTAATAAGTAGTATTCTTTTTATACCATTAATTTTTAATTTATATT